>NIVC01000709.1:0-375000 GCA_002269645.1 Macrostomum lignano
GTTTATCCGGCGTGAGGGCTGTATCGAACCCTTCAGACCTTGTAGGCACCTGTTGGAACGCAGGTAAAAAAACAGAATTATCAGCCACGCGTGCGAACGAAATCGGAATGTCCCAATTCCAGCCGAAATCAATTGATATTTATTTATGGCTTATTCGGGCAAGTCTTCATCATTTCAAGTCTTCAGGCTGAAGCTGCGTCGTCCGCCACCGGAGTTCGTTGTCGTGGTGACGGAAGCTGCCCTTCTCCCTCGACTTTGCCGCATTTGATCGCGTGACTGCGGCAGCAGACGGTGGCTGTGGCCATCCAGCAGTTGCCATGCTCAAGCAGTACTTGGCCGCGGATATCCTACTCCCAGTCTCCTTAGATTTAAAACCCTCCGTCTTGCCGACAATTTACAACTCCCGCGCTGCACTCGGCAGGTGAGAAAACTGCAGCATGCCTCGCCAAAGCAGTTGTGGCAGGAATTTCCTCTCCCGCAGTCTGCACGCGGTGCAGAAAAAATGCTAAAACTCGGGGCGAGAGAACGGCGCAGGGTAGAGACCGGCCGCGGTCCAGCGCCGATAAGCGCCTATCCGTTGCCATCCCAGTTGCCCGTGGTTGCCAGGTTGCAGGCTCTGGCGGCTCCGGAAGCAATTATGCCATGCCAAGGCTGCAACCGATCACCTTCCCACGCCCAGCACCCCGGGGCGGTACAAGACAAGTTGACAGAACAGATCCCATCCCGGCCTGATAGATGGCTGATAAAGCCCGCTTACTCGTTGCTAAATTGGGGACTGTGCAGATTTAAGGGGCTGGCAGGGCATTCCCCGAAACAAGGCGGAACACGAGAGTCTGAAGAGGTCCAAGCCGCATGGATTTTCATTGACATCAATATTGCTCCGTGTGTTCCAGAAGTTCATTGTTTTCCATTTCTCTACCTTTAAAAGCATTGGTTACCTCTGGGTTTCCGCTCTCGCCTCGGCACTGCAGGCCCTCCGAAATGCCCACTGCTGTATGGAATCATTGAACTGCATCCAACTCAGCGAGAGAGCGTGGAACTGCACCTGCACCGCCACCCACCGGAATCAAAATATCCTTGGGAGTAATGTAGGGACATTTCTGCCTTGACCAGCGCCTGTGATTTATCTTGTTTACCTAACCTTTGCCATGGGAACCCGACCAGCACCTCCGCCTCCTCTGGCTATCTATCTATCTATCTATCTATCTATCTATCTATCTATCTATCTATCTATCTATCTATCTATCTATCTATCTATCTATCTATCTATCTATCTATCTATCTATCTATCTATCATCAATCAATCTATCAATCTATCTATCTATCTATATTTATCTATCTATCTATCTATCTATCTATCTATCTATCTATCTATCTATCTATCTATCTATCTATCTATCTATCTATCTATATCTATCTATCTATCTATCTATCTATCTATCTATCTATCTATCTATCTGTCTATCTATCTATCTATCTGTCTATCTATCTATCTATCTATCTATCTATCTATCTATCTATCTATCTATCTATCTATCTATCTATCTATCTATCTATCTATCTATCTATCTATCTATCCATCTATCTATCTATCTATCTATCTATCTATCTATCTATCTATCTATCTATCTATCTATCTATCTATCTATCTATCTATCTGTCTATCTATCTATACATCTATCTATCTATCTATCTATCTATCTATCTATCTATCTATCTATCTATCTATCTATCTATCCATCTATCTATCTATCCATCTATCTATCTATCTATCTATCTATCACACAACAGCACCACAGAGCGATCAGTATTCTCATCAGATCACGAGCTTCAGTGGGAAAAAGTTTTAGAAAAAAGCCAGCAAAATCTGCATGACAGAGGCGGGCAGCTTCGATACAAGCCTAATTGCCAAACTGCGAAATTCGTCAAGCAGAGCAGCCTGGGCTCGCACATCACATGTGTCAGTGGCAGGCAGCCGGGGGGGGCAGCAGTAGTTCTTCAATTTCACTATCGCAGCTTCCGGGGCTCATTAATCGCTTTTTTCTCATTATCCAAATCGGGGATTTCACGGCAGGCCGGGACTACCACCGCCCTCCTTCCCAGCCTGCTGTAACCTTCTCCGACACACCACTAGACTTTCTGTGACCGAGGGGAGGGGGGCAGGCGGGGATTGTAAAGGTGTCATTAGCTTAAGGTGGAAAAGTGGAGCCGAAAGCAGTTCAAGATCGGCCCGCAGTGATTGGAAGCAGAGCTGCTGCAGATTTCTAGGAAATAATGGGATGTTGGGAACCGGGCATGAGGAATAACAAGGTGGAACAGGGCGGCTTGTGTGCAGTCATAACAGCAGATGACAGCCATGATGCCGACAAGTAGGCGGTCTTCAGCAGGAAACTCTTTCAGGGGAAGAAGTGGCTGGGATTTGGATTGAGGGGAGATTTTACGGTGAACCGGGCAGGCGCAGGGACACGCGCGGCGGCATCACTTGGGGCTCGGGTTGCGGGATTCTCTCAGCCTTTAATCATGATTTATCCCGCTCGCCAGCGGAGGCCACCGGCCCGGCAAAGGCGCCTTCCGTGCCAAGAGGAGGGCTGGTGTTGCTGCTGCTGGAAGCGAAAGAAATCTGCGGAACAAAAATTGGAACACGAAGATGCTGATGATGATGATGCTTATCCAGCGAGAAGGCGGGATTTCTCTCCCAATCCTCTCCAACCCCCCCCCACGTCTTGGTCAGCTCGCGCGGCAAGACGCGCAGGGGCTCCCGTCAGGTGCCGCAGCCATCGCTAGATGGCATCAAGATCCCGCCAGCTGATTGGCAATATAAAAAGAGCCCAGCCGCGGTGCGGGGGGGTCCAGTTGTAGACTGTTAGAGACGCAATCAATTCGGAGGCCGGTGTTGGCCCCAGAAATTCCGAAGCCGGCCTTCAATCTCTTTTGCTGTTTCCTTGATTTCTTCTCTAATCGCGGGCCGGCCATCACGGTCACTGGGGCCTCTCGGTTCCGCGCCGGTCGTCTTGTTTTCGCCGCCAGGTTCCCAGGTCTTAATGAGGTCTCCTCGCGGCCACTACAGCACCTTGGCCACGAGTTCGCACCCCCTACCCCCTACGCATTCCCAGATCCCGCCTGCCCGAGCGGTGGAAAAACTTGTCGGCTCCCTTCTATTTTTCGTTCTGAGGCAGCCACTAGAAGAGAGAGAGGGGATAAGGCGGGAAACTTGGGGATATTTTCTTTAGGGAAAAGCTTTCGAGCCGCGCAGTCATAAATGTGCAGTTTTTCATAAGCGCCACCCTCCTACTAAATAAGACTGGCACGGAGGCCGCGGTTTTTAATATCCGAACGCGACTCTGCGGAGCGCAACCTGTTGCTGAATAATCCGGCCGGTGTCCCCCCGCCTCCGCCTGCCGCTACTTCAAATTAAAGATTTCGCAATTTGGCTGAACCGCCCCTGGCCTAAGGATAAACTCCCGACTTCTGCTCCTGATTGCGAGGGTTTGCCCTCCGCCTCATCTGCTGCTCCTCCTTGCCGTCCCACAGACTGAGGGGTGGCGGGGGGGCATAAAAAGTCGAATTTATCATAATATCCCCTGATTGTTATGCGGGACAGGCCTGCGGGACACCCGGGCCGTGTCTCTCTGAGTTGGGCGCCGGCTCGGTCGTAAAAAACGGCACCGATTCCCAGAGCCAGCGCCAGGGATTGGGAGAAGGGAGGGAGACGCCAGAATTAAGATGAGGGATTCCCAGAACTGGGGGGAGGAGGCTGGGCCGGAGGAAAATCGAACACTTTCGGTCTCTCAGCCGCAGATGGCTGGAGCACTGGCATGACATGCAGCGGCCTGCCGGCCAGTTGGATGAAAAGCCGCGATTTTTTCAGCTCCGGGTGGCGCAAGACGTGAGGCGGCATCAAGTGGAGGCTGAGCTCCATCTCAAGGTGGCCACTTAGCCGTACAGGAGGGTCTCCCCGCGCCCCCTCCCGCTAAAACAATTAGCGTGAAAGGCGGGTCCTTAATCTGCTCCCGTCTATGGGAGTATCGGAGGCTGATCCTAGGGATATTTCTCCCACTCTGGGTTTGACATGGCCGTGTCATAGCCGGGCCACCGAGCTGCTCCCAGATCCCCTTCGGGCTCCGGAGCCCCCGCCACCCCTCAGTCAGGCAAAATTACTCCCAAGAGGCTGGTGCCGGCTGAGACGGGAATTAATCCCGGCCGGCACCCTCTCCTACATCGCCCAGCCACCAAGCCTCATCAGTCATCCGCGCGGGGTCCGGCTGCCTCATCCTGCAGCAGCCCGCAATGCCCGCCCGACAACAATCTGTGCGGCGGCGGAGAAGATCTCCTGACTGATGCCGCGGCTGACCTTGCGACACCGCCGGAGTCAAACATTGATACAGCGGCGGGAAAGTAGAGAGAAAAAAGCAGAAGCCGCCAGAAGATGCTGCAAGTGGCTTCATCACAAATCTCTTGGCTTAATCCTGCCCGCCCGAACTCCGATCTGGAGAGCGAAGGCGGTGTTTGCTCAGTTCAATTATCCGGGCAAACACTGCGCCTGCTCAGCCCTCTGCCGGCCACTCAATTGCTTGCATACTTTCGGGTTGAGCAACTGACGCTGGCAAACAGCGGGGGTGCCAGGGGATTAAGGGCCAGATTGTCAGAATCTGTTAGTTTTTTCTCTCTATCCGAAAATCCGCAGGGCCTGCGATGCCAGAGCGCCGGCTGCGGCTGCGACCGCTTCAGCCCGGACGGCCGGCACCCGAGACAGTGCGACACCTGCCAGCACGGCTGGATCTACCACGGTGAGGCACCGCGGCCTGCTAGTGTGTCACTGAGCACTGTCATTGAGAAAGTGTGTCACTGATTGAGAAAGTGTGTCACTGATTGAGAGAAAGTGTGTCACTGATTGAGAAAGTGTGTCACTGATTGAGAAAGTGTGTCACTGATTGAGAGAAAGTTTGTCACTGATTGAGAGAAAGTTTGTCACTGATTGAGAGAAAGTGTGTCACTGCTTGAGAAAGTGTGTCACTGCTTGAGAAAGTGTGTCACTGATTGAGAGAAAGTGTGTCACTGATTGAGAGAAAGTGTGTCACTGCTTGAGAAAGTGTGTCACTGATTGAGAGAGTGTGTCACTGATTGAGAGAAAGTGTGTCACTGATTGAGAGAAAGTGTGTCACTGCTTGAGAAAGTGTGTCACTGATTGAGAGAGTGTGTCACTGATTGAGAGAAAGTGTGTCACTGATTGAGAGAAAGTGTGTCACTGATTGAGAGAAAGTGTGTCACTGATTGAGAGAAAGTGTGTCACTGCTTGAGAAAGTGTGTCACTGATTGAGAGAGTGTGTCACTGATTGAGAAAGTGTGTCACTGATTGAGAAAATGCGTCACTGACTGAGCCATGACGCGAATTGGTGTCAGGGACAGGCGCACCCAGTCCAGCATTTAATCGGGCACTGAGCTCAGGTAACTTCAAATCAGGCAGCAATTTGCCTGAAAAAAGAATCGCAAACCGCGGCTCTCGTCAGAAATTGGAAAAATTAGCGCAAAAAATAGTTCAAGCTAAAGAGCGATGCAAATCGGCCGCGTTCCCGAGGAGACACCAGAATGCGATATGCGAGATGACGTTTGAAAACATGGGCAGCAGGCAGGAAAGCATTCCAGAGCTGCTTCTGCTGCTAAGAGGGGCCTCGGAGCCCCAAGCCGAGCTTCGGGATTCCAAAATTTGACAGCCAAAACCGCGGCAGCTGTCAACTTTAACAAAAGATGCGCCGCGGGCCGCTGGGGGACCCTGAGACGCGGAGAGGACTTCTGTTCCCCCTCCCAGACCGCAAACAAGTGGTGGCCCCGTGGCCGCCCGTCAGTCCCGTTTGATCCGTCAACTCCCGAAGAACGTGCGGGCAAAGTGAAGAAAAATGTCCTGCGCAGAGACGAGAAGACGCCGTCAGTGGCCGCATGTGGCGTCCCGGCGGACGAGCCCCGGACCGCAGTTGTTGGGGCGGCCACGGGGCTGGCGCGCTGCAATTAAAAAACCCAAGACGCGCAGCCGAGGGCACAAATGGCTTGGCCAGCGCCCGCCCCCAGCTGAGATAGTTATCTACCTGACGTGTCAGGGACAAGGCCCCGGACAGAACATGACACCGCCCTGTCACGGATCCCGGACTCCGGGGGCTTCGCCTCCCCTCTGCCCCATCCCCTGGCCCGTCTGTCTGGCCCAGAATGTCACTGAGGGCCGGTTGCTGCTGCAGACCATGCAGTCCCCAACAGCGACCCGCATCATCAGCCCCAGCCTCCGCTTGTCAAAAAGAGGCCAGTCGCCAGCAACAAGGCTTTGCTTGTCTTCTTCTTCTGCTTCTGCTGCTTCTTTTAGAAGAAGTCAGCGGAGTTTGCTAATGTCGTTAGGGGCAATTAACCGCGGCTCCTCCCCCGGCAGCACCACCTTGCTGAGACGCTGGAAAATATAATTAGGAGAAGCCAGGCAACCAGCGGATCGGGCAGAGAGAGAGAGAGAGAGAGAGAGAGAGAGAGAGAGAGAGAGAGAGAGAGAGAGAGAGAGAGAGAGAGAGAGAGAGAAGGCATTGACACCGGGATGACAGCGAATTCCTGCAATATTGCGCAGGTAGTGAAAGGAACAGTTTTGAACTCGGATGCGCTGCTGCTGCACATTCAAACTGGAAACTGAGTTTTTCGCATTCAGCCCCGGGCAGCTTGGTTGACGCGGTCCGGCCGCTCACGGGGTCAAGGCAGGCCTAGACGTAAGCGGAACGGATGAGACACCCAGGCCCGATTCGTCCCCTACCTGGGAACTCTCTGGGGACGCCGGACCCCCGGCTAAGTGGGTGTCCGCGCGGCGGCCAGCCTCTTTATTCTTCGTTAGCTCGGCGAGGTGCTGCTGACGGCCCGCCGGTCGTGTCGAAATGCCTCCCCAGGGACCGACCTGCTGCCGGCGGCAGGACTGCCGGGAGAGGCAATTGTGAGGAATTCTTCAACTTGGTCGAAGTTTTGAAAGACGAAATAAGTGAGCGGAGGGGGACTTCCTGGCTCGCCTGGCAACTGGACCTGGTTTTGATAGATGCCGAGAAAACAGAGGACCAGCGTCCCAGCGGGACACTTCCAAGGAGCAGGACTTGGACACTTCGGTGGACTGGTGAAGGAGGGTGATCGCTGGCTATGGACACCGCCCGCTGATGCTAATCTGGGCCTGCTGGTCCCCGGGAGAGACAAAGAGGGCCAGCGTGCGTGCGAAGCCTTGCGTGTATAATGTGGCCGATCTCGCTGCGGGAGGCCTTGGTCAATCAATCAGAATCAGGTGTCCGTGCCACCTGGAGCTACCAAACCGGTTTACCATGCTAAGTCAATAATGGGGCTTCGGATTTGCCGAATAACCACCGAATTCGATGCTCGGGCATTAGCTGCACCCAGTTGGTAGTTGGCGAAGACAATGGTTGCCTGTCGAGCGGTCCGTGCTGCTCACTGAGTCTAGGGTTAGGGTTGGTCACTGAGCTAGGCTGTTTGTCACTGAGCTAGGCTGTTAGTCACTGAGCTAGGCTGTTAATCACTGAGCTAGGCTGTTGGTCACTGAGCTAGGCTGTTAGTCACTGAGCTAGGCTGTTGGTCACTGAGCTAGGCTGTTGGTCACTGAGCTAGGCTGTTGGTCACTGAGCTAGGCTGTTGGTCACTGAGCTAGGCTGTTGGTCACTGAGCTAGGCTGTTGGTCACTGAGCTAGGCTGTTGGTCACCGACAATTCCGCAATCGGCATCCCGCAGTGCTGGACAAGCTGGGCAGCAGCGGCGACCACCAGCAGCAGCAGCAACAGCCGGCAGCCTCGGTGGAGCTCGCCCGCCCCAGCCTCGTGTTCGACATCGCCAGCCTCGTTCTGTACGGCACCCAGGCCGCTCCAGTCCGCCTGAAGATCCTCCTGGACCGCCTGTTCTCCGTGCTGCAGCACAGCGAAGTGCTGCGCATCCTGCACGCCTTCGGCTGGCAGTACGAAGACTACGCCAGGGGGTACATCCTGCAGGTGAGGCGGGGGGTACATCCTGCAGGTGAGGCGGGGGGGGTACATCCTGCAGGTGAGGCAGGGGGTACATCCTGCAGGTGAGGCGGGGGGGGGTACATCCTGCAGGTGAGGCAGGGGGTACATCCTGCAGGTGAGGCGGGGGGGGGTACATCCTGCAGGTGAGGCGGGGGGTACATCCTGCAGGTGAGGCGGGGGGGGGGTACATCCTGCAGGTGATATATCCTGCAGGTACATCTATGATATCTGTATCTGTGATATACATCTATATCTGTGATATATCCTGCAGGTACAAGATACATCCTGCAGGTGAGGCGGGGGGGGGGTACATCCTGCAGGTGAGGCTGGGGGGTACATCCTGCAGGTGAGGCGGGGGGGTACATCTTGCAGCTGAAGCGGAGGTCTCAGCCAATTTAGCCATCTCCTTCGGATCTATCGATCTCACTTAGATCTATCAGTCCTTTTTACCTGAACCCTAATTTATGTCTGCCTGAACCCCTCTTTACCTGAACTCCAATGCACCTGAACTCCAATGCACCTGAACTCCAATGCACCTGAACTCCAATGCACCTGAACTCCAATGCACCTGAACTCCAATGCACCTGAACTCCAATGCACCTGAACTCCAATGCACCTGAACTCCAATGCACCTGAACTCCAATGCACCTGAACTCCAATGCACCTGAACTCCAATGCACCTGAACTCCAATGCACCTGAACTCCAATGCACCTGAACTCCAATGCACCTGAACTCCAATGCACCTGAACTCCAATGCACCTGAACTCCAATGCACCTGAACTCCAATGCACCTGAACTCCAATGCACCTGAACTCCAATGCACCTGAACTCCAATGCACCTGAACCTTCAGGACAGTCGCGGCCGCGTCCTCGACGACTGGCAGATGAGCAGCCGCGAGGAGGAGCTGCTCGCCATCCAGCAGCTGCTGCGCTTCGGCGAGACGCGGGTCCTGGCGCAGGCCATGCTGGCCCAGGAGGGCCGGCTGAGGCAGGAGACTGCTCACGCTGCTGCCGGTCTCATGCAGAGCCTCGCTGCCGCTGCCTCCGCCTATCTGCAGCAGCAGCAACCTCAGCAGCCTCAGCAGCACCAGCAGCACCTGCTGCACCAGAATCTTCTTCGCCAGCACCATCAGGCTCTCTGCATGCTGCCCAGTCCGAGTGAGTCGAAGCGATCAATAGTCACATGGATAATCACACAAATAGCCACATGGATAATCACACAAATAGCCACATGGATAGTCACACAAATAGCCACATGGATAATCACACAAATAGCCACATGGATAATCACACAAATAGCCACATGGATAATCACACACATAGTCACATGGATAATCACACAAATAGCCACATGGATGATCACACAAATAGCCACATGGATAATCACACAAATAGCCACATGGATAATCACACAAATAGCCACATGGAGAATCACACAAATAGCCACATGGATAATCACACAAATTCATCAGTTGGATAATCACACAAATAGTCACATGGATAATCACACAAATAGCCACATGGATAATCACACAAATAGCCACATGGATAATCACACAAATAGCCACATGGATAATCACACAAATAGCCACATGGATAATCACACAAATTCATCAGTTGGATAATCACACAAATAGTCACATGGATAATCACACAAATAGCCACATGGATAATCACACAAATAGTCACATGGATAATCACACAAATAGTCACATGGATAATCACACAAATACTCCCATGGATAATCACACAAATAGCCACATGGATAATCACACAAATAGCCACATGGATAATCACACAAATTCATCAGTTGGATAATCACACAAATAGTCACATGGATAATCACACAAATAGCCACATGGATAATCACACAAATAGCCACATGGATAATCACACAAATAGCCACATGGGTAATCACACAAATAGTCACATGGATAATCACACAAATAGTCACATGGATAATCACACAAATAGCCACATGGATAATCACACAAATAGCCACATGGATAATCACACAAATAGCCACATGGGTAATCACACAAATAGTCACATGGATAATCACACAAATAGCCACATGGATAACCACACAAATAGTCACATGGATAATCACACAAATAGTCACATGGATAATCACACAATCACTCATCAGCACGGTGGCCACCCAAACCAATCCCGCAGCCATCAACTCAGACGTGTCGCCGACGCCGAAGCCGAAGCGCCCAGCAACCGCCGACGTCGCCTCCGCCTCGGCGGCTGGCGCCGACACCGCCAGCTCCGCCGTCGTGGCTGCAAAGTCGCGCCGCAAGCAGCAGCACCTCGGCTGCTCGCCGACTCCTCGGGAACTCAGCGCCGATGCCGACGAGGACGCCGAAGCTGACGCTCAGCCGGAGCAGCGATCGGGACATTCAACAGCCGAAGCCGAAGCGGGCACCGGAGACGAGGACTGCGAAGAAAAGTGCATCAACGATCTGGAAGATGCTGAGGTCGCCGATAACGGCCAGATGAAGCCTCCGGAGGACGCGGGCAGCGACGCCGACGGCCTGGACGAGCGCGACGACCTGCTGGATGGCGAGGACGAAGAGGGCGAGTACTTGGACGACGGCGAGGAGGTGACGTCAGACATCAACCAGGAGGAGCTGCTGGCACCCGACTGCGGCCTGGAGGTGTCCACCACCCCCACAACTTTGCTCAGCGGCGGCGGCAGCGGCGGAGTCGCGTCCTCCAGCTCGCTGCTGCAGGGTGGCGGCGGCGTCAGCGGGGGAGTCCGCGGCCGGCCCTGCCTGTCGCAGAGCAAGCGCCGGGTCCTGTGCACCGTCTGCAACAAAACCTTCTGCGACAAGGGCGCGCTGAAGATCCACTACAGCGCCGTGCACCTGAAGGAGATGCACCGCTGCACCATCGCCGGCTGCAGCATGTGGTTCAGCTCGCGCCGCAGCCGCAACCGGCACTCTGCCAACCCCAACCCGCGGCTGCACATGTCACACCCAAACCGAAAGCTGCCCGACGGCGCCCGCATCGTTGACGACGGCAGCGGGCGCAGCCTGGCCGGCAAGGCGCCGATGCCCAGCAACATCACCAACCCGCCGCTGGTGTCGGCGCCGATCCCCTCCCGCCAGCTGGACAGCAACATCGCCAAGGAGATCTTCGAACAGGCCATCCGGTGCGGCAGTCAGCAGCGGCAGCAGCGCCAGCAGCAGAGCCTGGCTTCCATGTCGGAGGCCTCGGACACCGAGGACGCGGAAGCGGCTCTCGCTGCCAAGCTGGTCTCCGAGGATCCGCCAGCCAGCGACCTGGACTCGGAGGATGAGCTGCAGAGCCGGGGATCGCAGCAGCACCTGCAGCTTCATCACAGCCTCCTGCAGCAGCAGCCGCCAGCCTGCGGCCTGGACTCTTCGGCCGAGCCGCAGCACCCATGCGTCATCGAGGGCTGCAACGCCATCTTCCCGTCCAAGCGGAGCCGCGACCGGCACAGCGCCAACCTCAACCTGCACCGGAAGCTGCTGTCCACCAGCGGCGGCGGCGGCGGCGGCTCCTTCCAGCAGCTGCAGGGCAAGCCGCAGGCGCAGCACCAGCAGCGGCCTTTCCAGCAGCCTTCAGCGGCGGAGGCGGCATTCAGCGAGTCAGCAACCGCGCAGCTGCCGCCTCCTCCGCCGGCCTTCCTGTCCGGCTTGTTCCCCTTCGGCGGCACTGCGGCGGGGCTGCGGACGGCCGCGGCTGGAGAGCGCGGCGGAGTCGGTGGCGGCCTGACGTCGACAACGATGGCGCACCCGGGCGCGCACCCGCCGCCGCCGCCGCCTCCGCCGCCGCCTCCACCGTTTTTCCCAGCGGCCGCGGCGGCTGCCGCAGCTGCCGCATATTTTCAGCGCCAGCAGCAGCAGCGCCAGCATCCGGCGTCTGCGGCTGCTGCGGCAGCTGCCGCTGTGTCTGGCGGACAGCCGCTGCTGCCGCCGCCGAGCTTCGGCTTCCCCCTGCCGTCGATGGCGGCAGCGGCGGCCGCGGCGGCGGCAGCTGCTGGGGGATTCGGCAGCGGTGTTGGCGGCGGGATGCCCGGATCGTCGGAGACCCTCCTGTCACCGTGAGTGAGCAGTTTATCATTGTGCCCACTTGCACCTGCAAGCCAATCACGAATGTATATAAGTTGATGAAGAGGCTCATTCAATAAACTCAGCATTTCTCTCCCCAACAACCCCTTCAAATCCCCGGCAGATTTCGGCTTCCAAAGCTGCTGCCAGTCACCAACGGGCCCAAGGAGCGCGGCATGGAGACCTGACCGAATGCCTCATAATGGAGCTTGGAACAACCGTTGTCTGACTGACTGTCAAATACTAAGCATTGCTTCGCTTTGCAAATGTAACAGATTTAATTTGTACACGCGGGCAGCCACTTTTTCTCAAGCATGGCTATTATATTCTGTAGCTCTAGGATGACCCAATCTTGCTACTGATATCAGTATTTAATGGATTTGTAGGCAGTGTTTCTATGATGTACAGCTTATCTGTGCGGCTCTCGGCATTGCACATGTATTTCGCACTGCATCTGCATCTAAATTATGGCTAATTATGATCAAGTTGGTCGTTAAAAGACTTGTCAAACACGGAACGCGCTACTTACGAGCGTATTGTCAGTAGTTAGAAGCAACGGCTTTGTTTTACGCTGATTATTGTCCCTACGTCGGTTGTTTGATGTTTTGCTTTCTGCTTTATAGAACAGGCGTGCTGCTAAATGCATATGAAATAAACGAAAAATACTGTAGAGGCTCATCCAGGTTATTTGCGCAACTTCTCTGCTGATTTATGTGCGAGTTCGCTTGCTTGCTAATAAAATTACACTTGTGAAACAAACACTACATGTGTGTTAATCGTTTGAGTCGTGCTGAGTAGAGAGATATGCAACAAAAAACTCTGACAGGGTCTCTAGTAGATGGACTCACAGGGACTCTAGATGGCTTCACAGGGTCTGTAGATGGACTGAAAGGGTCTCTAGATGAGCTGACAGGGTCTCTAGATGGACTGACAGGGTCTCTAGATGGACTGACAGGGTCTCTAGATGGGCTGACGGAGTCTCTAGATGAGCTGACAGGGTCTCTAGATGGACTGACAGGGTCTCTAGATGGACTGACAGGGTCTCTAGATGGACTGACAGGGTCTCTAGATGGACTGACAGGGTCTCTAGATGGACTGACAGGGTCTCTAGATGGACTGACAGGGTCTCTAGATGGACTGACAGGGTCTCTAGATGGACTGACAGGGTCTCTAGATGGACTGACAGGGTCTCTAGATGGACTGACAGGGTCTCTAGATGGACTGACAGGGTCTCTAGATGGACTGACAGGGTCTCTAGATGGACTGACAGGGTCTCTAGATGGACTGACAGGGTCTCTAGATGGACTGACAGGGTCTCTAGATGGACTGACAGGGTCTCTAGATGGACTGACAGGGTCTCTAGATGGACTGACAGGGTCTCTAGATGGACTGACAGGGTCTCTAGATGGACTGACAGGGTCTCTAGATGGACTGACAGGGTCTCTAGATGGACTGACAGGGTCTCTAGATGGACTGACAGGGTCTCTAGATGGACTGACAGGGTCTCTAGATGGACTGACAGGGTCTCTAGATGGACTGACAGGGTCTCTAGATGGACTGACAGGGTCTCTAGATGGACTGACAGGGTCTCTAGATGGACTGACAGGGTCTCTAGATGGACTGACAGGGTCTCTAGATGGACTGACAGGGTCTCTAGATGGACTGATGGGGTCTCTGCCAACTGACGAAACTCAATAGGTAGGACCTGCTTAATTTCTCCAACGCGACAAACCTGTGTTTGTAGAAGGCGCGCAGCAAATTACCGGCATCGTTGCTATGGGGAAGTGATGCATTCTTCAGGGGGGGGGGCAGGAAGCTCACACAGTTTGCTAGCGCTAAGGGAGCCCCCGAACCACCTGCGATTTTTGGTCGTCACGCCCCATACTGGCTACTTTCAGTAGCTGAAATTTCCCAGCCACTCGTCCTCTCTCATTCTATAAATAACTCATGACGACACTATAGACGTGGAGATCTTTGAGTTATTAGCGATTAATTAATATAATTAGTTTGATTAAATATTTGTGATCGTTTGTTTATTTCAGAATAAAAAAAAATATATTTCAAAAAAAAAAATCAAAAAATATTTATAAGTACACTCAACAACATTGAAAAGTCGCCACCCTTTGTGCCACAAACGAACTTCGATCTCATCGGATCTCCCCTAAAAGTCGCACAACTCGCACTCTACACTGCGGGGCATGCATTGCGTAACCACCATGCTGAGCAATGGGCTTTGACACAAAAACAATGATAACATTGTTTGTTTAGTTTTTATAACCCTGACAGCAAAATTTGAATTACAAAATGGTTAATTTAGAAACATTCCTTAGGTCTTTTCAGGTCCTTTCAATGTTGCTGAAATACATACGGCTGCAAAGGCTGGAGAACGGCTTGGATAGCAGAACAAGATTAAACAAGATTGAACAAGATTAAACAAGATAAAACAAGAATAAACAAGAATAAACAAGATTAAACAAGATTAAACAAGATTAAACAAGATTAAACAATATTAAACAATATTAAACAAGATAAAACAAGATTAAACAAGATTAAACAAGAATAAACAAGATTAAACAAGATTAAACAAGATTAAACAAGATTAAACAAGATTGAACAAGATTAAACAAGATAAAACAAGACTGAACAAGATTAAACAAGATTAAACAAGATTAAACAAGATTGAACAAGATAAAACAAGATAAAACAAGACTGAACAAGAATAAACAAGATTGAACAAGATTGAACAAGATTAAACAAGAATAAACAAGATTAAACAAGATTAAACAAGAATAAACAAGATTAAACAAGATTAAACAAGATTAAACAAGATTGAACAAGATTAAACAAGATAAAACAAGACTGAACAAGAATAAACAAGATTGAACAAGACTGAACAAGACTAAACAAGAATATACAAGATTAAACAAGATAAACAAAAAAGACTCATTCGGAATGGTAATGTGGATAATTGGTAGCGATATGATTATAACTCATATATTAGAATAGTTTTTCCACTCTCTCAACAGATGACAATCAGGAGAGTCCATGCATACCGTCAGTGTCATAGAGTCTATATAGAGTCAGTCAGTGTCAGCTTCAGTGTCAGTGAGCCTCTTCATGGCAATCGGTTCTAGAACCAGAATAAATTCGAGTTCTAGAACCAGAACCGGTGTGAAATGAGGAGCTTCGAACGCATAACGCATAAACGGTTCGATAAAATTTCTCGAACCATATTCTAGAACCAGAACCATGTTCCGGAACTGATTCTGTTTTTCGAACCATCGATATGAAGAACGTCGAACCGGTTCAAAACCGGTTCCGTTTTTCGAACCGGCGATATGAAGAGGCTTAGTGAGGTTTTCTAGAAGAAATTTTGCTGGCTAGAATTTTTCATGCTAAAATTAGGCATATTTCCTTAGCAATTATTAATCACATAAAGCTTTTAGTTATGATATGATTGTTAGCACTGCCAGTAACACTGGGACTTAAATTTGTTGTTTAATTGCTAAATAATGCATTTTTAACTTAGGCACACTACTTTTGTGAAGTTGTAAAAGCCCATATGCTAAAATTGTTATATTTCGAAGAAAAATAGACTGCTAAGAAGGCTAATAAGCTTGTATTGTAAAACAGAATTTTTTGTGCTTCAAATAATTGGAAAAGAATTACTCGGTAAAGAATACAACGAAGTTCGCAAAATCCCAGCTATCAAATTGCAGATAACAAACTTCAGCCGGCAGATTTCCTGCTAGCAGCTTTATAGTGCTTATAAGAGAGAAACTCCAAGCAAAAACATAGGTAATATCCAAATAAGTCACGGATCCGGATCACCCGAAGGGCTTTCTCACACTGTTTTAAAATTCTTTCCTTGTTGCTCTCGAACGGGTCTTGTCCATCGCGAGCTGCAGCGATGATCTCTGCAGACTTTTTGGCCTCCTGCAGTAGCTTCGTCCGATTTTCCCAGCCAGGACGTTTCTGGGTGTCTTCCATCTCAATAAGATGGTCCACGTACTCCCTCACGCTTAACGGGTACTGGCGCAGAGCCATCTGCTCAAGTGACTGCAGGCATTTGTGAATTGTCACAATGTTGTAGGACAGCTCATCGAAAGTTGCGTCTATGTCTGCTTTGATTTTTAATAGAAGACCTTCAGTTTTGCAAAATCGTTTTGCAAAATGTTTTGCAATTTTTATTTCATGCATTTTTACGATTGGTACTACATGCATTACTACTCCATACTCTTTAGCAATTTCCTCCACAGTCACGGTTTTCGCGACTTCGTATTCTTCAAAGCGATATTCGCTGTTGCGGTGCTCAGACAAAACACAATTTTTCGGACAAACAATGCAGCAGCCGCTAGAGTCCATAACAGAGCACAAGGCGCTGTCCTTCTGCCCGAGAAAAAAAAACAAACCAAACTTGCTAAGTACTTGGTAAGTCAACAATGCAACCTCGTGGCAAGTACCGCCTAAGTACTTTCTAAGTTTTCCAAGTACACTCAATAAGTACTTTCCAAGTATCAAGTATGCAATGTTTTCTCCAGTCACTTCTCAAGTACTTTCCAAGTATGCAATGTTTTCTCTAGTCACTTCTCAAGTACTTTCCAAGTTTGCAATGTTTTCTCCAGTCACTTCTTAAGTACTTTCCAAGTATGCAATGTTTTCTCCAGTCACTTCTCAAGTACTTTCCAAGTATGTAATGTTTTCTCTAGTCACTTCTCAAGTACTTTCCAAGTATGCAATGTTTTCTCTAGTCACTTCTCAAGTACTTTCCAAGTTTGCAATGTTTTCTCCAGTCACTTCTTAAGTACTTTCCAAGTATGCAATGTTTTCTCCAGTCACTTCTCAAGTACTTTCCAAGTATGTAATGTTTTCTCCAGTCACTTCTCAAGTACTTTCCAAGTATGCAATGTTTTCTCCAGTCACTTCTCAAGTACTTTCCAAGTATGCAATGTTTTCTCCAATCACTTCTCAAGTACTTTCCAAGTATGCAATGTTTTCTCCAGTCACTTCTCAAGTACTTTCCAAGTATGCAATGTTTTCTCCAGTCACTTCTCTAGTACTTTCCAAGTATGCAATGTTTTCTCAAGTCACTTCTCAAGTACTTTCCAAGTATGCAATGTTTTCTTAAATCACTTTTCAAGTACCTTCCAGGTATGCAATGTTCACAAGAGCTATAAATACTTATCACATTTCAAAGTGATTTAGGTGACTTATTTACGAGAAAGTATATGGTTCCAAGTGTGAACCTATTAAATATATAATTTATCTATAGAGCACTTGGCAAAATGTTGATACTCATACTATGGACTTGCAAAAGTTACAAAGAACAAAAAATAATTCCATCATACAGAATTTCACTTGTTAAAGAAAAAATTCAACAAGCAATAGGGAGCTTCAAAATAATTGTAAAGTGTACTGTTATATTGTATTCAAAGTATTGATACACATAAAAGTTGCAACTTAACAAATTATTCAAATGATCACAGGCAGAAAAAATGCAAGACAAAGAAAAAGCAGCATAAAAAATGGACAATTATATAGCTAACAAATCTTCATTGTTTTCAGCAGGTTTTTTAAATATAGATGATGACATTTGTAGATGGTAGCTAAAATGGAAATTTAAGTGAATATGAATAATTATATTTCACAAAAAATTAAACCATGTAAATTTTACCCAGGTAATAGTTCTTAATCTAAAGAAATGCTAAGTAAATGCACTTTATAATATAATTACTATTTTGAGACTAATAGCAGTCTTTTTTTGAATGTAATAAATAAGTCTTTAAATATTTTTATAGAGATATTATAAAATATAGAAAGTATTGAAATCTAAATATATTCCAAACAAAAATATTACTTTGCTTTTGAATAAAAATTTAATTTAGGCCTTGTCCTTAATAGACCAATAATATAACATAGTTTATAAATATACTTAAATATTTTTTTATTATAAATTGCTTAATTTTCTGATCTTAAAATCTAAATCATCAAATATACTAAAAATAAAAATATTCTATAAACTAAAAATAAAATTTTAAGTCTAAATACTTCTAGGCTTATAATTAAAAACTAACTAGGCTTATATTATATTTCTAATAAGCTAAAGACAATTTATTAGAATGATTATAATTATAATTGGGCCTAATCAACAAATATCCTAAGACTTAATAAAACAATATTATTACTACCAATCTATTATCAATAATAAAAGTAAAAAATTTGCAATCAAAATTATTAACATAGCCTGGATAATTCTAGTCCAGCTATCTAAAAGTAAAAAAACAAAGTATTTTTACTCTGAAGCATTTCTTGCACTTTTTACAATGACATTAAATCTGAAACTGAAGATTAAAAACAGAAGCTATAAGGCAAAACTATAAACAAGGTCAAGGTTAGATAAGGAAGGCCAGATGATTTTTCCTATATATATACTAACCATTATGCAGATCAAGACAATAATTCAGATTAAGTCACAACTCACAAAAGTCAGTTTTAAAATTTTATCTATATTTATATTCTGAGTCAGTATAAGTAATATACTAAGCCCATATGACTATAATATTAGCCTTCTAAAAAACTTCTAGATCTAGTTAAAGAAGCCAAGAAGGCAGGCCTATGCCTATAGGGCATAGTGGGTAGGCTGGCCTACTGGGCCATATAAAATGTCAATTACAATAACTATAGTCAGCCAATTGTTGAGCGACAAGGTATATCAACTACTATATGAAATAAAATCGGCAACAAATAATTGCTAAAAGGCCTATCTAACTAAAGCCTAAGTTTGAAAAGAAAGATAAAAGGACAATTTTACACAAACCTATGCGAAAGCGAAAATTAGAATTTTCGTTTCAAATTTTGACAGTTTAAACAAATTAGATAATAATCATTTGCCCCAAACAATATAAGATGTAATATATATTTCATTTGTTAATGAAACAAACACTCAAGAATCAGTAAATACTGATATTTTAGCAAAACTTCCTAAAATTTTTGTCATAATAGATTAGTAAAAGAATTAAAGTCTTGCAATGTGCAATTGTGTAAATGTATTTATAGAGTCTTTTCATGTAAATTATGCAATCCAAAAGAATGTTTGCCTTTTACGGAACACTAGCTTTGATGATGCAGCTAGCCAAGCTCTTCCCAAAGAAAAATACAGACACCTATAGCTTCGGGATGTATTGCTGTAGCTGTATTCAGCTGTATTCAGGAATATAAAAATTCCGAGGAATAGCCAAATAATCATTTTTTGTGAGCGGGAGCGATGTCAGCTAAATAAAAGCTGTTATCCTGCTGGTAAAAAATGTGTATGTACGGATTTTGCAAACTTGGAAAGTCAACCAAGTAGGCTCTACTTTGGATACTTTCCAAGTACTTGGATGTAGACATCGGAAGTGTACTTTGCAAACTTGGAAAGTCGAACCAAGTAGGCTCTACTTTGGATACTTTCTAAGTATTTGGATGTAGACATCGGAAGTGTACTTTGCAAACTTGGAAAGTCGAACCAAGTAGGCTCTACTTTGGATACTTTCCAAGTACTTGGATGTAGACATCGGAAGTGTACTTTGCAAACTTGGAAAGTCGAACCAAGTAGGCTCTACTTTGGATACTTTCTAAGTACTTGGATGTAGACATCGGAAGTGTACTTTGCAAACTTGGAAAGTCGAACCAAGTAGGCTCTACTTTGGATACTTTCTAAGTACTTGGATGTAGACATCGGAAGTGTACTTTGCAAACTTGGAAAGTCGAACCAAGTAGGCTCTACTTTGGATACTTTCTAAGTACTTGGATGTAGACATCGGAAGTGTACTTTGCAAACTTGGAAAGTCGAACCAAGTAGGCTCTACTTTGGATACTTTCTAAGTACTTGGATGTAGACATCGGAAGTGTACTTTGCAAACTTGGAAAGTCGAACCAAGTAGGCTCTACTTTGGATACTTTCTAAGTACTTGGATGTAGACATCGGAAGTGTACTTTGCAAACTTGGAAAGTCGAACCAAGTAGGCTCTACTTTGGATACTTTCTAAGTACTTGGATGTAGACATCGGAAGTGTACTTTGCAAACTTGGAAAGTCGAACCAAGTAGGCTCTACTTTGGATACTTTCTAAGTACTTGGATGTAGACATCGGAAGTGTACTTTGCAAACTTGGAAAGTCGAACCAAGTAGGCTCTACTTTGAATACTTTCTAAGTACTTGGATGTAGACATCGGAAGTGTACTTTGCAAACTTGTAAAGTCGAACCAAGTAGGCTCTACTTTGGATACTTTCTAAGTACTTAGATATAGACATCGGAAGTGTACTTTGCAAACTTGTAAAGTCGAACCAAGTAGGCTCTACTTTGGATACTTTCTAAGTACTTGGATGTAGACATCGGAAGTGTACTTTGCAAACTTGGAAAGTCGAACCAAGTAGGCTCTACTTTGGATACTTTCTAAGTACTTGGATGTAGACATCGGAAGTGTACTTTGCAAACTTGGAAAGTCGATTGAAGTTGGGTAAAAACATTGCATACTTTTTAAGTACATGACAATGATACTTTGCAAACTTGGTAAGTCAACAATGTCATCCAAGTACATGGTTGACTTGGAAAGTTTAGCATGTTTTTTTTTCCCGGGTGACTGCATTTGTCATGACAAGTTCTTCGACATGTCATGCAGTTCGTGGCAAACTGATCATGGGGCAGCTTAACCTCTCGAACTTCCAAGGACCTAACTTCGCATTTCCTACTAAAATCCGAGCTAAAAAAGAACTTGCCACAAGAGCCAACTAGTTTAACATACTCCGCTAGATTGGTCAGCTTTTGTAGGTCTGACTGGACACTTAACTTCAGTTTCTCCGCGCAGACTTCCATCGATCTGCGACTTTTCAGAGTCTCTCGGGTGCTGAGCAATGAGACCCCATCGTGGCTGCTTTCGAGCTTCTCAAAGAGTTGTTGATAATTGTAATTACATTTTTTCCATTGTGGGGCTTTCAAGTGAAACTGCGAGCTCTTAGACTCTCCACGGCTCGCTTCGGGGCCCTCAGACTCTGTGTTGTTGGCGTACAACGCAGCATTGTTGAAGCTTAGATACGTTTTGTAAGGCACTTTGTCTTCATCCAAGGCATCCAGAGCCTCCGGTTCTTCGCTATCGGCGAATGTAAAAAGAGGATAAATGATGGGCTCCACGTCCTTTCCAAAAAGAGATAGTACTTGGTCAAAGATGTACCTCTGCGTTGCGTTCAGTCGGTT
The DNA here is from genome assembly GCA_002269645.1 of Macrostomum lignano. Taxonomy (NCBI): domain Eukaryota; kingdom Metazoa; phylum Platyhelminthes; family Macrostomidae; genus Macrostomum; species Macrostomum lignano. The sequence goes on from NIVC01000709.1 coordinate 21,330, forward strand.
TTCGGAAGCTCTCACAACGAAACCGATTCCATGCAAAACCCCCGTCACTCCAGGAATATATTGCCCGTCTTCTCCAAGCACTTTCGCTATTTTCATAATATTAATTTTATCCTGAGCCGGACCCCGAGTGTCCCCGAATCCCGGCGTGTCAATGATGGTGAGAGGACAGTCCATTGCACTTCTGTGACTGTCCTCCTTGCCTCCTGTGTGCACAGGAAACAGTGTGTACACGGACACGCCAGCGGTCTGCGAATGAGCCTGGCTAGCAGCTGCACTTTTGTGGCGACTTTCGAGCTGTCGAACTAGTTTCAGTCTAAAATTGTCATCGAACTGTACCCTGTAAAAGGCATTTGCAATGCCATTGATTAGGGTGCTCTTGCCTGCTCCTGTCTCTCCAATTAGAAGCAGGAACTTCGGTGGCCCTCCGCCTGCATTCCGGTTGCCGACTTCGAAAGAGTTGGGACAGATGCAACTCTGAGAGCACTTGCATTCTGGTGATGGAATCTGCCGAACCCTTAACTGAAAAATATTCCCAGCAAAGGTTTCTCTTTTCTGAGCTGGAGTCGGATTGTCTTCGCAAAAGTTCTGCAGAACAAATTCTGAGCAGTTCAACGCAGGCTCAGTGGTAAAACTGATCTGCTCGCTGGGCTCAGATTCTCCGAGTTCTGTCACGGCAGTGACATACGCTTTGTGAGGAGTTCCCGCATACAGAGAGCTTACAGTAATGCTGTTGGTCTCAGTTGATTCTCTGTGATATGGTAGTAAGTCAGCCTCCCGTTGTCTAAGAACATAGACTACATATCCGTTCGATGCATTTGGTTCGGCTTTCCAAGAAAACTTGGCTGTGTTTTCATCCACTTCTGAGCACTGCAGCTCAGTTGGTGGTTTTGGCAGTTCCGTTTCAGTCCATGCAAAGTCTTTGTAACACTTTATTTGCAACTTGACAGTTTGTTGGTCATGTGGAGAGCCTTCAATAACTGCTACCGCAGCCGATCCACGATTTTGTTGAAGAAATCTCACTGCCCTGTCCAAATCTCTCCGGTAGCTGCGGTAATCTTCCGATTCGATCCAAGTTTTTCCTACTTCCTCCGCACACGTTGGCTGCGGCAAGTACTGTGGAAAATGTGATCTTGGTGCCTGGACCTCAAACAAAAGTTTGTAATCGGATCTGTTTGCGACGAATAACTCATCCTTTTCTCTTTCATTCAGAACGCGAGCACCGTTGTCTGAGAGAACACGGGCGGAATGCTGCAGCGCCATGCACTCTCTTTCTCTGTTTCTCAACCACATCAATAGCTGTTGAGGTGAGGCTCCGCATTCGTCTTTCTGACGCGAAATGAGCTCGGAAATCTCTCTACTTACATCTCCTGTTTGACGCGCCCTGGGCAAAATTGACATCAGCTGGTCTCTAAAGCGGGTCCGGTATGCCTGCACCCGATCTCTAAACGTGGCCAACACTTCGCACTGCATTCGCCACGGCGTGTCTTCAAGCTCCTTAATCTTGTCATCGGCAGCGTTTATTATGTCGTCTAGCAGCTGGCAGTAATTTCCGGCTTCGTTCAAGCATTCTTCACTGATGCCTCTCATCAGTTTCTGATCTTTTCCTCCGATTTTGCTGAGAGGCGTGAGATACACCTGGACCGGAGAGCCGGCGTTTTCGCTCTTGAAGCTCTGCACACAACCGAAGGCCTCCCTGAGTGTGAGCGGAGGCGGTTCCAGCTTGAAGTCGCCATAGTAACGGCATCGAATACTCTCTGTCTCCGTGGCGTCATTCTTTGAGTGCTCTGCCTGCAGTTGACCAGAAACTTCGAAAAGGCTCTTCAGTTTAGACACCTGGCCTCTGAATGAGCCTGAAATCCCAGTCTTGCTTTCACTTTCTTGCTTCTCTCGCTCAAACACAAGAAACGCCCTGCCGCCGTACTGGATCCCGGTCACAACGTGCGTGGCTGATTCGTCATCGAGAAATTGCGGGTATTCAACTTCAGGACCCAGGTGCAGCTCCTTGAACTCAGTCAAGGTTTTGTATGCAAATACGAGACTCTCTGAGTTGACTCGAGTCAGTTTCTCAGTGAGGTACTTTCCTGAGCCTTCCACTTCGGCGGAACCGCACAGAAAGCTGAGTTTTAAATCGGCGCTCATCTCTAGCTTTTTTGCTCTGTCGGAAAAGCTGGACTGTGATTCAATGCTGATTGCCTGACTCACATTGGGCCTGGTGACGGTCATTTCGTCGGTTGTCTTCCGAGACCAGAGCTTGGGACCCGTCAGGTATTTGCCTGTTTGAGCATCGTACAGGGTTCCGAGCGATGCAGGTCCTCCTATGTACGGGATTGACAGACTTTGATTCGCAACGTCTGTCGTCATTTCTCGTGATGCGAGCGCCGCTCTCTGCAATAATAATATTATGACGAGTTTTTGCTCCAAAGTACCATGCAATCTTATATCAAGGAGCACTAAAAGTTACCGTTGAATCAGGACGCAACACTTGCAAATATCATTCAAACAATTTCGCAATATGTTGTTTGATCTGTGGCGAGCAGTCCAGGTCCTATAGCTAAGAGAGGGACAGCGAGAGACGAGAAGGGAGCATTTTGAAGGTAGAGATCAGCTAATCCGCAGATTAACTAACCCGCTGCCACCAGCCCGTGCGTCCTGGCTCACCAAACCGGGACTTTCGAAATCGGGCTTCCGACTAGAGGGGGCTTTGCACTTACTAGTGTCTTTTTGCTGTCAATCTCGACGTCATAGCCGATGATAAGGGAGGGGACTCTGCTGGGACTTGATCGCATTGGCCATGCAGGTACAGAGGGGACTTGTGCAGGGGATTCTTGCGGTGGCGAGTCCATTGCAGGGGTGGCTACATGTACTAATACATTGCTAAATACGAGGGATTGTACTTTTGACCCTCAACGCGCCAACCAGCCTCTCGTAGCGCTGATGATAGGCTAACTCGAACTTCAGAGAACGCATGATTCATTAACCCGAGCCGCTTGGCGAATCTAGAGTGCACAGAGTACATGTACATCTCTAGCGTATGATTCTGCACTATTGGCAATATTGCTAACTGATTTGATAGACTGATCGACTGAGAACTACAGTTAGTTATTCCAAGGCTACTTCAAGTCCTTATAATAAAAAAATTCGACTTTTCATTGCCTACTTTGGGACAAGACTGAATATTGCTTAATTGCGCCTTAATTTCATCCTGGCTTAGTCACCCTCCAGAGACCAGCTTCGCCCTTCCAGGCAAGCGGCTATTTTATTGCCTTTACTGTGTACTTTATGAATTTTATCCAGCACAATGGCACGCATCTACATTGGCTGATGTGTAGCCCCTAAATGAGTTGACGAGGTCTCTAGATGAGCTGAGGAGGTTTCTAGATGAGTTGACGAGGTCTCTAGATGAGCTGACGAGGTTTCTAAATGAGTTTACGAGGTCTCAAGATGAGTTGACGGGGTCTCTAGATGATTTGACGGGTCTCTAGATGAGTTGACGAGGTCTCTAGATGAGTTGACGGGGTCTCAAGATGAGTTGACGGGGTCTCTAGATGATTTGACGGGTCTCTAGATGAGTTGACGAGGTCTCTAGATGAGTTGACAGGTCTCTAGATGAGTTGACGAGGTCTCTAGATGAGTTGGAGTCTCTAGATGAGTTGACGGGGTCTCTAGATGAGTTGACGGGTCTCTAGATGAGTTGACGGGGTCTCTAGATGACTTGACGAGGTCTCTAGATGAGTTGGCGGTTCTCTAGATGAGTTGACGGGGTCTCTAGATGAGTTGACGAGGTCTCTAGATGAGTTGATGGGGTTTCTAGATGAGTTGACGGGGTGTCTAGATGAGCTGACGGGTCTCTAGATGAGTTGACGAGGTCTCTAGATGAGTTGACGAGGTCTCTAGATGAGATTAGTTCCATTAGCAGATAGGATTTGGATATTACATTAAATAGGTAAATTAAAGATGTACTTTGCAGAAATGTTAACTTACAGAGCAGCTGACTTTTTACTGACGACACGTGCCTGTATGACTGACTTCTTTGACGGCAAAAAATAGCCAAATTTTCCAAATATCAGAACTTAGTGCTTAGTGCCACGTCCTTCCTATTCTAGCTACGCCCTGCCTTATACAAAGCCTTTAAATAAAACAGTGCATTGTCTCTGGGGGTGGTTGAGGTTCCTGGTTCTATTATTAGAATTGACGTATGTAGTTCCTAGTTTCCATGACTCATTACTCACTCATAAGGAACAAACGGCCGGGTCTGTAAACTTTAGTTCCCTGTTTTTGTTTTCAATTCATTTAAGCAGCCTTATAATTTCAGTAACCTTATACTCGTAGTAGCTGTCTGATTGAAAACAAAATGCGAAATCAGTGCCTGATTAACATTCGGTACTTTAAAATTTCTACTTGATATGCAAGAACTTTTTGCATGTACTGGGTGTGTTTCTTCACGCACTGGTTTGAATTTATGATCAGGCCCACGTCGCGTACAATAGGAGCCTGCTGAGACAATTGGAGGAAGATTTCTGTTGTAAATTTGTCATAGAAGTTGATTTATTAGTAGGTTTAAGTAAGCGGCAAGTTCGACGTATGATTTCGGAAGATGGCGAACCAAGTAGACCGCAATTTTTACAGATTTCTTTGGAATTTTTACAGATAAATATTTAAATAATGAGATTATGGATGAAGTGCATTTTTCCCAAAAGCTCCGTCATGAAAACTGCCCTGAGCGAAATTTGAGGGCTGTGTGAGCTTTCTGTGTGAACTTGTGTGTTACTCACGCGATATGATTCATGCCATAAATTTCTGATATGTGCGCTTAAAGGCTCACACAAGGCTCACATTGAGATTTTTTGTACAATAATTATGGACAAAATTACTTTGTCCATAATTATTGTGGTCAAATTTTCTTACGAATCAATCATTATATCAATCATTAGAACTTGTAAGGCACACTCGTATAAAATTGGTGACACAATAAGACTAACAAAGTTGACAATTTTGCTCCATTCTTGGGGTTAGCCGTTATACACGAATTAGATAAGTATTTTATGAATTTATTTTGTGAACCACGACACATAAATGTAACATCCTGGTACATTGAATATTAATTTAATACATCAGATACACTCTTGAACTCTGTGTGCAAATTTATACTTATTAGTTAATTGGGCGGTGAATTAAGGTGCAAGAGTACAAAACTTCCAACATCGGACAACTCCTAAACCAATTTATAGCTAAGCTTTACATACTACTTATTAATACCAGTAGTGTGAGTTAGGATCAACAAAAGATGATGAAAAACCTGTGTGACACGGGCTTGACAAAACAGGTGCAGTAGGAAAGTTAACACCTCAGTTGCTAAAGAAACAGCCAACAACAAAGTGCATCTGTACCATACTTCTGCAACATCAAAATACAACTAATTAAAAATTTGGGACTACCTGGTTGCCTTAGCAACGATGATTCACCTTGGATACAGCATACTGTGCTGGCACATCCACAGCAATCACACAGCAATCCCATGCCTGATGCCAGAGACCGGCCTCACTTTATAGGACAATAATATAATTAATACACAATAATACAGCATAATAGATAGAAGCAGAGATGCGACACAAGCGCAGGAAAGAAGCAACCGACATAGTAAAAAAGCAAATTGCACAACAACGATACAGAAGGGGATGGAGGGTTCGAGATCTTGATGGAAACAGTGATTCACTGATAAAATCTCTTAGCCGAGCGTGTGGAACAGACAAAACGTTTGAAAATGGAAAGCCAGAGAAAGGATTGCTTTGTAAGCAAAGTCCGCAGCTCTGCGAATATTTAATAAGATCAGTTCATTATAAGTTTTTTGCGTAGCCATGATTTATTTAGAAATTCCTGTAGCCATGCCAAGCTGAAATCACAGGGCGGGTCGAAGATTCGAGTGAGTTCAAGGGCGATTCTGAATGATTATTGGGGCCATTCTGAATGATTATTGGGGCCATTCTGTATGATTATTGGGGCCATTCTGAATGATTATTGGGGCCATTCTGAATGATTATTGGGGCCATTCTGAATGATTATTGGGGCCATTCTGAATGATTATTGGGGCCATTCTGAATGATTATTGGGGCCATTCTGAATGATTATTGGGGCCATTCTGAATGATTATTGGGGCCATTCTGAATGATTATTGGGGCCATTCTGAATGATTATTGATGCCATTCTGAATGATTATTGGGGCCATTCTGAATGATTATTGGGGCCATTCTGAATGATTATTGGGGCCATTCTGAATGATTATTGGGGCCATTCTGAATGATTATTGGGGCCATTCTGAATGATTATTGGGGCCATTCTGAATGATTATTGATGCCATTCTGAATGATTATTGATGCCATTCTGAATGATTATTGGGGCCCTTTCTGAATGATTATTGGTGCCATTCTGAATGATTATTGATGCAATTCTGAATGATTATTGGGGCCATTCTGAATGATTATTGGGGCGATTCTGAATGATTATTGGGGCCATTCTGAATGATTATTGGGGCCATTCTGAATGATTATTGGGGCCATTCTGAATGATTATTGGGGCCATTCTGAATGATTATTGGGGCCATTCTGAATGATTATTGGGGCCATTCTGAATGATTATTGGGGCCATTCTGAATGATTATTGGGGCCATTCTGAATGATTATTGGGGCCATTCTGAATGATTATTGGGGCCATTCTGAATGATTATTGGGGCCATTCTGAATGATTATTGGGGCGATTCTGAATGATTATTGGGGCGATTCTGAATGATTATTGGGGCGATTCTGAATGATTATTAGAGCGATTCTAAATGGTTATTAGGGCGATTCTGAATGATTATTAGAGCGATTCTAAATGGTTATTAGGGCGATTCTGAATGATTATTTAGGGCGATTCTAAATGGTTATTAGGGCGATTCTGAATGATTATTAGGGTGATTCTGAATGATTATTTAGGGCGATTCTGAATGATTATTTAGGCGATTCTGAATGATTATAGGGGCCATTCTGAATGATTATTAGGGCGATTCTGAATGGTTATTGGGGCGATTCTGACTGATTTTTAGGGCGATTCTGAATGATTATTTAGGCGATTCTAAATCTAAAGTGAACCAACAGATAGATTTCTGTAAATAGAATCGGAGCCACAAGGAGCGGTGATTCAAATCGAACTCACAGTCCAGCTACTGAGCGGGCGGCTGCGGCGGCGGCTGCTGCTGCTGTTGCTGGTTGCCGGCGGGGAACTTCGGCTGCCTCGGCTGGTAGCCGCCGCGGAACCGCGGCCCGGGACTCCGGTGGTGGAAGCCGGCGCCGAACATTGGCGGCCTGGCGGAATGGTGGTGCGGGTGGTGCTGATGGTGCGGGTGCGGCGGGCCGCGCGGACCGAACGGTTTCGGCCAGCGCGGGTGCTGCAACGGCAGCGGCGGCGGCCGGTGGTGCGGCTGGTGGCCGTGGAACGGCGGCCGGGCGGGAGGCGCCGAGTCGTCGTTGACACCGCGGTAGGCGGCCTCCTGTCGGGACAGGTAGTCGTCCAACTCGCGCTCGTCCGCGTCCCCCGGCCCGCCGCCCGCCTGGCCGCCGCCCAGAAGCTGCCGCTTGGCCGGGGTGGCCTCCGACGCCTCGCCGTCGGCTGCGGCATCGCCTTTCCCGTCGCCATCGTCTCTGCCGGCGGCGTCGGCCGTGCCGTTCACCCGGCGCCGCTTGACTCCCTGATTGGAAGCGGCGGCAGCGGCAGCTTCAAAAGCGGCCGCGGGGTCTGGGGCGGCGGCATCGAAGCTGAGCAGGGAGTCGCAGGCGTCAGGCAGGCAGCGCAGGCAGGCACCCGGCCGCAGGCGGTAGGCGGCCAGGGCAGCCGGAGAGTCGAGCAGTTCGCCTGAGCAGCTGCACGCGGGCCAGTGGATGAAAGCGGAAAGGAGGGGGTGGAGCCCCCGGGGCGCCAGGGGGAGCAGCAGGTGAGAGGCTGGCCAAGGTGCTGTCCGGCTTTGCTTTTTTATCACCGTTTCTGCTTTTTTATTTTACTCTTGTTCTTTACCATTTCTCTGCTTTTCTAGGCTTGTCTGCTTCTGTTTTAGTGTGTTTTCAAACTGAATTATCTCTAGCTAACTTATCGATGACTCTTTCTTTCTCTTCTACTCGAAACTTTTATATTATCTTTGTATAATAAAAATGCGAGAGATAAAAATGAGAAGTTTTTTTATTTAATGTCACACTAGAAATCAAGCAAGTGGCATCATTCCAGTTAGGATAGAAAAGCTAATTAATTGACTACGTTTGGCATATCATTAAACATGATCACAGAGCAGCGGTTATCTAAAACACATATCTGACTGCCGTGCGGTACAGATTGGATTGTGAAACAAAAAATAAGTATAATAATCAAAATGCCTGCTGCCAAAAATTGGACAAAGGAGGTCCAAAAACACATTAGCAGTTCTAAATGTGTAATGCGCGACACACCAAAAATGTTTTAAGAAAAAATAAAATTAAACCGGTTGGCAGCTCGCAGTGGGGGATCTGCCAGCTCCAACGGAGGGATGCCAAGCTAATAAGCTGCGAAGCACGCCTTCTGGCAGCCTGAGCTCCAGCCACCCTACTCACGCTGCCTACTCAACTCGGCTTGCTCAATTCTATTACTGAGCAGAAGCCCAGCCCGAGAACAGCCAATCAGATTCATTTATTATCTAGTCACCTCACTCTGTCCGAGCCCAGCCAATCAGAATCATTTACTATCTAGTCACCTCACTCCTTACCCTTAGCCCGAGCCCAGCCTATTAGAATCATTTACTATCTAGTCACCTCACCCTCAGCCCGAGCCCAGCCAATCAGATTCAGTTTAGTCACCTCACTCTGTCCGAGCCTAGCCAATCAGAATAATTCACTATCTAGCCACCTCACCCTCAGCCAGAGATCAGCCAATCAGTATAATTCACTATCTAGCCACCTCACCCTCAGCCAGAGATCAGCCAATCAGTATAATTTACTATCTAGCCACCTCACCCTCAGCCACAGCCCAGCCAATCATAAACATTTATTATCCAGCAACCTCACCCCAGCCAGAGCTCAGCCAATCAGTATAATTTACTATCTAGCCACCTCACCCTCAGCCAGAGATCAGCCATTCAGTATAATTTACTATCTAGCCACCTCACCCTCAGCCCGAGCCCAGCCAATCAGAAACATTTATTATCCAGCAACCTTACCCTCAGCCACAGCCCAGCTAATCAGAAACATTTATTATCCAGCAACCTCACCCTCAGCCACAGCCCAGCTAATCAGAAACATTTATTATCCAGCAACCTCACCCTCAGCCACAGCCCAGCCAATCAGAAACATTTATTATCCAGCAACCTCACCCTCAGCCACAGCCCAGCTAATCAGAAACATTTATTATCCAGCAACCTCACCCTCAGCCACAGCCCAGCCAATCAGAAACATTTATTATCCAGCAACCTCACCCTCAGCCCGAGCCCAGCCAATCAGAAACATTTATTATCCAGCAACCTCACCCTCAGCCACAGCCCAGCCAATCAGAATAATTTACTATCTAGCAACCTCACCCTCAGTCCGAGCAAAGCCAATCAGAACTAATTACTACCTAGCCACCTCACTTTGCTCATGGGATAGCTCCATTACAATGATTGGCATTATTTATTAGCCATGACAACAAATTTTCGCAGATCATCAGAAGTTTATAAAATCAAAGCTGTTTCTCTAACTAAATCTTTTATACCAACCAGTTGAAATTTTCCAATATCTATATTAAAAATCATAAAAGTTATCACTAGTGAGGTAGCTAAAATCAGTAGAAGGGTAAATTTGTTACTTTAGTAGTAAAAAAAGCTACTTAGTGATTTATTGATTGCAATATTAAAAGATTATGGTTATATAAGTTGAGTATAGCAGTCTATTGCACAACCTTTTCTTAAACAAAGTTTAGCACTGAGTGACTTACGTTAGCTTAATATTTTTTCATGAGACTTCTAGACCATCTACATCAGCCCGATAGTTTCACTTCAATATCACTGGTAACACAGATGCATTATAATAATAAGATTCTCAACACAACTGTAGAGTTAAAGCACACCGGTACACAGTTAATTTACACTGGCGGGTGGCAACACAAGTCAGTCATCAGCTAACTAAGCGAAGAAATATTTACTGATGGGGCAGAGTTCTCGGGTGATTTGAGAACAGTTTTAACGCTTAGACCCTACATTTTCAATATTTCAGTGGATTTTATCACTACTGCAGTTGTTTCGCTCTGCAAGATGATAATTAATAAAAACCATCAATTGGTCAGATTGTCAGCATGCAGTCAGCTAGTTAAGCCAGTACATAATTGGTTAGTGCAAATGTCAGCTGGCCTAGAAATTATAGTTAACCAAAAAATCACGTGATGGGATTGGCAATGCGTGGCACTAAGACAGAAGGGAGAGAGAAGGGAGTCAATTGACAGTTATACTCAGCAACATCAAAGAGTCGCCACCCTTTGCCCCAGTGAGCAGTGCTTTTCGACCAGCGTCTATCACCTGGCCAACCATTTTGATATTAACAAAACGCAAATACTGAGCTGGAATTTGCTGCGCACTCTCATAGGTGGCCACATTTTAATGTTGTTGAGTATTAAGCCTATCCAACCAAGAAGCTCCATTCGCTGCAGCAGCCACTTGCCACAGAACTGCATTCGGCCATAGACAGTAAAGCCGATCAAACTGTTCAAGGCTCCACTCTATGGTTAAACCCCAAGTAGAGAATTTCACCTTACCTATTGCATTAGTCCCAGTTAATTTCTAGCATAATATCGTTAATTAGAAAGCTACACAATAAACAATACCAAGTGCCTGAGCGGGTTAAAGAACTGCTGTCTGCAGGAGTCTCTATATACAAATCCGAGTGGTGAAGTCAAGAGAGATTAACTACTAAGACAAATGAATTCAATATAAAATATCACAATTAAACCAAAAATAACAGACTAAAGATATGTATTAACTGACACTCAGTGGGTGCTGCTGTTGTGTGGTTGCGGTGGAGGTTAGGCCGAGAGAGAAGCGACTAAAAGCTTACATTCTGCTTATAAAATCTTATTATAGTACTTTTATTCATTCATGTTCCACTGGTCTATGCAGCCTAATAGGTGATGGAGAATTTGAGACTGGAATAGAATACAAAGCAGGCTGACTCAGCTCACAGCTAATATTATCCTCTGCACACTCAAGGTCACTCTCTAATAGAAGTTGTTGTTCCTTAATTATGAATTAACTGCTCACATTTGCCAGACTGCAAAAAATGAGAAGAGTGCAAAAGAGAGAAAAGGCAGTAAACATAACGTGACCAACCAGTTTATGCAAGCGGTTATGAACAATAAATAAACACGGTACATATACATAGAGTACAAGATTATGCCTTGTTGCTTAGCAGCTGTATTTTATGTTGTTGTTGTTGTTTTAATGAGGCAGGCAAACAAATTTCGCGGGACAATTAATTTGGAAACTGAGCACAAAAACTGTCAGTCTAATTTTGAGCCACTGTATGGCCTCTGACCTACCTTTGCGCTGCGGCTATGAACCAGCTCACACACTTTCACAGCTCTCCTTCCACTATGCCTGATAACAGCCTTGCTTAAAACTATCGAAATTAACGATTTCGGTAACAAGCCCTAAAGCAACAGTCAATAGTAAAAATTAATTCCTCAGCTATCAATCATCATACTTAAACGAGTTGAGTGCGCTGTGACCGCACTCTCTCCGCAAATGCTTTTTGGAACCTGAAATAAAGGAGACAAATGTCAATAAAAATAGGGAGTAAATTTGCGTTACACACTACTAATAAGCATTCCCCCTAGACTAACATTGAATCTATTCTAGTTATCAATCTCTTAGCAACGGCAGTGTTTACCGTAGCAACGGGATCGATGAAACCTGGACCAATAAATCAATGCAAAGCAATCTTAAATACGCTAAAAAACACAAATAAATGTAAAGATGTAAGCAGCAATTTGATCCCAAATAGTTGGGGATATTTTCTATCTTTATAAACTGCATCTGGAATAGAAAAGGCTGAGTTCCCATCATAATGTAACGATGCAATTTCGTTGCTGGGCAAAATGCAGACTGAGCGGCGGCCCTGCAGGTGAGTGAAATGCAATCAATGGATTTGCAACACCGACTCGGTTGATGAGGCACACAGGAAGTCCCCCCCCCCACATCCCGAAACTGGAGTTCTGCCGCCTCACCTGGTGAAAGCCACGGTGCCGTCCTCGCGGATGAGCCGGCGCCACGGTCCGCTGCACTTTTTGTCGGTGTCGCCGCCGGGGCCCGAAGTCGCTGCCGTCGGCGTCAGCGCGGCACCAGCCGTCGCAGTCGAAGCCGGAGATGCTGTCGCAGCCGCCGATGAAGCGCCATTGGCGCTGCCGTCTTTGTTGTACAGCACAGGCCGGCGGACTATGGTGCAGTTGGGATCATCTTCCTGCTGCTGCTGCTGAGCAGTCTGAGTAGTTGGCTGCTTGCCAGCCTCGGCTGCCGCTGATGCAGCAGACGCTGGCGGCGTATTGTTGGCGTTGGCAGCCGACACGGCGGCTTCAACAGACACGGCTGGAGCCATCGATGACTGCGGCACTTGCTGGTGAAGCTGCTGCTGTTGCTGCTGCTGCAAAAGCAGCTGTTGGGCAGCCGCAGCCGCCTGTTGCTGCTGTTGGTGTTGCTGCTGCTGAAGCAGTTGATGCTGCTGCTGCTGCTGAAAATCTTTAGCGATATGCGGCGACCTGGCAGCGGCGGCCGCGGCCAGCAATTGCTGCTGCTGCTGCTGCTGAAGAAAATGCTGCGCGTAGGCGCTCTGAGCAGCCATCAATTGATGATGTTGAAGCAATGCGGCCTGCTGTTGTTGCTGCTGCTGCTGTTGCAGCAGAGCCAGCTGCTGTAACTGCTGCTGCTGCTGTTGTTGTTGCTGCTGATGTTGCTGGAACTGAGCAGCGGCAGCAGCCTGCTGAAGGTACTGCTGAAGCTGCAGTTGGCTCTGCAGCATAGCAGGATTAGCGGCGGCAGCAGCGGAAGTCATGGGATACAGGGCCTGCTGGGCGGCCGCAGCGCTGACAGCTGGTATGAGCTGAGCCGCCTGGCCTCCGCCCTGTGGCAGCATCACGTACTGAGCCAGAGCCTGCTGCGGCAGCGTCGTGGCAGCGGCGGCGGCCATGCGCTGGGCTTGCAGCTGGGCCTGGACCTGCTGCGCCTGGGCGGACAGGCCAAGCTGGGCCAGCTGTGCCGGGTGCAGTGGAATCCCGGCAGCACCGGCCCCGGCAGCCAGACTGACTGGAACTGACTGGCCCGCAGCTGGGACCGCCTGCTGTGGCTGCTGCTGCTGCTGCTGGCTGGCAGCGGCGGCATAGAGCTGGGCCAGGTAGGCATCCAGACTGCCAGCCGCAGCACCTGGCGGCTTTGCATTCATTACTACTTTTATTAGTACTATATGAGTGTTGCAGAGCCAATCAAAAGTCTCAGATGGTGTAACAAGGAATGTATTTAGCTAAGAATGCACAATGTGCATAGCCCAAATTGATTAGCTGGACATGCAGTGAATTGAGATGAGTACAATTCTGAGAGTGGCAAATTAGGTTGAATAATAAAATAAGAGAAAAAATAGACAAAGTTGACAGTTGATTTGTTGCAAAATTTTAATGGGATTTTATAATGGAGTCAAAGAGAACAAACAGATTATATAATCCATTCTTTTTGGTTTATACTTGAATACATAAACAGGATAGGCCAATTATATCATCTACAAATCTTTCATTTTATTAATTTATTGTCTTTACATTTATCATATGCTTAAGTTATTCTTAATTAATTGTTCTTTCTAATATATTATTTTCTATATTGTATATATTATGTATATTATATCTTTTAAGAGAAGGTAAAGAAATTATTTCAATAAAACATAGAAAATATAAGATTCATTGTAAAAGGTCAATAAAAGTTCAGATGAAAATTATTGATACTAGTCATATAATTTAAAATACAGATTGACAAGTGCTAGTGCTTTTGGATAAGAAAAATAAAAATAATTATATGAATTAGACATTTTTCTACTTTTTAGACAAACTTCATTTATTAACAAAATGATTTGTAAAAATCAAATGATTTTGGTAAAAACCTATTCAAAAGGTCAATACAAATTGACTAATATTTGTTATGATCATTTACTTTATATAATGTCTAAACAAATTGATTAAAGGCCTATATACTTTATAAGGGAATAACTTAAACAAAAAACTATATAATAAATTAGGTTAAGTAATATGATAGACAAATTTTGTCTATTTATCATATTGTCTACTTTATATACACATAAAATGGTTTGAAATTTACAATTTTTAACTAATCATCAAATTTAAAACATAGAAAAAAATCTCAAAATAATCAATTTTATATTTTATCTCGATATACAAAGTAAAACTAATATGTTGTTCATATGTATATTCAATAACTCTTCCTAATATATAACAAATTCATAGAAGATAAATATATTATATTTTAAATACAATAAAACCTATATGTATTATATATATGCCTAAATATGCCCAATATACAAATGTGATCTAAACTAAGGTAGATAAGCACTCATTAAAGTTTGAATATCTTTGTACTATGCTGGGAAATCCTAGCATAGGCTTTCATGTTGCCTTCCAAACTGCCAAACTATAGCCTATCTTATCTATAGCATAAATGATTAAAGCCTAGGTTAAAGCTAAGCCCAAGCAAGGCCAAGCCAAGGTAAAGAGCATGAGTTTTGTTTTATGTTTGCACTCTTTAATTAAGAATTGTCAAAATGTTGAAAAGCAAGACCCATTAGTCCTGTCTAGACCTATGCCTATCTGGCTATCTCTTAGAAGTAAAACATTTTTTGTATTTGTACTATACAGTAGGCTAGGCCTACATTTTAAAATGCTATGGCCTGGGTGGGTTTAGACACATTGTATTTACATAGACATAGTGTGGCAACTTAACACGTTTAGAAAAATTAAATTAGGAAGAAATTGCTGATTGCTGATCAATCGATCATAAAAAACCACACTGAAATGACTAAATAGACAAAAAACAAGTCCTGAATAATCAATATTTTTAGCTTATGGCAAATTTTGAAAACTGTCACGAATAAATGTACAATAGGTAATTTATCTAAGCTAATTTCATTTTCTTAAAATTGAACTAAATTTAACTTTTCCTAGATATATTTTGATGCACCAAATTTAAGATAGGAAGCCTGATAATTGACTTGTTAAATCTAGAGCGATTTTTGCAACTTTTTATTTTGAAAGGCAATTTGTCTTTTCTAAGAAAGAAGGTAAAGAAAAACGATGTGTCGATGTTTTATGATCAGTACGAGGAAATAATAGTAGGTAGGTAGCACTAACACTAATCACTAATAGTTGCGGCGTTGCGTTAAGTAAGCCTAAGTTTTCTTTTTCATTGCTGAGATAAAACGCCCAAGTGATTAAGTAATGCTTGAGCGATTCCCATCTCATTTAAATTCGAGAAAAAATCAATTCTAGCGTAGCTAATCGTCGTCTATAGCGGCATAGCCTAGGTGGTGCCTTAGCCATGTTGATGCCAATCCACCATAGCTATCTGCATATCGTTATTACCTATCATAGACATAGCTAGCGCCTATGGCTATGTCATGATATTTCAGAATTTCCTATTAATGGCAGTCCTAATTCCTAAATTCATAGGTTTTGAGAATAGTTATTATTATTATTGATATTGTTCCATGTGTTCTAGTTTTAATTAGTGATACTGATAGTATGTTGATTAAATGATTGTTGTATATAATTGTGGCCAATCTATAATGCAGAATTTTTTGTTGTAGATAGATAATTTAAGATAAATTGCATATTTACACATTTGTAATAATACTAAATACTTATAATATGATTTTTATATTGAACTTTATGCCATAACTTTTTGCTATAAATTATCTTCTAGATTTTTTCAAACTTTTAGTCTAAAAACAAAAGTGTAAAGTAACAAGTAAAAGTCACACAGTAAAAGGTCAATGAGTGAGATAGGATAGGCCTAATATAGTAATCCAAAGCAAGAAAAAGGGCTATCTGGGGTTACTGGTCAAGTCAATGACAACCATTTTGGTGACAAGTTTGGAAACTTTGATGACAACCTCAGTCAAATTGGTAATACTACCAAAAATTGTTCATGTAATTTAGAGATTTACTCTACATGTATTGCTTTTTTATAATTATTTTTTGTAGTTTATTTTGTTTTTCTTCTTGAAGTCAATTGCATTGTTTGATTTTTGACTATATACAATATACTGAATAGTGTACTATATCTTATGCAAAGAGCTTAGCTTCTACTTGGATATCTATTGGACATCACAGTTTAATTTACTAATTAAGTAATAATTTAAAGACTTATAATTTTATCTACATTTAGTTTGACTTTCTTCTTAAAAGTAATATGATCAATGATACAGTACAGTGTATTTGAGACAATTTAGTCAGTATAGTGCAGCTGTAATTACTAGAGTATACCAAATGCATTTATAGTGCAGATTGCATTCTAAGAAAAGTGATTTTTTGAGTATACTTTGCTAGTGAAGTGAGTAAATAGAATAACAAAAAACTTCTTAAACTTAAAAAAATAAAATAAAGACATGCAACAATAAAAGATTAAAGCTGCAACCTGATTAAAAGCTAATTGATCAATTCTACACGCCACCTAATTAAAATCTAGATAGCTACAGCTAAGCTAAAAATCACTTTGGAGCAAACAGGCGCAAACAATCCTTCAGCAGACGCAAAGCCAACTGACTGCCATTGTTGTATTCTGCCCAATATTTAAATGCTTGACTTGCACACTACGATATGCCTGGTGTTGCTTGCGTTACAGAGCTCCGTATGACAAAAGCTGCATCTGAAGTGGCACAAGAGACGCTTCCCTATGAAGCAGTTTAGGAAGAAAGTAAAAGTGTTGATCTCCTTATCCAGCCTTCCTATTTAGCCTGTTGTGCCAGCCTTCCAAGTCATTGTTAGTACAGATCAGCTGCCAATAAATATAGATGTCTTCTGTGCACCAGTGACTACTGTTAGCTAACC
Source organism: Macrostomum lignano (assembly GCA_002269645.1). Lineage (NCBI taxonomy): Eukaryota > Metazoa > Platyhelminthes > Macrostomidae > Macrostomum > Macrostomum lignano. Next base: position 38,445 of record NIVC01000709.1, read on the forward strand.
AAGTGCTGTTAACATACTGACACAGATCTAATAGTCTCCGGTTGGCGAATTGATTAGCAGAGGCTTATAGGTGAAGAAAAGCAGGTGCTATGCAGTCACTCGGCAACTATGGCAAGGACATTAATTTTCTGATGAAGCACTGTATGCCCTCGTCTTGATTGTATGATGGTTGAAGACTGATAGACTGTACTCTGGGCCATACTGCTTGCATCCAATTAAAGTTGCAGTCCCTGACACATATCTAAAGAAACTTGTGCCAGATTGCCTTCCATACAGCTTTCTTGAAATCTAGTACAAACTGCGTGGGGTTAGCTATTGGCACCAGAGACTTAATTTTACAAAGAATAGCCTTGTAGTCACAAGATCAATGCCTGGACATAATGATGCAAGCCAATGGAACCTATATGTACATATAAATATGAACAAGAATTCATTAAAACATTATTAGGATCAGGACACAAATTCACTTGCTCAATTGACCTCAACTCACCTGTTTGGCTTGTCTATTAGAGTGCAGAAATGCATGTAGAGAGTAAAGTTGAACAAAAGGGTGTCTTACAACTTGAAATATACCATCAAGATAGACATCTTTTGCACTGTGAAGAAAATCTAGCTGCTGTTCTATGGCAAAGAGAAATGTCTGCACTCTCCAACAACAATGTCGGGTTGTAAGAAGCCATCAGGAATTTCTTCATGGGCTAGTTTAAATTCCAGATCCTGTGGCTCCTCTGGACACTTCCATTCTCAAAATTGGTTCGCAACTCTAGTAAGATTTGCTGGTTTTGGAAGATTTGCAGCTCTAGATACTTTAAACTTACACAAAAGATGATCTTCTAAAATTTTGGCTGCTAATTCAAAAAAATCGCAACTGCTGCACTCTTAATGTCCCAAGAAAGTTTGCGTACCTTCGCTGCATCTGATGTCAGCTCATAACAATGCCAGCTCTTTCCAAGTACAAACTCTATCAGTACAAATAAGAGTTGTATGGCATGACACTCGGTGACTGCGCTGGGTACTTCGACAATGCTCCTTAATTCCATGCCTTTGATAAAAGCCATATGTATAGCCTTTTGATGACACTACAACTGTGCTGCTATGGCTGCTTCCTGCTTCAACGATATCGAACGTTTCTTCTGTAAACTCAAGTTCAGAAACTAAGCATGGCTTTGGATCATCAATATCAATGTCCTCTGGATCCTGTTGATCCTGGGGATTGTCACTGTGCTGTTTGTCAAAGCCTACTTCTTTGACAATGTCTTCTGGATCATGTTGAACCTGGCAATCGTCACCATGCTGTTTGCCAAAGTCTACTTCTTGCTCAGCATGGTGCTGGTTGTCATCATGTGCAGCCTAATATATATCATAGTCATCATCCAGCTGCTGTACATGTACATTAGGATGGGAGCATTCTGAGCAGTGCCAAGAAAAAGTTCCTAGTTTTTTTAAGTGGAAGTACGTCCTTGCATTCATGCCTATTCCATAGACTCTGAGCTGCCAGTGGTGGCAGCTATCACAAAGTAGGCCGTGTTGAAGAAGGCAAACCTCCTTCCCACAACTCAAGCACAAATCCATGACAAGTCTAAAATAGGCAAATAAAACAGTTTTGTCCTTTTATATTTATTGGCTGGCAATTAATTACTCACTGCACTGTATCTCTCCCTTGAGTCCCCATTTAGCAGAAAAACTTAATAGCTATTGAGTATGCATGTACACTTGTCATATGAACTAGATCAGCACTTATTTTTCATTCATTGCATAAATGCTTTGCAATTTAAATGAGATGAACAACCAGACTAATATTCAAGTAGCCAGAAAAGCTACCTGCATAAAGACAGGGTATACTATTCAGTATAATGTATATAGTCAAAAATTGATCAATGCAATTGACTTTAGAAGAAAAACAAAATAAACTGCAAAAAATGACTATAAAGGAAAAGCAAGCATGTCAGCTAAAAAACGATAAAAAATGCATTTGCTCAAATAAATCTCTAAATTACATAAACAATTTATAGCAATGTCACCGATTTGACTTAGGTTGTCATCAAAATGTCTTGTCACTGACTTGACTAGTAATCCTATCTAGTAGTATCCTATAGAATCATTTGTTAAATTATTATTTTTTTATTATTTCCAAAAGTATAAAACAAATGAACAAATGAATAGTTAAATATATACTAGCATTAAAATTGTTTGTTATAATCAATTGAGAACTTTAAAGCTAGCTATACCTTTGAAGGTAGCACAATCCAACTTAAGGCCACTGTTTGTCTAGCTATCTAGAAAGTAGCAGTCCAAAATCAGAAATGTAAGCAATGGCTTGGCTTGAATTCTAGTATTGTAGCTTAGTAGCTAATTTTTCAATCTCAAATATATTTCCCTTAAGGTTCCCACATTGTCTTAGCCCCCATATGGTTGCCTTTCTCTTTTTAGACAGAGACTAAAAAAATCTAAGGGGGGCCAAGCAAATTTTTGCCAAAAACTAAGCCACCTATTTGTCCCCTCTCCCAGGTCCTTACCCACCAGAATCTGTCTTCCCTGTTCTAAAAAAATTCTGGTTGCGCTACTGTAGGATACATTTGATTATTGCTTAAAATAAATTGAAAAATATTACGAGGGGTGTCCCAAAAGTTCCCGGAATGTCTAACGTAGCTCTTCAACGGAGCCATGATGTTTCACGCCCAAATGAAAGGAAGTTTTGTCACGAAGAAAATGAAGTTAAAAGCATGTTGATATCTGTTTTTATTCAGGAGCTGCAGCAAGAAACGTGCGCAAAGGTCAGGGGTACTGTTACACAACCTCACATATCACTGAAAATAATTTTTCATCTTCATTTTTGGATATTTTCATTTTGAATTCGTGCTACTAACGTCTCAGAAAGACGTGGTAGTGTCTATGGAAAAAAGCAGAAATGCTCATTAAGCTAATCTGAGCTTTTGCGCGAGTGCAGATAATTCTTACCAAGTGCTTGCTTTCAACTTGAAATCTCTTTGCCAAATTGGGTTCTCTTCAGAGCCTCGAAAGTCAGCGAAGTCAAGTTTTTGTCCTTTGGTCAGTAGGATGGAGTGGGGCCAAGATTTCTGACCACTTATTCTCCATCCTGGCATCCATGGTAAGAAAAGCCTGAAAAAACTGCCATTTACGAATGGATCGAACGCTTTAGAGACGGTCCAGAAAATTCGTAGCCGGTGTTCCAGAACCGCAGTGAACTTGAAGGCTTCACTCGTCGCGTCATCCTGCATCATGAAATGCCTCGAACTGTTTTTGCCCAGGCCATCGACGGCATGCTTTCAAAGTGGCAGAGGTGTATTCAGCTGAATGGGGACTACGTGGAGAAGCCGCAGGCTGAGCTTGACGATTCGCTTTGAATTTTGAATCGGTGCATGTCCCAAGGATTCATCAACGGTATGAACTGTTCTGTGTTTTATTGTTTAAAATCATTGCCATAGATTTTTGAGGTTGTGTAACAGTACCCCTGACCTTTGCGCACGTTTCTTGCTGCAGCTCCTGAATAAAAACAGATATCAACATGCTTTTAACTTCATTTTCTTCGTGACAAAACTTCCTTTCATTTGACACCAAGGGCGTGAAACATCATGGCTCCGTTGAAGAGCTACGTTAGACATTCCGGGAACTTTTGGGACACCCCTCGTAATAAGCACAATGCTTACATAGGGGCAAAGAAAGGAATTTTGTTAGGCTAGGGTACTAAGTATAAGCTTGCAATTAGAGGCCTTAAATGCTGAACAAATAAGAGGAAGGGGATAAGCTTAATGGTTCCAAAAAGAAGTTTGGGGATTCCACTTGAGTATTTAATAGGGATGCAATTCTATTCAAGTTGTCAGGAAAGGACATGCTAAATAAGGCTCTCAAGTCAAACTCTTAAATGGAGAGTTTTCACATAATCGAAAAGATGGGTGCACTTGGTGGTGGCAATTAAACACCAGGTATATGATGTATCACTATTAAATTATAGTGAACCAAAATATAATGGGGTGAGAGTCCTATAGTTATACCAGGGGAGGGAGACGATTTCCATTCAAGGAAAACTTGACATCATTGTATGCACAAGAAAATGGTTTACATAGAAAAGAAAAGTTTGGGTGGAAATGGGAGGCTTCAGTCACTGTTGGAGGCCTCACGAGGATTCAAGGTTGTTAAATATCAGTGTAAAATGTGATAATCCTGTGTGGCTGTACACCCTCAGTACACGTCTGTATGTGTGTATCCTTTTGCCCATGCAAAATAGCTTTTTGTTGGTATTTCAGCGCCGCTACATTGACCGCAGTCGACGCTCGCCCTCGCCATCGGCTGATAATGAAGGCGAGGGCAACGGAGCCGGCGACGACGAAGACAACTATGTGCCCTACGTGCCCGTGCGGGAACGGCGCCGCCTCCAGCTCGAGGCCATGGCGCGCCGTCTCCACGGACTGGGCGGCGGGCCCGGCAGCGGCAGCGGCGGCAACTCCGCCTCTGTCAGCGACGCCAACGACAGCGATGGCGCCTCCGGTGACAGGGAGGCGGATTCGCCCGCACCGGAGCCAAACCTGACAGAGGAGAAGCGCCAGGAGGGCGTCACCTTGCTGGAGATGCAACGGGAACTCAAGCGGAAAGCCGACGGTGAGACTGCCAGCTGTACAGATATCTTCCCGAGTACAGTGACTTTCCAGCTGTACTTTCCCCGAGTACAGTGACCCTGGACAACTGTATCTTCCCAGAGTGCAGTGACTTCCCAACTGTATCTTCCCAGAGTGCAGTGTCTTCCCAACTGTATCTTCCCAGAGTGCAGTGACTTCCCAACTGTATCTTCCCAGAGTGCAGTGTCTTCCCAACTGTATCTTCCCAGAGTGCAGTGACTTCCCAACTGTATCTTCCCAGAGTGCAGTGACTTCCCAACAGTATCTTCCCAGAGTGCAGTGACTTCCCAACAGTATCTTCCCAGAGTGCAGTGACTTCCCAACAGTATCTTCCCAGAGTGCAGTGACTTCCCAACTGTATCTTCCCAGAGTGCAGTGACTTCCCAACTGTATCTTCCCAGAGTGCAGTGACTTCCCAACAGTATCTTCCCAGAGTGCAGTGACTTCCCAACAGTATCTTCCCAGAGTGCAGTGACTTCCCAACAGTATCTTCCCAGAGTGCAGTGACTTCCCAACTATATCTTCCTATTGGTAAAAACCTTATTAGAGTGACTTCCCAAGTAGAACTTCCTATCAGTATATATGGTGATTTTCCAACTGGAACTTCTGTGAGTGGAGAGACTTACCCGCTAGAACAGAGTTACAGTTGCCTGATAACGTTCATACTACTAATAGTTCTTCGCTAACCGCCGCGCAGATGTGAAGGAATCCGAGCACACCAAGAAGCTCAAAGAAGAGGCAGTCATTCTGGAGTTCCTGTCCGACAAGACTGCGCTGAAGGGCGTCTCCGAGCTGGCTAAAGGCATCCAGTACAGCACCGCCCTGCGGACTGGGTCAGTGCAACCGGAATTGTCATTTGACAACTAGCTAGTAGTAGTTGACGAATATTGCTATCTTAATGTGTGTTTAAAAAAAACAATTTTAGATGGCGACCGCCCCGTCACATTGCCAGCATGACGCCAATTGAGTGCAGAGCCATCTGGGATAAGTTCAAGATCCTGGTGGACGGGTCCGACCCGCCTCCGCCCATCACTACGTTTGAGGTGAACTTCCGGGTTGGGTGCCTCCTACCTGCCACCTCACTCACTGCAGAATGGGTAACCCGCCACCTCACTCACTGCAGAATGGGTACCCGCCACCTCACTCACTGCAGAATGGGTACCGGCCACCTCACTCACCGCAGAATGGGTACCCGCCACCTCACTCACTGCAGAATGGGTACCCGCCACCTCACTCACTGCAGAATGGGTACCCGCCACCTCACTCACTGCAGAATGGGTACCGGCCACCTCACTCACTGCAGAATGGGTACCGGCCACCTCACTCACCGCAGAATGGGTACCCGCCACCTCACTCACCGCAGAATGGGTACCCGCCACCTCACTCACTGCAGAATGGGTACCCGCCACCTCACTCACTGCAGAATGGGTACCCGCCACCTCACTCACTGCAGAATGGGTACCCGCCACCTCACTCACTGCAGAATGGGTACCGGCCACCTCACTCACTGCAGAATGGGTACCGGCCACCTCACTCACCGCAGAATGGGTACCCGCCACCTCACACACTGCTGAATGGGTACCCGCCACCTCACTCACCGCAGAATGGGTACCCGCCACCTCACTCACTGCAGAATGGGTACCGGCCACCTCACTCACCGCAGAATGGGTACCCGCCACCTCACTCACTGCAATGCCAATCACCCGCCTGAAACAGGAGATGAAGCTGCCACATGCGCTGATCCGCGCGCTCAGCAAGAAGGGCATCGAGAAGCCGACCCCCATCCAGGTGCAGGGCCTGTCCACCGTGCTCAGCGGCCGGGACATGATCGGCATCGCCTTCACAGGCAGCGGCAAGACCCTGGTGTTCAGCCTGCCGCTCATCATGTTCTGCATGGAGCAGGAGAGAAACCTGCCGTTCAGCCGCGGCGAGGGGCCCTACGGCCTCATCCTCTGCCCGTCCCGCGAGCTGGCCAGGCAGACTCACGATATCGTGCGCTACTACTCAATTGCCCTGGAGATGGAGGGCTTCCCCAGTCTGAAGGTCGCCGCCCTGATCGGCGGGGTGAACGCGAAGGAGCAGGCGGACAGCATGAAGTTCGGCGTGCACATCGTGGTGGCCACACCCGGCCGCCTGATCGACTTTCTCAATAAGAAACTGGTCAACCTGCAGGTTCGAAGCCAACTTTGCATCATCCAGATCCTCGCTTCTCTGGTTTTCGGGCTGACATACTTCCCGATTCTTAGTTGCTAGGTAGCCACTCTCTCAGATCCCTGGTTGCTAGGCAGCCACTCTCCTAGATCCCCAATTGCTAGACAGCCACTCTCCCAGATCCCCAGTTGCTAGGCTGCCACTCTCCCATATTTCCAGTTGCTAGGCAGCCACTCTCCCAGATCCTCAGTTGCTAGGCAGCCACTCTCCCTGATCCCCAGTTGCTAGGCTGCCACTCTCCCAGATCCCCAGTTGCTAGGCAGCCACTCTCCCTGATCCCCAGTTGCTAGGCTGCCACTCTCCCAGATCCCCAGTTGCTAGGCAGCCACTCTCCCAGATCCTCAGTTGCTAGGCAGGCATTCTCCCAGATCCCCAGTTGCTAGGCAGGCGTTCTCCCAGATCCCCAGTTGCTAGGCAGGCATTCTCCCAGATCCCCAGTTGCTAGGCAGGCATTCTCCCAGATCCCCAGTTGCTAGGCAGGCATTCTCCCAGATCCCCAGTTGCTACGCGGCCACGCCCAGATCCCCAGTTGCTACGCGGCCACGCCCAGATCCCCAGTTGCTAGGCAGTCAGCCCCAGATCCTCACTACCCAGGCGTTTCGCCCGCGCTCCCCGCAGGTGTGCCGCTACATCTGCCTGGACGAGGCCGACCGCGTTGTCGACAGCACCTTCGAGGAGGACATGCGCACCATCTTCTCGTACTTCAAGGCGCAGCGCCAGACCCTGCTGTTCTCGGCCACCATGCCCAAGAAGATCCAGCAGTTCGCCCTGTCCGCGCTGGTCGATCCCGTCATCGTGAACGTCGGGCGCGCCGGCGCCGCCTCCATAAACGTCACGCAGTCTGTGGAATACGCCAAGGCAGAGGCCAAGATGCCCAAGCTGCTGGAGGCGCTGCAGAAGACCCCGCCGCCCGTCCTGATCTTCGCCGAGAAGAAGGCGGACGTGGACGCCATTCACGAGTACCTGCTCATCAAGGGCGTCGCTGCTGTGTCGATCCACGGCGGCAAGGACCAGGAAGAGCGCAAGCTGTCCTTTGACGCTTTCCGACACGGCGAACGCGACGTTCTGGTGGCCACTGACGTCGCCTCCAAGGGACTGGACTTTCCCAATATTGAGCACGTGATCAACTATGACATGCCGGCCGACATTGAGAACTATGTGCATCGCATTGGCCGAACTGGCCGGCGGACACAGCGGGGCCTCGCCACCACTTTTATTAACAGACAGGTGAGTGAGATGCTGCTTCCTGGGTTGAGACTCTGCCCTGCTGGATGAGTCTGGGCCATCCGCTCCTCCATTTTCTGTGTTATCCGCCCCTCCATTGGCTGGGTTATCCACCCCTCCATTGACTGGGTTATCCGCCCCTCCATTGGCTGGGTTATCCGCCCCTCCATTGGCTGGGTTATCCGCCCCTCCATTGGCTGGGTTATCCGCCCCTTCATTGGCTGGGTTATCCGCCCCTCCATTGGCTGGGTTATCCGCCCCTCCATTGGCTGGGTTATCCGCCCCTCCATTGGCTGGGTTATCCACCCCTCCATTGGCTGGGTTATCCGCCCCTCCATTGGCTGGGTTATCCGCCCCTCCATTGGCTGGGTTATCCGCCCCTTCATTGGCTGGGTTATCCGCCCCTCCATTGGCTGGGTTATCCGCCCCTCCATTGGCTGGGTTATCCGCCCCTTCATTGGCTGGGTTATCCGCCCCTCCATTGGCTGGGTTATCCGCCCCTCCATTGGCTGGGTTATCCGCCCCTTCATTGGCTGGGTTATCCGCCCCTCCATTGGCTGGGTTATCCGCCCCTCCATTGGCTGGGTTATCCGCCCCTTCATTGGCTGGGTTATCCGCCCCTCCATTGGCTGGGTTATCCGCCCCAACCCTCCAATGACTGGGTTATCCGCCCCTCAATTCGCTGGGTTATCCGCCCCTCCTTTGGCTGGGTTATCCGCCCCTTCATTGGCTGGGTTATCCGCCCCTCCATTGGCTGGGTTATCCGCCCCTCCATTGGCTGGGTTATCCGCCCCAACCCTCCAAGGGTTATCCGCCCCTCCAATTTTAACTGGCCTGACCCATCCGCCCTGAACCAGCCGCTCTACCTGAGCCTACTCGCCCCCACTCTCTCCAGGTGGACCTGTCCGTGCTGCTGGACCTGAAGCACCTGCTCATCGAGGCCAAGCAGACGGTGCCGGACTTCCTGGCCGAGCTGTCCCGCGGCGAGGAGGACTACGTGAACATCGCCGGCGAGGTCGGCTGCTCCTACTGCGGCGGTCTCGGCCACCGCATCGCCGACTGTCCGAAGCTGGAGCAGAAGCAGCGCATGGCGGCCCACAGCCTGGCCAAGGGCCCGGATTACTACCACGGCACGGACGGCGCTGACTACTGAGTCGGCCGGTGGCTTTGCCGGGCCGGCGAACCTCGGACCTTCGACTTCATGCTTGTGTTGTCTGAAAGCTGAATGGTCATTCCGTGTTCAGCTTGAAAACTGCTGTTGTCATTGTCAATCTAGACTTGTTTGGCCTCTCCGATTTTCCCTTATCAGAATCGCCCTACAGAATCGCCCTTGACAAAGCAGTTCTACGGAATCGCCCTACAAAATCGCCCTTGACAGAATCGGCCTTGACAAAATCGCCCTTGACAGAATCGCCCTTGACAGAATCGCCCTTGACAGCATCACCCTTTACAGAATCGCCCTTGACAGCATCGCCCTTTACAGAATCGCCCTTGACAAAGCAGTTCTACGGAATCGCCCTACAGAATCGCCCTTGACAAAGCAGCCCTATGGAATCGCCCTACAAAATCGCCTTACATAATCACCCTACGAAATCGCTTTTGACAGAATTGCCCTACAAAATCGCCTTTGACAAAATCGCCTTTGACAAAATCGCCCTTGACAAAATCGCCCTTGACAGAATCGCCCTGACAGAATCGCAATTCACATTGAAATCGCATTCACAGCCTGACGCTTACTGCCATTAAATATTGGGCAGTTGCAAATGTTGGCAAAGTGTAAGTGCATATTCTGATTTATGTAAAATATACCGAACGTGTAAATTATGTTACGCCAATAAAAGTGCAAATTAAATTGCATCTCACTGGTCCACCCAGTACTTTGTTTTGCTCCTTTATTGCATGTACAATTCAGCGCCTGTCTTCTTGTATAGGGAGTTCCGGGGCAGCAGGGAAGCTAGAAGTTTGTCATGCCAAGCAGCCGAGCACCAATGCAGTGCAAATTGTGAAACCTAGACTAGACTGACTTAGTGTTGCTGAGTTTGATCTAATTTACTATCGGAAAGGCCAACTCAGTCAAGACAGCGAGACGCCGGTTGGGTTATAATTTACTACTCGGTGTAACAATTAGTATAACAACAACTTGGAATCGAATTTGCTAAGCGAACAATTTTTTGACGCAGCTGCTCTCTCGATCGGTTCAACCATGGCTGCCTTGAAGTTCTTCGATTTTGCCTTTGTTGCTATGGTGACCGGGATGCTGATTATTGTATCCGATTATTCCGCTGCTAAGGAGGCGACGTGTAAGTTTCATGTGCTAATACGATCGGTGCGACATGAGGTATCGGGACTGTGCCTTTAGTCTCGGCTGTGAGGTCTTTAGAAAGTCACTCCGCTTCGAACTCTTCAAAGCAAGCAATTACTCATCACCCCTGCAGTCAATGCAACGCTGAATTTCCGTCCTGCCATGCCTTGAAGCACTGACGAAATTCTTTGATACCCCCGAACGTGGTGGTCCCTGACGCCTGACGACCACGACTTCTTGGAACAGGTCATGACTTAGGTGACGAATCATGTGGTTTCTCAGTATGACCCTGAAACAAAAAGCCAGCAGTGGATGGCTATCGCCAGATTTACATATGTAACCTCGATCAGGAAAGGCGCGCACGCCAAAGACGAAGGTTAGTGTCATGTTAATCGCTTTTTGACTCCAACGGACTTGTAGTGCCGTCACAAGTCTGTGTCTGAAGGTCAAACTGTTGGCAGTACTTCTACTCGTGCTGCTCCATTTGGCCCTACAGAATTTCCTGTAATTTGGGCTCACCTCGTCAGATTTTGGGGCTCCGCATGCTTCAATTCTTATGTTGAATAGTCAGCCTGATGAAGCATGCAATTGCCAAACTGAACCGCCCTTTCCCAGATGAAGCCGAGATGGACATCATGGAATCCTTCGCTGTGCAGGAAGATGTCCACCACTTGCCGGATATGAATCATTTGCATCATCAGCATCATCATCATCGTCACGACGATGAAGACGATCTCGATGAGCACTTGCATCTGGACGCTCCGGCGCCTACGGAGGCGGAGACTGCGGCGTCGACGACGCCGGCCACCGCAGCGCCCAGCGTCCCGAAATTTCGATCGCGATTCGGTGGTTTCTCCGGCACCGGCAGTTACAAGAAGAAGCTGTCGCGCAGGTTAGCCGCGACCTTTCACCTGCGAATTCACTACGCTCACGCAGGCCCCTGACTTTCTATAATCGTCAGGCAGATTGAGCCTAATTGGGGTTGGACCTCATAGATATGATCGAATCCCAGGACAACCTTCTGGCCAACTGTTGTACACACAAGCCCCCCAAATGAATGTGGTTACCTCTGAGCTGTTCCGACCCTGTGCAAATTCCCTTCATGAGTACGGAGTAATGAATATGCTCGATCGTGAATGTGAAAACCTGACCAGCATCAACATCCGATATCATTCCCGCAGACGCTGCCGCAAGTACAGGTTCACCGGCCGTAAACTGGTCTGCGTTTCCTACTTCAAAAACTAAACCAACTATCACTAGTGCAGTTGAACTTTTACGAGTATTGACAGGAGCTGCTGACTGTGTTCTGAAATGCTTCAAGCTTCAATAAATATACAACACATGTACAATTGCGTTCAAGCATATGCAGCAGTTTTTGTGTAACAATATCCTGTCCGAAATTTGTTTTGAGTGCGACCATGCAGTAATAGGACTGTAATTACAAGTCACTAACGCAATTTTGTTAAAAAGAGACGATGTTTTTTTGCTAAAATGTATAATTTAAACCGTTTTGAGCAGATTGGCCTCATGAAAAAGCGAAACAATGAAATAACTATAAATACCCATGGGTTTCCTCTGCCTAGCAAGCGGCATCAGATAGCAGAGGAGCGCCATGGGGGCAGCAAAGCGTTCACCAAACGCTTAAAGATGGCTTGAAGAAGATAGCCTGGACTGAACAAGCCGCGGGTCGGCGTCCTTGATGTTGAGGACTCGGGGGGAAAAAGCGTTGATCAAATCATCGATTTCTGCTGGATTTTCCACGATAGCTTTCCCCATTCATCTTTACATAGAGTTTGGCTGTTTGTGACTGTTGCCATGGCAACTTCTGGATAGAAATGAATACATAAAATACCTGCGGGTCTGAGCTGAAGCCAGCGAATTTTTGGGACTGAAAGCCTCTGGGAATCTATGCTGATTAAGGACTGGAATTCACGTCGGAATGTTCTGGCTAGCCGGTAAGCAAATGCTGCTGATGTGCCTAACTTGTCTGTCTTTACCTGCTGACTGCCTGCTGAGTGCCTGCTGACTGCCTGCTGACTGCCTGTTGACTGCCTGTTGACTGCCTGCTGACTGCCTGTTGAGGGTCTGCTGAGTGCCTGTTGGATGCCTGCATGCAAGGACTTCTTGCAGATGTTCTTGCCTGCATGTTGACTACCTGGGAGGGCCTGCTGAGTGCCTGCTGAGTGCCTGCTGACCTGCTGACTACCTGCTGACTGCCTGCTGAGTGCCTGCTGACTACCTTCTGAGTGCCTGCTGACTACCTGCTGAGTGCCTGCTGACTACCTTCTGAGTGCCTGCTGACTACCTTCTGAGTGCCTGCTGACTACCTTCTGAGTGCCTGCTGACTACCTTCTGAGTGCCTGCTGACTACCTTCTGAGTGCCTGCTGACTACCTGCTGAGTGCCTGCTGAGTGCCTGCTGAGTGCCTGTTGACTGCCTGCTGACTGCCTGCTGACTGCCTGCTGAGTGCCTGCTGACTGCCTGCTGAGTGCCTGCTGAGTGCCTGCTGACTGCCTGCTGAGTGCCTGCTGACTACCTGCTGAGTGCCTGCTGAGTGCCTGCTGAGTGCCTGCTGACTGCCTGCTGAGTGCCTGCTGACTACCTGCTGAGTGCCTGCTGAGTGCCTGCTGACTGCCTGCTGAGTGCCTGCTGAGTGCCTGCTGAGTGCCTGCTGAGTGCCTGCTGACTGCCTTGGCAACGAGCTCATCAATTCACTCTGCGCTACCGCCGCCAGTGCCGCTTTTTCTTCTCCTGGCCGAGTCCGCAAGCCAGCTGCTGGCAGCGGAAGCCCCAGAGCGGCTGTTCAAACTCTCCAAGCCAGTCCAGCTGGACAACTCAAGCAGCAACGAGCTGCTCAGCTTCTCAGAGCTCAACATGTCGCGCATTTACTGCGCCCATCGCTGCAGCCAGCTGTCCGGGTGCGTCGCCGCCGTCCTCAGCGGCAACCGCAGCCTCTGCCGGGTGCTGCGGCTGCTGCAGTCGCCTGGACCGGCCGGCAGTCACGTGACCAGGCAACTGGGAGCCGAGCCTGGCGATGAGCTGTGGCTGGCAGAAGATTTTGGAGAAAGGATTGAGCAGCTGCGAATGGCTGTCGAGCCAAGTGAGATTTTGTAAATTTTATAGACGCTCAGGTTTAAATCTCAGGTTTTATTGCGTTACATGATAAAAAATGTAACCATTGAGAACGATTTCTGAACCTACTTCTCTGGAGTTCTGAGAGCAACGGCCAATATGCTTAATCTGAGGTTGGGGAGGATGTGGAGAGCAGCTTGAGGGTGTGTGAGGGGGCAGAGCAGCAGCTCGATGGTCACAGCCATGAGGGCCAACCCACAAGGCACAGGGAGTGCACATGCCTTAAGATTAGAAAGTCAGGACCGCTGTACACCCTGCGTGAGTGTGTGTGTGAGCTGTGGCGCTCAGGACTTTGACTTCGTGTTGCAAATGATATGCGCTCTGTCTGTACACATTATACTACGGAACTGACGCGAGTTAATTTTCATCGTCATCATTTTCAGCTGCCTCGAGCTCGCTTTTTACGGCGGTGAACGGCTCTGAAATCAAGTTCAATGGTGGGTAAAACGGCTCTGAAATCAAGTGCAATGATGGGTAAAACAGCTCTGAAATCAAGTGCAATGGTGGGTAAAACGGCTCTGAAATCAAGTGCAATGGTGGGTAAAACAGCTCTGAAATCAAGTGCAATGGTGGGTAAAACGGCTCTGAAATCAAGTGCAATGGTGGGTAAAACGGCTCTGAAATCAAGTTCAATGGTGGGTAAAACAGCTCTGAAATCAAATGCAATGGTGGGTAAAACAGCTCTGAAATCAAGTGCAATGGTGGGTAAAACGGCTCTGAAATCAAGTGCAATGGTGGGTTGATGGTGATAATTTTCACTTGCAGTGAGCGGCACCGGACGGAACGGCTCTGTCCAGCAGGCCGTGGTGACCGTCGCCGGCTGCTACCGGATCGAAGCGTTGGGCGCCAAGGGCGGCTCTTCAGGGGGCAAAGCAGCCAACAAAGGCGCCTGGATGGCCGGCAACTTCAGCCTCGCCGCGGGCACGCACCTGTCCATTGTGGTCGGGCAGAGCGGCCAACCCGGAGTTTCCAATGGCGGTGGGGCCGGGGGCGGCGGCTCCTTCGTTTATGGCACCGGCGACGGGTTTCTGTACCTGGCTGCTGGGGGCAGCGGCGGCTCGTCTTGTCCTTTCCTTTGTAAGCTGCAGCACACATGCAGACTGCAGCACACATGCAGACTGCAGCACACATGCAGACTGCAGCACACATGCAGACTGCAGCACACATGCAGACTGCAGCACACATGCAGACTGCAGCACACATGCAGACTGCAGCAAACATGTAGACTGCAGCACACATGCAGACTGCAGCACACATGCAGACTGCAGCACACATGCAGACTGCAGCACACATGCAGACTACAGCTCACATGCAGACTACAGCACACATGCAGACTGCAGCACACATGCAGACTGCAGCACACATGCAGACTGCAGCACACATGCAGACTGCAGCACACATGCAGACTGCAGCACACATGCAGACTGCAGCACACATGCAGACTGCAGCACACATGCAGACTGCAGCACACATGCAGACTGCAGCACACATGCAGACTGCAGCACACATGCAGACTGCAGCACGCACGCAGACCACAACACCCAGCGTACAAATGCGATAGCTTTCTCATTGTCAGACAAGTACACACGGTACTTTGAGAGCCATCCCTCTGGAGTTGAGCCTGAGTCCTTCTGGCTCGATTTTTACACTCTGCCAAGACTCAGGCAACCATGATTGTCCCCTTCGCCCCTGCAGCCTATTCGGGACAAGCTGGAGAGAACGGCACCGGCACGCACCCCGACAAGAACCCTCCGGGAGGCGTTCTCGGCCAGCCCGGGCCTTCGAACTCTGCTACCAGTGGCTACTACGGCGGCCCAGGTGCCGGCTGGCTGAGCGGCGCCAACTCGACTCGACGTGAGGACAGGTGCGGCGAGGGCGGCGGCGGCCGCGCCGAAGGATGGGTCGGCGGCCGCGGCTACGCCGGCACCGACGGCGGCTTTGGTGGTGGCGGCGGCGGTGCCTTTGGCTTCAAAAGCAGCTGCGGTGCCGGCGGCGGAGGCGGTGGCTACAGCGGCGGAGCGGGGGCTGCGACCTACGAAAACACTGGCGGCGGCGGCGGCTCGTTCTGCGCCGGCAGTGGCTGCGTTGGCATCTCGAACGACGGGCGCAACGGCGAGGAGGGACTCGTGGCGATCCGGCAGCTGAGCACCGGGAGCTGCGCCTGAAGCCGCGGCTGCATGCCAGACTGCTGGCCAGACACGCGAAGATTAATGAGCATAAACCCAACAAAGGTTATGTTAGTTAGCTTGTTTCTATCGTGCCCATTTTCATTTTTTAGGCGTTTTTTAAAGAGAAGACAACTCATAGAAAGAAAAAATAAACACCATGTCAGCCATAATGTGAAAAATTTCTGAGATGTCAAGTCTCATGGGGGGATTACTGAAATCCTGCGGCTGTTGGGGGGGGGGAGATGCTGAGATGCCAAGAGTCAAGTGGAAGTTATTGGTTAGGGTTATGGTTAAGCCATGGCCTATAGAGCGGCTTTTGAAGCCAAAAGCTCACAGGGGATGCTGATGTCTTAGGCTAGACAGCTGGCTTTCGGTGATTGATGCTTTTTTGCTTTAAACATCATTTTCCATGCATATCTCTCCATGACTCTTAGCATAGTAACAAATCTAGTGTACTACATGTACTAGAAGTAACTTTGAAGTAGTTATCTTCTTCAGAGAAATACACATTTCAAATTAGTTTATGTATATTTGTTATTTTAATATCTGAACAGCTAAGATGAACGTTGTCCATATTTTATTTGAAAAATAATTTCAGTGAGAAAACCAAGATAATAAATAATTATATAAGATAATATTTATTACTTATTTTAAGATAATAACAAACTTGTATGACAGAACCCGTCACTTCTAGCTGGAATACTTGGCGCAGTACAAGCCGTGCTTGCCAAACTTGTAGTGCAGGCACCTCCTGAAATCGGCACACGGCAGTTGAAATTTATATTTATATTTTGATTGCTGTGTTATAAACAAGGAGAAGGGATAATTTTGGCCCTACCTGTGCGGCCCAGAGACGAAGTGACCCTTGCGACCGGCGGCTCCAAAGCCGCGCTTGTCAATCAGGTCATCCAGCCAGTCGGGCGTGTCCTCGTCTGCAAAACCGCGGTTGAGACTTTCAAGTACATTCAATTTCGAATGCAGTTGTAGAGGAAAAAATTACTCTTGGGGCAGGGGGTCGGCAAACTGGGAGAGAAAAGAGATAGGAGAAAGGAGAGATGAGGGAAGGTGAAGAGACGAGACGAGACGAGAGGAGGAATGAAATCGATGAAGGGAGAGGAGAGCTGAGAAGAGACGCAAACTTTGAGCGGGCCGGATTGCTTTTGTGAAGGTTCATAAGGACCCCGAGGGCCGGATAGAGAGGCTTTGCGGGTCGCATGCGGCATTGAAGACCTGGAATTCGTTTCCAGGTGGAATCGTAAAAGAGGTCCTTAGCTTCAGCTTCCATTTGTTAGAGCTATCATTATGTCTCAGACTCACCGTCGGAGCTCTCGGCATCGTCGTAAGCCGGAGCAGCGAGTGTGGCTGCTACCAGCGCCAGAAGCAGCAGACCGTAGAGTGGCAGTTTGCTCATTTTGTGCGGAGTGCGTTGAAATTGTTAATCTGCCTTCAGCTTATAGAGCAGGTCTGAGAAGGGCCTCGCCTCATTTCTCAGCTAGAAACTGGAAGGCTTTTATATTTTATATATTTGAGTAGGGCAGAAATTAGCCTTGCCTCAGACACGTGAATAGAGAAGAGAGCTGCTACGGCACGTGCTTCTGAAGGAGAGGCTGCTTGTTGTCAAGCCAAGTTCTCTTCTGTGTATTCAAGCTATTCGGCGTATTGTCAGCCTCTCTCCCTCATCACCCATAGAGCCTTCATGCATAGACAATGGCTGGCCTGTCATAAGCAATTCTGCAGGCGACCAATGTGCTCAACCGAGTTTAGAATAATTATTAAACTCACGCAGGGCCCGAACTCCATAGTCTCTGGTTGTTATTTTTTCATCTCGCTTCGATTGCGGCCCCCATCATTGTAGGGGGCTGCATCTCACCTGCAGAGTTTGCATTGAGGTGGCTGCTGCTTGAGCAGTGATCTTGTACAGAGCTATAACGATTGCTCCTTTTTTTAGCAGCAGAGTTTCGCATGAAGAAAACTGTTATGGCTCGCGATTCGTAAGTTATCGAATAGAATCAAGTAAAAGGGGCCTCCCGTCATTTTGTTGCTGAGTCATTCCCTGATTTATATGTACATTTAAATTAAAAAACGTTCTATCATATTTGTACATGTGCTTCCAATTTGAAGCTTTATGGGCAGACAAACTAAAACGCAAAAATTGATTTAAAAAGCAAATCATTCTCTGATTTATTTTTTTAAAGTTTGGCTAAAATTGAATTTGAATTTTGGCTAAAATTTCGACTTTCATAGACATCCCTCGATTGTTGCAAGCCGGATGCCCTCCCATGCACTTTGTCTCCTAATCCTGTGGCATAGAGCTAGGAGACCACGGTGCATCACAGGTCCACCTTCTGCCCTACTTAAATAAGGCGCGGCACAAACTCCTGACCTACATGTAACTGCAGGACATGCGTCCTACATGCAGTACTTAAACAGTGATGGGCACCGCTAAATTTATTTTTAGCGCCGCTAATTAGCGCTGTCGTTAACTGATAGAAGAAAAAAATTAGCGATCGCTGATAGCGGGCGCTATTTCTATTTTGAATTTAGCGCAATTAGCGCCGCTAATTTTGAAATGCGCTAATTAATAAATATATTTAATATAAACGGAGCTGTTTGCCTTGAAAAACGTCAAGGGCCATTGCTACTGGGGCCATGGCCTTCTTATACTCAAGAAGGAAGGCGAGATCATCAGAAACGGTGGTACGGCATTTCTAAACCCCCCATCACCCTGTTGATAGCCTGTCGCTTCGCATCATCGCTTAGAATATCAACTGAGTTGTTGAACGTTGAATTCTTTGATTAAATGGTTAAATGAAATGAAATTAATCAATAACTTTTTTGCCAACGAATTAAAAGTAGTTTATAAACTTGATAAAGCCACGTTAAAGCGAGCGTTAAAGTGTCAACCCCAGCCTGTATATGGACATTCAATGTTATCCTGCCGAGTGCATTAATGTGGGCCATAGAGAGTGCGTGAATGCGGTTGCGGCCATAGACAAAAAAGAGACTGAATACGAGCTATATTATGACTGACAGGTGGTGTATACGACAATAACAAACGAAGCAATTATATAGAAAAAGAGTAGCACAATTGCGGCAGTGTGCGTAGCATAATTCCCTATAAAGAGTATATAGATAAAGCTATGTACCTGTAGTACTTATAAAAATGGCTGGCTGGCTGGCTGGAAGGCTAGATTGGCTATATTTTAAGGACATTGTGTTTAGCACAATTCCCAAATATTGCGCGACATACCAGCTAGATAGATAGCAAGCAGCAAGTAAAAATTATCAATCTGCAATTGTACAGCTATTTCACTAGTTATAAATGCCATGCAACATTGAGCGCTAGAAATATTTTAATGCGCTTTGAACCCTTCAACCTGCAGCCATGTCCAACCAACCAGCCGACGAACTATAGCAGCTACTGCAAATATTAAAACCAACACTATACTACTAGTCTAATAAACGCTAGCAAAAATGTTATAACAATGGGTGTAAGCAATAAAAAGGGATAGAACGCACAACAACGCGCGCAATATGAGGCGCAGATGCATTGTAATTATGAGATGAAAATATTGAAAAATATTGGGGCCTACATACACATAAAGGAGAGATGAGACAGTTACATCTGACAAGAGCGACGTAAATCTTGTCTTAATTTTCTTTTGTGTCGTGTCTCCTATTTTTTCTTTTCGTCTATGATCTGGTCCCACATATTGTGACTTAAAAATTAGCCCCCATTTTGTGCCAGTTCTGGTCTGTATACATAGAGCGTTTCAATGGGTTCAATTTTATAATAATATTTTCTATAGTTTATGTTCAAAGTTATCAATCAATTAAGTTCTACGACCGCTGATGTCGAGCAACAACAAACCTCGACGATCTAGATGATGGCGATGGGGACATCTGCTCGATGCAGCTGGATGCCACGATTGCTGCCTGCCGACACCGCCGCGTCTGATCCGCATAGGTTGTCGGCTGCGAAAGCGAAAGAAACGTCGACGCTGCACCGCTTTCATCTGGCCTGTCAACAACAGTAGTAGCGAGCTGCTGATCATCGGCGGCGGCGGCGGCTTCATCCTCCGCCGAGCTAGACTTTTGTGGCAGCGGCCTTCGACGTCTACTACCGGGTGGTGGCTGCTGACGACGCTCAGATTGCTTTTGTTGTTGTTGTTGTTGTTGTTGTCTAGATACAGAACTGGCTTCAGCAGCAGCATCACCGGCGGCGGCGGCGGCACGTCCAGCCACCAAAGCAGCAATCGTCGCCTGCATATTGATCTTATTGGACAACATAGAGTCCGTGGCATAATGCCTAAACAGCATGGCCTCCGACGTCTCCATCAGGCTGGCTAGTGATCTTGTCAGCTCAGGATGACTGGCAGTCAAGATGGTCGTTTTGGAGCTGCGGAACACTGTCGGCCCTACGCCTCTGCGATTTAACAGGCGGGCAGCGTGCGATTCCACCGCGTGGCTGTATGTGCTGACTGACATCTTGTTGCCAGTGCGCGTACAAAATACAAACGGAGATGCTGCGGCGGCAGCGGCGAATGCAGACGAAGAAGCAGCGGCTGTCAACGAATCGCGCCATGACCGCAGCAACTTAACGAATGCAGTCGACACGCAGAGGACGCTACATCCGATGGTCTTACGCTTCTTGTGACTAACCCGTCTACCCGGCAGGCTGATGGTCGAATAGTTGTTCTCCGGATTGTCCATCCGGTAGACACTGTCGGGTTGGATGTAATCCCAGCGCAGTCCAATCCATGGTCGAATGCGTTGCGGATGCTGCATAGTCGCATGCATGACCAATCCGTTGCGCTGGCTGCTGTTGCTGCTTTGCGCGAGCAGATAACGTATAGTCAGCTAGGATAATGCGCCATTCGCCATCAGTCAGCCGCTTCTTGCGCTTTTTGGCGCGATGCTCTGGTGCGTCGAGCTTGTAGCGAAAGTCGTGCGCCTGCCGCAGTGTGCGCATTCGTTTCAAAAACATGGCACACCGCTCGCTCAGCACGACAGTCAGCTCGACCGGCAGCTGCATCCAACCGCCGATTTAGTGGCGATGTTTGCCGGGATCATACTCGATGAACATTTCGATAAACTTCATGCACTTTAGCTCGTATCAGTGCCTCGGCACGGTTGCGCACAGTCCCGCTGCTCGTACTGGTGCGCGACAGCTCGGCGGCAGCCTCCGACGGCTTGGCCAGACAATACTCAAAGTCGCGCCGATGGTGAAGCTGACGCGCTCGAGAGATGTTGCCCTGCAGGTCGTCAGCGTCGACATCGACAGCGGCCGCCGCCACAGTTTCAGCAGATGCCACCGACGCAATTTTGTCAAACAGGGACACTAACAGGCGCAGCAGGGCGTCCAGCGCATCGCAGTAGCCGTCAATATTGAGATCCCGGATGCCGCGGTGGATGGGTGCCAGTAAAGATATTCTATTACCTTTAACTGGCACAATAGACGCCTGTTGTCGCCGCAGTAAGCCGACAGCACGAGGGATGCCCGTTTGACTCGGGGAAGCGGCGGCGGCGGCGGCGGCGGCGGCGGCGGCGGGATAGCGGATAATGCAGGCGTAGCCGCCGCCAAAGCCGAAGAGGGCGCAGGTGGGGCCGCTGACTGAGGCGCAGGTGG
Organism: Macrostomum lignano; assembly: GCA_002269645.1. Classification (NCBI taxonomy): domain Eukaryota; kingdom Metazoa; phylum Platyhelminthes; family Macrostomidae; genus Macrostomum; species Macrostomum lignano. The sequence goes on from NIVC01000709.1 coordinate 59,745, forward strand.
AGCTGCTGACTGAGGCGCAGGTGGAGCCGCTGACTGAGGCACAGGTGGTGCAAGCCGGACGCCCTCCCATGCGCTTTGTTTCCTAATCCTATAGGAGCATAGGAGCTAGGAGACCACGGTGTGCATCACATATGTAGGTCCACCTTCTGCCCTACTTCAATAAGGCGCGGCACAAGCTCCTGACCTTACATGTAACTGCAGGAACACCCCAGATAACATTCGTGACCTTCGCGCCTTTGTCTGAGATAACGGCCAAATGAAGGTTAAACAGTGCCTCCTTCTGCGAACCTGCCGACTATAACTGGCGTGGGCTGGGCGCACCATTTCATCCCAATTTACTGTACATTTACATGTAGCTAATGCACATGATGTACAAAGCAAAGATACATGCATAGAGTCGTGCTCACTAGAAAAACCCTACAATACAAGACCTTTAATTAAAATAGGCTATAATTTGTAAAGTCGATCTCCTACATGCATATATCTTCAGTGAATGAAATCATGGCGTTATGAATTAAGCCATACACTTCCGACTTTGTAAAATTTCGGGTTTGTCAAGCAAACCTTTTTATTATCTCCTAAAGCTGCTTCAGTCTAGCTGCCGTATGATCTACATTGCTGCGCGCGCAGCCCTTGTGGGTTTTTGCTGAGACCCCACCCCATTTTTATAGCCAAGATCATGCATGGTGCGCAGCGCGCGGTCCTGTCGAAATATACATGTACATGTGCATCCCGTGCAACAATTTATTCTGACGGCCGCCGTTACCTGGGCGGACCTAGACGTCGATAGATGTTATTTATCGTGATGGCAGTGTACATTGGATCATGCAGCTATACATCTACATGTATGTACGTATACAATACAAATTCTTTTAAAAAAATGACTAATAAATTTATAGAAAAAACAAAAAACAAAATTAAAAAAATAAAAAAGTTGGGACAAAATTTTAACATATGTACGTACAAGGACTTCTAGACTAACAGGACGTAAAACTCAAAAATCGTGTAATTTTTTGGAGGCCACGATTTCCTGGAAAAAATACACTGCGAAGATAGGAAAAAATCAGTTTTTCGTCACAAAATCTGTGATTGTATTTGATCTGGGGCAGTGAAGACTACCATTCTTTTAATTTAACATGCACAACATGTTACTCTATTATATTTTCATATAGCTGTGTAGTGAAGTTTTCATTTTCATATTGTTTTCACTTTATTTCATAAGCCCAAAGTTGCAAACTCACAAGTGGCATTAGCCAAACTTTTTGTGTTGTTCTTTTTAAAATAAAGTATAAAAACATTGCATGTAGGTACTCTTAGTCTTAAGCTATTATTGTAGGTTTAGTAACTATACTAATTCCTAGGCCTACTAGAACTAGACCTATCAGTATCACTACACTATCTAGCCTAATAAGTAATTAAATTTAGACAATGACTTAGAGATTAGGCCCTAGTATATTTAGATTTTTTTATTATATATAGATTACCAATAAATAGTTTCATATGGTTGGTTACCTTGGCTTGAGAAAGCTGTATTATCAGTTTTTAAGCCAAGCCTATATTTAGGACTAAGATTTAAGAAGAATAGACTTAATCACAAAAATAGGCCCTAACCATTTTTACTAGGTATCTATAAGAAAAAACATTGATTAGTTTTTAATAATTTTTATTTTAAAGGCTAAAAAAATTATTATATTACAAATTTGAATAGCTTTTCTTTTCTTGAATTTGATATTTGGCTAGGCCTAATGCCACTTGTGAGTTTGCAACTTTGGGCTTATGAAATAAAGTGAAAACAATATGAAAATGAAAACTTCATTACACAGCTATATGAAAATATAATAGAGTAACATGTTGTGCATGTTAAATTAAAAGAATGGTAGTCTTCACTGCCCCAGATCAAATACAATCACAGATTTTGTGACGAAAAACTGATTTTTTCCTATCTTCGCAGTGTATTTTTTTCAGGAAATCGTGGCCTCCAAAAAATTACACGATCTTTGAGTTTTACGTCCTGTTAGTCTAGAAGTCCTTGTGTACGTAACTGTAGGGCGTTTTGCCATGGGTTTTATGGTTGGTGCGGATAAAGGTGCGGATAAAAGCCAGAATATCCAAGAAGAAAATTACCTAACTTTCATTTTGAAAATCAGGTTCGCTTTTTGCCCTAAGACCTGTGTGAACTAACCTTAACAGGTAGTTATATCATAGGTAGGATACTAAAATGCCTAGCATTTCCATGATTTATAACCAGTCCAAACTTTATATTTTAAGCGAAAAAGCTTCAGATTTATCACGAAAAATTCCCACCAGTCAATCATAGCTTAGGTTTTTTAACTACTAAAGAAAGCACGATGCATCTATTAAGGTTTTCATTAAAACTCTAAATTTCGAGTACGTTTAAAGATTTGTTAATTTACGAGCATCTTTGACGTACTTCGTGCGGCATGCATACAAAAAATCAAATTTTATAAATTCTCTATTTTCCAAGAAAAAATTGCTTTCCAGTTTGAACAGTGAACCATAAAAAATAGATAGATTTGGAATTGGTATATAGGATATTTCTATTTCTATATTTCTACGACTACAAGTCTAAAATTGGTTAAAATTAAATGATTTCTGATTACTAGGCCTATTGCAGTTATTAGTGCCAAGTTTTTAAAATGTAATTGTAGGTCTAGGACTCTTGGACTAGTCTATTTCTTATGTCTATTAATTTAAGTATAATTCCAGTATTTAATCTGTATTTGTTGTAGGCAGAGGCGGATTTATGAGGGCTGTTAAAAAAATTAGTGTTACTTTTCATTATATCTCTTGTCTTGTTCTGCTGATTCAAATAATGAAGAGCTTGCGTGCCATATTGCGGAAGGAGGGGTATACGCTGGAATTTTCCGGCGTACACTTGAGTTCTGTGGCGTACACTGGCCTATATTTCTTGGCTGTGTACAATGTGGCATACAGTGTGGCGTACACAACTGGCGTACAAATTAGGCCTAATATAGAAAATTTTTTGTGCATTTTTCTGTGTTAAGTTATTTCAAAAACCATTTTTTCTGCTACTATTTTCTCATTTACTAATCATTTTAATTACTGGAATCGTCATAACAATCCTCATGTTGTTAAATTGTTATCATTTTTTTGTCATTTAAATTTAAATATTTGTTGTTTTTTGGCATACATTTAGCGTTAAAGAAAGTTGGCATACATTTAAAATTTGTTGGCGTACAATTAAAAATTCAATCAAAATATGTCCGGCGTACACAGAAAACCTTCTGCAATATGGCTTGCGTGCATGGCAGCCATTCATGTAAGCTCAGAATTGCGTGCACAGCTGTCAGCAGCTATATATCTTAATAACAGTAAGTCATATACTGTTCAAATTAGTATTCAAATTAACAAAAAATAGCAATGAATTGAGCTTACATTTGGCATACATGGTGTACATGTGATAAAACATAAAGCAATATAGTAACAATAATTTTTAATTACGTTTAGTTAGTAGCAACGTGCAGATTAGGCCTATATTGTGGCTAACTGCCAGCTGCCGTGCATGCAATTTAAACACTAGGTGAATGGCTGCCATGCAAGCAAATAAAGCACTAGGGCCTAGGTAGATAGCTGCCATGCGTGCGATTCTAAGCTTATGTAAATGGCTGCCATGTATGCAAGATCTTTGTTCAAATAATATCATTTTGCATAGATTTATAGTGGCAACTCTCTTCTTTATGTTAACTTTAACATCATTAAAAACAAACAATGGAAAAAAAGTTATAAATTAAAATATAGCAGGACCTTGACAATAGACTTACAATAAATAAACAAGTTAACAAAAATTTGAAATGGTAGCTGACAAATAGGTAACTGGCCACAGTGAATACTGCAAAATGATTACAGTAAATGACTGCAATAGACCTATGAGCCAATGAAAGTTGAGCATGAATCTTGGCTCAGTTGTCCCCCATCCCCCAAAGGGTATATATCATACTCCTTTGAGCAACACTTGAATGCATATCTAGGAATTTTGGTGCAGCAAAAGGAGAGAACAAACAGCAATATAGTTGAAGCCTAGTGTGAAATATTTTGTTGCTTTAAAAGCCATATGCTTTTCCAATTTTTGGGAGAACTTTTCCAAATTTTTTAATTACAACTAGCAATCTAGTGCCCCCTTTGCTTTAGATTGTGCAATAAACAGAGCAAAAATTACAAATAAATCCATTAAAAATAACATTTTCTTAAGAACCAATTCTTTCTTTAGTTTTATAAAAATAACCTTATTTGAGTAAACTTGTCATGGACAAAGATGATTGTTAAAAATCTCTTTTTTTAAGTTTTAACAATGATTACAATGAATAAATTAAATTTAACAAAAATTTAAAAAGCCTTCACAAAGATAATAATAATATGAACTTGTTTTAATAGAATGTATCTCCTAGACTGCAAGTATCTTCCCAAATCCCTAGTAGCCTAGTAGCAGGCACCCCCCAAGATAGCAAGTATCCCTCAGTAGCAAGCATCCCCCAGATAGAAAGCAACCTATTAAATACCAGTCGTTGGTCATTAGCTATTAGCCCCAATTATATTGTTTTCTTATTTTATTAAATTTAATTCCAGTCTTTTTTTACAAATGATGTCTTTATTCACACTTTAAGACATGCATTAACCTGTATTGAGGCAGATTTTAGCCATAAGAATGGGGTTGCCAAAATATACACTAAAGAGGCACCAAGCGCCATATTGAACAGAGGGCAATGAGGACCTTTTTGATTATGACCTGATTCCTGAGCTTATAGTATGAAGTTCATGAAGCAACTTCTATAATTGCATTTTCTGGCACTCCTATGTCCTTTTCCTGTTTTGGATTTTTGGCTTCAATAACTTAGCTTTGTCCATGTTCAGATTTTCAGAATATTGATATTTCATATTTGGGATTGCCAGGTGCTAGCTAGGGATTGCAATCCCAGGATCCTGGTATTGGGCCCAAATCCCGGGATTTCTAGTCCCAGGATTTGAGGTCCCATATCCCAGGACTCATTTTTGTTATTATTGTAATATGAACATAATTTGGCTCACAACAAGTTTATTATACTGTGCAAATTTCCATTAATTGCCTCACATTACGTGGCGCCTTTTTAAACCTTGCATGATGGATTAAAATGTGAAATTTATTCCAATGTAAATTTTGATATTTGATTTGCTTCTTTACTATTAATTAGTACTTAAATATGTCACAAGATTGAATAAGCTGTTTTTCATCTACAAATGGATAATTAACTCTATAACAATTAAAAATGGAAGCAAAAAAGGTTTAGCACAAACCTTTTCAACCCAGAAGCTTGAAAATCTGTACTTTTCAGATCCTGGGATTGAATCCCAGGATTGGCCAAATTCTGGGATTAAATCGCAGGATCCCAGGCTCACAGAAAACTGGGATTTTGCAATCCCTACTAGAGGGGCACCATACAGTGGTGCAACTAGGGCAGTTGCCCCCCCTTAGGTGGAGACCAGAAAAAAATCAAAGGTAGGACCAAGCAAATTTTTGCAAAAAACAGAGCCACCCCTCCGCCCACCCTTAAATCTGCCCCTGCTGAACCTGACCAGTGTTCTTCGAGTCGAGTGCAGCAATGCGGGTCATTGCCAGTGCAGCAGCAGAGCTAAAAATCCTGCTCAGCATCAGCAGAAAGAAATCGGCCGGCCGGCTCCCGCATCTGCGGTGAACTGAACTGAAAGTGGATTTGACGTTGAGCCACCTGCATTCCTGGAAAGAACGTGGCTGTAATTTCTCTATCTAGCCCCCCCCCCCAACCCCACCCCCTGGGGTCCTTCCTGGAAAGAACGTGGGCTGTGTAATTCTCTCTATCGAGCCCCCACTCCCTTAGTGTGTCGCTTAAATTCGAGGCAATTAAATGCCCAACTGAACCGATCAGCCCAGCGGGGGTTCCTGGTGGAGAGTGGGAGTGGGGTGGGTGGTTTGGGGCGCAGCGCGCAGTCAGCTTGACATAAAATCATTAAACCACCGCCGACCCCCGGCCCAGCCCAGGCCCCACCTACAAAGAGCGCGCGCCGCGGCTTCTTCAAAAGATGCCGCCAGCCATTCCCGATTGCAGAGGGTGGGGTGGGGGAGGGCAGAGAGGCCTGAAATACACGACAACGAATCTGCATTTCATGAAATGGCGTTCTAGAATTGCCCAGCCCAATCTAGAAGCATCAGCCAACCATTCCTCGGAAAAAATAGAAGCCTACTCGAGACTCGAGCATGTGTTTGTGCCGGTGGGTAAATTTTTACCCACCCAAGTCGTGAGTTTTCTCTTCCCCCAATCGCGTGACGCGTTGTGAACCAACTGTCTTTACTGGCCGGCACCCCCCGTTCGTGTAGGGCTGGCTGCGGGTCACACGCACAAATTTCAGTAGCGCAACCAGAAATTTTTCAAGGGGGGGGGGGGCGGATTCTGAGGGTAAAGTCCCGGGAGGGGGGGGGGCGGAGGGTGGCTCTGTTTTTGGCGAAAATTCGCTTGGTCCCCCCTTTGATTTTTTTTCGGTCCCCCGCCCCCCCCCCCCCTGGTTGCGCCACTGCGCACAATCGCACATCAAAAGCGCCGATGTCGGCCAGTACAGTGCAGGCTGCAGGACAGGGTCGCCTCTTACTCTCACTCACCCTACTAAGCCTCTGCTCTCCTCCCTTCTCTTGCCACTCATCTTTGCTTTCACAGGAACAGACTGCATTCAGCAGGCGAAGTAGGCTGCTCATTTTTTAACGCGTCGCAGACTCTCAGTTTGACCCGCCAACTCGGAGTGGTATTTTTTCTTTGAATTTCTCACCTGCCTTTGACTGCTCTCACTCACCTGCGGTGTATTGCTGCCCTGCCTGTTCACTCGGACAGTTCGCATCGAATTCGTCGCAGTAGTCAGACTCAGGTTGGCTCTCTGATTTTATACTACATGCGTTGTGCTAATTCTCAACCGTTACTCAGAGTCAGAACATGTATTTTTTGTAGGTTCAAGGTAGGCGGTAAAAGGGTCACACAATTCCGGAATTCAACACTTTTTTCGAGATATCCCCTCTCTCTCCTTCTCTCTCTTCTCTGTCTCCCCTTCTCTCGCCATTCCTTCTCTCTCTCCTCCCTGCTCTAATATCTTTCCTCTCGCCATTCCTTCTCTCCTCTCTCCCTTCTCTCTCTTTCTCTCCATTCTCTACCCTCCCCTTCTCTCTCTCTCTTTCTCCCTTCTCTCCTCTCCCTTCTCTCCCTCTCTCTCCTCCTCTAATATCTCTCCTCTCGCCATTCCTCTCCTCTCCCATCCTTCTCTCCTTTCTCTTTCAATTAAATAATTAACACGCCGTGACCTCTCTTCTCTTTCTACCTCTCTCTCTCTCTCTCTCTCTCTCTCTCTCTCTCTCTCTCTCTCTCTCTCTCTCTCTCTCTCTCTCTCTCTCTCTCTCTCTCTCCGCCCTTCTCTAATCTCTCTCATTCTCTCCCTTCTCCCTTCTCTCTCTCTCCTCCTTTCCCTTCTCTAATCTCTCTCCTCTCCCTTCTCCCTTTCTCTCCCTTTCCTTCATCTGTTCCCGCGTCGTGTCTCGTTCTTTGAAATATTTTTATCGCCTGATATCCTTCACTCTCCGCCTCCCTTCTCTCTCATTTGCGCTGCCAGCAGAGTTACAAAGTGGCTTAAATTGGCATCAACTGCTTCATCAGCGTCAGTTCAGTGAATTTGCATATTCGGCTGCAGCACTTTTCTGACCTCCGTGGCCTCCTCGTGAACTGCTGGGTGTTGGCAACCAGTGCCAGCGGTTCCCCTTTTCTCTCCCTTCATCTCTTATCTGTACCGGCGCCGCTCACGTGCAGATGCTGCGTTCCGAAATTCCTTCGCCCCAAATTCACCTTATCGACGGGGGGGGGGGGGTAACTAAACTAACACACCAGGTGCGCCCCCGAAAGCAATTTGGTGTTGCTGCAGTGCAGGCAACTTGTTCCAGATTCCTTCTGGTCATGTGAAAGGGGGAGCTTCGATTCCTTCTGCATCTGCACACTTTCATTGTCATTGTGCTGCGATCGCTGCTGAATCAGAAACAAAATCCGTTATTTTATTACTCTACTCATATTTTGAAAGCTATACGAGCTAACTACTTTCAATTTTTGAAATTTTGAAAACCTTTGATTTAAGAGTGGCAGTGTTTTAGTAAATCTGGAAACAAAACTCTGGATTACAACTCACTCTTGGATCTATAGTTATAAAGTTATTAACATTTTTATGAAACCTGCTCAAAATTCGGGGTCTATTGTTTTAAAAGTCGGAAGTTGTTCCCACACTGTTAAAACTATTTCACCTGCCGCATGATGCGACTTCTGCTATGAAGCAAAGCTGGCAAAGTTCGCAGTTTTTTTGCTTGTGTCTAGAAGAGAGCATATTTTCTTGCAAATTGGGCGCATAAAAGTTCTGTCGCAGATTTTGCAGAAGCAAAGTTTTTCCTGAAGACGCAGTTATTGCTTCTTTTAGTGCCTCTCAGTGAGGGAGACTGGGAGTGCCCGGCTTGGGTGGGCGCACACTTACTATTTGGGGATCTGGCGGTAGCTGCTTGTAAAACAGAAATGGAAAAAACTCAGTGGGAGAGCAAAAGCAAGTGAACGCGGCTTCTTGCTTGGTTGGGCAAAGAAACTGCCCAAACCAAGGAACTGCGCCAAGGAGATCCAGGCAGAGGATCTGGAGCGGCAGTCTTGGTTGTGCCTATGCTCGTGAGTTATGATATTTAGTCCTAGACTAGACTGTTAGTGTCACTATGTTTGTAAGTTATGAATAGCATTTTTAATAGAAATTTTCATCACAAGCTGCAGATAAAAGTCTATACAGATTCTAAGAACTACTACAGATTCCTGTCCAGATTTCTTACTAAAGACGTCCATGCCATAAGCTCCTCTCCCCCCCCCCCGACTTCGCTGCCATTCGCTGTCCCACTTTTTAGCAAGTCTCTGGGGTGTTGGGATGGGTGGTCAAGCCTCTTTGTGCAGCAAGTGGCGGGCCAGGAACCTCACCTCTGGCTATTTAGCCAAGATTAATGCGCACCGTCCGATCCCAAACCCTCCCGAACTCCCATATTTCCAATTTCAGAAGCCTCCCTATTCTATAACATTGCATTGGCGCTTGCAGTGCAAAAGAAGTAGCAGAAAGTAGCGCAGACAAGCAGAAAATTTCTGAAGAGGATAAAACTGCGCCACCGAGCCGAGTTTCGGGCCCACACCTGACCTGAGCGCGCGCCATGCGCAGCAAGGCCTGGCGATTCCTGCTCGGCAGCGGCTGCGGCGGCGGCAACGCCAGCTGCACCGACGATGACCGGAGACCTCTGTCCAGTGAGCTCTGCCTTGAGCTTATTGCCATAGATCTTTGTTCAATTGTTCTAGATATTGTAGCAAATTTATTGAGGGACTGGGCTCTACCCACCTCTCAGTTCCATATTCCAGATCCTGAGTTTCCAGCTAACGATCGATTTAAATCCCCAGAAAAATCCCGAATTCCTAGATAGATTCCGAATCCCCAGAAAGATCCCGAATCCCCAAACAGAGCCCGAATCCCCAAACAGAGCCCGAATCCCCAGACAGATCCTGAATCCCCAGACAGATCCCGAATCCCCAGACAGATCCCGAATCCCTAGACAGATCCCGAATCCCCAAACAGATCCCGAATCCCCAGACAGATCCCGAATCCCCAAACAGAGCCCGAATCCCCAGACAGATCCCGAATCCGCAAACAGATCCCGAATCCACAAACAGAACTCGGGATCCTCAGACAGAGCCCGAATCTCCAAACAGATCCCGGATCCTCAAACAAATCCCGAATCCCTAGACAGATCCCGAATCCCTAGACAGATCCCGAATCCCCAGACAGATACCGAATCCCCAGACAGATCCCGAATCCCCAGACAGATACCGAATCCCCAGACAGAGCCCGAATCTCCAAACAAATCCCGAATCTCCAAACAAATCCCGAATCTTCAAACAAATCCCGAATTCCCAGACAGATCCCAAATCCCTAGACAGATCCCGAATTCCGAAACCCCAAATTCAGAATCCCTATTTCTAAGATTCAACTTCTAGATAGGGAGGGGGTCCCACTCTCAGATGCGCAAAGATCTGTCCTCAATCGACCTCAATCAACATCTCTATGCACCAACATCCCGACAGTGCTCAACCAATCAGCTGAGTCCATAGTCGGCGAGGACAACCCGATCTCCACTGCCCTGCTGCTCGCCGCGGAACTTGAGCTGGAGTCTGAGCTGGCGCCCCAGCAGCAGCAGCATCATCATCATCAACAGCAGCATCATGAGAAGCCGCCACAGCTGCAGAAGTCAGCGCTAAAACAGGCAAATGATGTGAGCAGCAGGTTATCTAATGTTAGCCGTGTTCACCGGGGTGCCAGGTGGCTGGGCGGGCCAAGTTCCCCAGTCCGAATTGCAGGCCAGTTCAGTCTCAGCACAGAGAATCGCCTGTTCCAATTATGGAAATACGCACCTGCGAGAAAGAGAGAAAGGATAGACGGTCCAGGGCCTTTTGCGCACCTGGCAGTGAAGGTGGGCTGTGGCAGATGGAATGCGATTAGGCAGAGCCTCGCTGTTCGGTTGCGACCAGATGTTGCCGGCAAACTGAAATGTGCCTCTTCCCCCAGGATCTCGGCTGTTATCCCCTGCTAACTGCGGGGGTTGGAGGAGGCCTAGCGGGCGTTGCAGCATAATTCCAACCCGGGGCGTTCGGCGGGCGGCAGCAACTGCCCTGAAGGTTATTGACTGAGAGATTCCGGCAGCCTGTGTTTTTATGATTGCCAGTTGCAATTCGTGACTTCGCTTCTGGCGTGAACAATATTTATGAGCATTTTATGCTTCTAGGGAATATAGAATTTCTTGGGTTTGGACGTCTGCGGAACTCTGACCGTGATTCTGGCTTGATCAGTGACTGGTCCGTGTCAGTGCCCTTTTATCTGCTGGTCAGTGACTCTGATCTGCTGGTCAGTGACTCTGATCTGCTGGTCAGTGACTCTGATCTGCTGGTCAGTGACTCTGTGATCTGCTGGTCAGTGACTCTGATCTTCTGGTCAGTGAATCTCTGATCTGCTGGTCAGTGACTCTGATCTTCTGGTCAGTGAATCTCTGATCTGCTGGTCTGTGACTCTGATCTGCTGGTCAGTGACTCTGATCTGCTGGTCAGTGACTCTCTGATCTTCTGGTCAGTGACTCTCTGATCTGCTGGTCTGTGACTCTGATCTGCTGGTCAGTGACTCTGATCTGCTGGTCAGTGACTCTCTGATCTTCTGGTCAGTGACTCTCTGATCTGCCGGTCAGTAACTCTGATCTGGTGGTCAGTGACTCTGATCTGCTGGTCAGTGACTCTCTGATCTGCCGGTCAGTAACTCTGATCTGCTGGTCAGTGACTCTGATCTGCTGGTCAGTGACTCTGATCTGCTGGTCAGTGACTCTCTGATCTGCCGGTCAGTAACTCTGATCTGCTGGTCAGTGACTGATTGGCTGGTCAGTGACTGATTGGCTGGTCAGTGACTGATTGGCTGGTCAGTGACTGATTGGCTGGTCAGTGACTGATTGGCTGGTCAGTGACTGATTGGCTGGTCAGTGACTGATTGGCTGGCCAGTGACTGATTGGCTGGCCAGTGACTGATTGGCTGGCCAGTGACTGATTGGCTGGTCAGTGACTGATTGGCTGGTCAGTGAGTGATTGGCTGGCCAGTGACTGATTGGCTGGCCAGTGACTGATTGGCTGGTCAGTAATTGCTACAATTACCTCTCAAACATTTACCTCCCAGCAGTTGCTGTCCCGGCCAGAGCAGCAGACGACGACAACGGCGCAGCAGCCCGCGAGGGAGTCAGTGCTCAGCGCCGCTGAACAGCTGAGCGTTGGGCAGTGCCAGAGCGGCCATTCCGGCCTCGGTCGATGGCACCGTCGGCGAACTTACCGGCACAGAGCATGCGGCGTCCCGACTGCCGCTTCTGTTGCAGCCCCCGCCTCCGATGCCGCCACAGGGACCGCTGAATGGTCGGTGACACTGTACGACTTCGATGGCCGCGGCTGCATCACTAAGCAGGTTGGCTGATAGCTGCGTCTGCTGTTTCGTTTGACGCTTGTACTTTTATTACAGTGTCGGTAGCTTATGTTTGTTTTCTGTAGTTTATGGTTGGTTTCTGTAGTTTATGGTTGGTTTCTGTAGTTTATGGTAGGTTTCTGTAGTTTATAGTTGGTTTCTGTAGTTTATGGTAGGTTTCTGTAGTTTATGGTAGGTTTCTGTAGTTTATGGTAGGTTTCTGTAGTTTATGATTGGTTTCTGTAGTTTATGGTAGGTTTCTGTAGTTTATGGTAGGTTTCTGTAGTTTATGGTTGATTTCTGTAGTTTATGGTTGGATTCTGTAGTTTATGGTGGGTTTCTGTAGTTTATTGTAGGTTTCTGTAGTTTATGGATGGTTTCTGTAGTTTATGGTGGATTTTTGCAGTTTATGGTAGGTTTCTGTAGTTTATGGTAGGTTTCTGTAGTTTATAGTAGGTCTATGTAGTTTATTGTAGGTTTCTGTAGTTATGGTAGGTTTCTGTAGTTTATAGTAGGTCTCTGTAGTTTATTGTAGGTTTCTGTAGTTTATAGTAGGTTTCTGTAGTTTATGGTTGTTTTCTCTGTAGTTTATGGTTTGTTTCTGTAGTTTATGGTTGTTTTCTGTAGTTTATGGTTGGATTCTGTAGTTTATGGTGGGTTTCTGTAGTTTATGGTTGGTTTCTCTAGTTTATGGTTGGTTTCTGTAGTTTATGGTAGGTTTCTGTAGTTTATGGTAGGTTTCTGTAGTTTATGGTAGGTTTCTGTAGTTTATGATGGGTTTCTGTAGTTTATGGTGGGTTTCTGTAGTTTATGGTAGGTTTCTGTAGTTTATGGTAGGTTTCTGTAGTTTATAGTAGGTTTCTGTAGTTTATGATTGGTTTCTGTAGTTTATGGTAGGTTTCTGTAGTTTATGGTAGGTTTCTGTAGTTTATGGTAGGTTTCTGTAGTTTATGGTAGGTTTCTGTAGTTTATGGTTGTTTTCTGTAGTTTATGATTGGTTTCTATAGTTTATGGTAGGTTTCTGTAGTTCATGGCTGGCTTCTGTCTCTGGCTGGTCGTGGGCTGAAAGTTCCATTTAAAGGTGTTGAGTTTTAAACTCGAACAATACGCCATCGCGCCCGCAGGACCTGGCCGCTCTGACGCGGTCTCTCTCAGAGGTCCTCCAGCGAGGAATCTGCGGCGCCAGTGGTGACTCTGTCGAGACCGGCTGCGGCAGCGGCGGCGGCCGAGTCCCGGCAAGCCTCAGCCTCCGACTGACATTCGTCCCGGCGCCTGACGCCGCAGTGCAGCAGGAGAACCAGCGGCAGCGGCCCAAGCAGCGGGTCATCAGTGTGCCGTTGTCCGCCTCGGCCGGGCCGCTGCAGAAGCGCCGGCGCCACCGCAGCCACAGCCGCCGGCGCCAACAGCCTCAGCACCCGCAGCAGAAGACGCGCCACCGCACGCAGAGGGCCACCTCCGCCAGCTTTGTGGAGACCTCCGCGGCCGCCGACGCCAGAGACGATCGACAGCGACGTAGGCAGCAACGACGCCGGCGTCGGGTACGCGACGGCGACGCGGACAACAAAGACGCCGTAGACTTGGCGTCAACCATCGCTGAACCGCCGGCCCGGCATTCGCCAACAGACCGCGCCGGTAGCGACGGTGGCGGTCGGGGAGCGCGCAGGCAGCAGCGGCGCTTGCGGCGGCGGCAGCTGCGGCACTGGCCAGCGTCGGCCGACCCGTCGGCGACTGCATCGGAACTTGTCGACGCTCCGACGTCACTAATGCTGCCAGCGTCGGCGCCTCTCCGACATCTGCCGTCGGCCTCGGCGGCGGCGGCGGCTGATGCCGGTTACCATTGCGTTGCACTGGACGACGCCACCGCCGCCGTAACCAGCGCCGCTGAACACGCCGGCCGTCGGGGGCATCAGCAGCAGCCGCACCATCATCGCGTTGTCGAGCGTCATCGATGGCGCCGCCTGGACGCCATGCAGCTCGTGGCCGAGTGGCTGCAGCGAGAGCCGCTGATGCAGCTGCAGCCGCTGCCCAGCCTGGTGCTGCACGAGCACCGGCATCACCACCACTACCACTACCACTTCTACGACTGACTCGGGTGCTTCTAGGTTCTAGGTTCAGAAGGTTCTTTTGAAAAAATAAGGCTCATAAGTTCAATGCTTGATATCTGCTCCTTACTACTAATTTTGACTCACAAGTAGTGGGCTCTGAAATTGAGCAAAAATCGGCAAAATTGTAAATATTATTTCGTTAACGCTTTTCGTACCGCATGTACTCTTTGACCCCCCGATCCGAGAACTGTCCTCCAGTCCCCACCCGCTTTGCTCCTACGTCTTTCTCATCCCAGCATCGACCTCAGTTGTAAAATAAATGCGCAACTATTGCTACTGTCAGTAATATACACTCACTGATTATTAATTGCGCAATGCATCTCGCGGGGATCTCATTAAGCCATGCTTTGCAGCGTCCTGGTGCCCGGCCGAACTCCAAGGACAACTGGAAGGACCGGACGCTTCGTTGCCTGGAAACATTTTTGAAGGCCTAAGACACGATATCCGAAATTCGGTGATGTCTTTTCCGGGTAAACGAAGTGTCGGTTCCGCTTACTTTCAGTAGTTCTTGTGTAAATTTTCTACGTAGGCAAAAACTAGCAAATATTTAACTGGCAATCATTGTTGCGTTTAAAGCAATAATATACAATATTTACTGATATACTAATACAGCTTTGAGTTCATCCTTGTTGGACCGAACGATAAATAATTGTTGTTTAGACTGGTCGTCTTTCTTAATTTGCTTGTGGAACACGCCGACTGTTATAGGGAATATTTTGCAGCCTTTGTTGCTGGGGCAGAATTCAAAGTGCAGGGCTGCCATTGGCTGAGGAACGAACCCTGACCCGCATCCTGTCACTCACTCTGTCACTCAGTCTGTTACTCAGTCTGTTACCCTGTCTGTTACCCTGTCACTCCCGTCAATCACCCTGCCACTCACCCTGTCACTCAGCCCGTCACTTACCCTGTCACTCACCTTGAGCCACACCCTGTCACGCACCCCGTCGCCCACCCCCTTGCCATGCGCTCTCCCTCACCTCTCCCGTTCCAGCCGTCCCCCTGCTGCAGCGGCTGCAGCTGCAGCCCCCGCCGCCTGCTGTACGCCCTGTTCTGCCTGTCCTCCTGGGGCGACCGCATGTGGACTTTCGCGGTCGGCGTCTACCTGGTGCAGATCTCGCCGGCTCGCTGTCGCTCACGGCGGTGTACGGCCTCTCCTGCAGCCTCGGCGTGTTCTCGCTGGGCTCGGCCATCGGCAACCTCATCGACCGGTCGCCCCGGCTGCTGGCCGCTCGCACCAGCCTGGTGATGCAGAACGGCCTCGTCAGCGTGTGCGCTGTGATCGTCTGCCTGATTCTCTCCGGTCTGGTGACCGCTCAGGCCGCTGCCGCCTTCGAGGCCGCCAAGGCGCTGGTGGTGGCGACGGCCCTGCTGGCTCAGCTGGCCAGCGTAGCGTCGAAGATCTGCGTCTCCAAGGACTGGATTGTCGCCATCTGCGGCTCGGACAAAGAGCTGTTAGCGACGGCCACCGCGCACCTGCGCCGCATCGACCTGTCCTGCCAGGTGCTGGCGCCGCTGCTATTCGGCATGGTGACCACCTTCGTGTCGCCGCTGGCCTCGGCCATCACCGTGGCCTGCTGGAACCTCGTCTCCATGTGCGTCGAGTGGACGCTGCTGGGCCACATCTACGCCTCGGTGCCGCGGCTGGCTGAGAAAAACCAGCCGGCTGAAGCGGCTCAGCAGGACGCCGACGTTCTTGTTGAGGACGCCAATGATGACGCTGCACCCGCCGCCGCCCCCGCCGCCGCACCCGCCGCCGATTCCCGTTTGCGGACCCGAATAGTTGGTCAAATTCGCGACCAGGTGGCGGGCTGGCAGCTGTACTTCCGGCAGCCCGTGTTCTGCGCCGGCCTGGCCCTGTCCAGCCTGTACCTGACCGTGCTGGGCTTCGACAATGTCACCACTGGCTACGTGTACTCACAGGCGGTGCCAGCGGCCGTGCTGTCCGGCTGCCTGGCCGTGTCGGCCGTATTCGGCCTGCTGGGCACCCTGCTGTTCCCGGCGCTGCGGTCCCGCTTCGGCCTGCTGAGCTCCGGCCAGACCGGTTTCGTTCTGCAGGCGCTCAGCCTCCTGCCTTGCGTGCTGTCCGTCTTCGCGCCAGGCAGCCCCTTCGACCTGACGGCCGCGCCGCCCGTCCAGCAGATCAACGTTACGCAGCCGCAGTTCACCGAGCTGATGCTGTTCACCTTCGATGTCGGAGGCGCCGCTGGCGGCAACGGCACCGACGGCAGCGGTGGCGATCGACCGTCTTCCTACGCGTCGGTGGCGCTGCTGCTGGCGGGCATCGTGGTGTCGCGCACGGGGCTGTGGCTGGCCGACCTCAGCATCACCCAGCTGTTCCTGGAGACCGTGCCGGAGCGGGAGCGTGGCCGGGTGTACGGAGTTCAGGAGAGCCTCAACCAGCTGCTGGACCTGGCCAAGTTCGGCCTGGTGGCCGCCCTGCCGCTGGTCACCCAGTTCGGCCTGCTGGTCTGCCTCTCCTATGCGGCCATCTGCTGCGGCGGCTGTCTTCACCTGCTGCAGGTGAGCCTTGCTGCCGTCACCACTGCTGCCAACCTCATCTCAGATCATTAAGGTCACATTGCAGGGGTTCTGCAATGGCTCCCTTCCAGGGCCGGGCTTGTGTACAAGAAAACTGGTCGTGGGTTGTCCCCAAGGCACAGAGTCTACTGTACATGCCTGAAGCTTAGAATTCAGGGCCGCTGCACACCCCGTGTACATCATGAGCAAACACAGCCTAAAAAGCATTGAAATGGCACGGCTCGACTCATTGATTTTATGAATCTATTTTATCAATCTTAGCTGGCTGTGTAACAATATTGTGTAGCAGAGATGATAAAAAAGATTCATAACTTTTCTGATTTTCAGGTACAGGAAATGTACGTAGAATAAAAAAAATAGACATAGAATTCTAATTTTCTAAACGAAAGCTTTGAATGTGAATAGAGCTATGAGAAAGGCACAACATATCAAAAGGTGAACATTGGGTCTGCCTCTTATCTAAAGCAGTAACCATTTTTTGCTGAAAGAATGAAAACTTTTTATCTCGGTAGGTATTTAAAATAGTATTTTTGCTAAAATCGATCGCATACCTAGATAGATAGATAGATACCGACAGACCATTTTTAGTATATGGACTAGATATTTCGGCGAAATCCAGCCTCTTAAAGCTGTCCTTGGCAACCCCGCACCCGAACCCACGATTCTCCGCAGATATTCCGAAGCCGCAGTCGCAGCCGCACGGATTCCGCTGACAGCCGCAGCCTGACGAAGAGGCTCTTGACGGCCTGCTGCCCGAGCTCCGCCGCGTCTCTGCCGGTGAACCCGCCGCTGCAGTCGCCGATGTACCTGGACACGATCCCGACTGACGGGGCAGTCTAGCCGGCCTGTTGCTTGGCGCTTCAGTTTTTATTGCTCACTTTCTTCAACTTTACAAGTGCTGCCGTGTCGCAGGAGTGACAGCTGTGGCAGACGCGCTGACATTCCTGCGACGTCACTTCGCTTTCTTTGAGCTCAGTGCTCACATTTGTCTAGTAAGCTTTAGGAAGATTTATCAGAATTGTGACCTTCTAAAATGATTCGATGATCGATCGACTGCGTTATTTTTAATCGTGCAAATTTCCAATCTCGCTACTTCGAACTCAAGTAGTATTGCTGTCAAATTTAAATCTAAAACTATTAAAAAAACTTCAATTTATCAAATTACTGGTATTCTCCACAGATGCAGTTTTAACTGTCCAGATGTACAAATGTTTTTAAAACCATTTCAGAAATTTATATAACTCTGCTTTCTCATTCCTTTGGTGGCTTTCCTGGCTTCTAATTTTGCACAGACCTGCCAAACTGATCAAACCGAATTCAACCTCCCTATAGTCCAATTTTATAGTCCACTTGTTTTGCTCTCGGCGTCCCTTTATTTTTTATTCTTCAGATTTATTTTTTCTGTATTTTAGTTTTATTTTTCCATGCTTTAGAACGAATTTACAATATTTTGATTTGCTATTTCAAGCAACACACATCTATTGCTGTAAGAAATAGCATATTAGTAATTTTAGTGCACTTTTAAGTGCAAACGCAGATCCAGAAATTCAGAGATTAAAGCAACTGCTTCAGAGCAGGAGCTGCTAAACTCAAATTTCTGGATCTGCGCTGATTCTATTGCGTCAAGTGCACAGTATTTTGATTAAAAGTACATATACAGTACTTGTAGTGTGAGATGAAGAATGTGTTATACAGAGCTCTGCTTCGTGTCGCCATGAACATGAAGCCATGCGAACCATATTCTATCCATCAACTTTTACATGTGAATGCAAATATAGGTAAATATCAAGCCTACCATTTTTGTAGTAATAGGAGGCTCAAGCATGACTTAGACAGCTCCTGTTTGGCCACTACGAAAAACTAAACTTTGTTTGATGAATATTTTTTTAACTTTCAATTAAGAGTTTAGCAGTAAACAGTATCTATAAATATCGATCTGTATGCAGGAATAGAAATCACTGGACTTAGTAAACTAATCCTGAACTTATGCAGTCCCAGTGTAATTTCCCTTTAAAGTCAGTACATGTAATTTAAAAGTTATGTACATCCTAACTGCCAGGTTTTTTCGAATCTTCACGGAATGGCCGATTCTAGCTGATTTCCGAAACGTTTTCTTACTGAATTTCACTTGATGAATTTGCGTAAGCACAATTAGCTTCGTTAGCCCCACAACTCCGCGAAATATCGATGTTCTTATGAACCTTGAGTTCCTAATTTTCTACTTTAACATTCCGCGGTGTAACATGTATTCAGGTCAAAAAGAAAATATAACTCTATACAATAAGACGCCGCATAGAAGAACAGCAATTTGTTATTTTTCGTTAGTAAACAGTAGTAAACAGCCATTTGTTGGCTGTGACTGCTACCCAGTACAATTCACTTGTCGTACATTGTAAATTGTATATCGTACATGTAAATTCTAGTACATATAAAAATACACGTACATGTTTATGTACTAAAAATATATCTTCATGCACCGCAATTTAATTTTTTCAATTAAGTGGCAGTCCAACTTTCTTGCCAACTCGATCACTGTCACCTTTTCTACTACCCACCCCTCCTCCGCCCTGATACAATTGCATAATAATTGTTCTGTTGAAATCTCTACACACCTTACTTGTTTTTACTTTACTATGGACCACCCAAGGAACACTATATAGCTCTATATAATTCTATATACAGTGGTCCTTGGTACCACCCCATATACCACCACCACTTTTGTTGCTTTTGATTTTCACTGCTTAAAAAACAAAATACTTATACTGCGTCATGACAAGCCTTACGCCGAAACTTCTGTCGCCAAAATAACTTTTCGCTGAGATGACTGGATTCCTCTGAGACTGATAAACTCATTTCACCTTTCCTGATTGTTAAAATGAAAAAAAATTCATAGAAATACCTGACTATTTCAAACAGCGATTTTTTCTCCACGCTTGCGCGCTGCTCGAATACAAGTTATATTCTAAGGGCCAACTTTAGTTATTAAAACGATTTTGTACCTAATGTGAACTATTTCCAATTAATATAATTAGCTTAATTAAATTAAATTGCTAAAAGTCTTAAAAACTTCCTAAAAAATTAATAGGTGTCACTTGTCAGGTGACTTTCTTTAAATTAAGACTACATCATAATTGATTAGGCTTAATTTAAAAATTGTGCTTCCGTTTCAATTCAGTTAGTTTTTATAGCTAGACTAGGCTCTAATTTGATTGGTTTAACATTTAGTGCAACTCTTCCTTGAAGTTTTGAACTTGAAAATTGTCATGTCAGGAATTGGTTCCACTTTGCTAAAAAAGATGGGATGGAAAGAAGGTAAGTTTTGTAAATGAAGTGAGCATTTATGTTATAATTTATTCATTTTTATTTGGTTTTATTTTTACTTATACCAAATATAGGTCTATTTGGCAAATATCAGGGTTTTTTTAAATTCATTTTTGGCGATTTGAAAGCAAGAAAACTATAAGGCAAAATCCAAAAACGTGGGATAAAAGTAAAAACAGAAATGGTAAAACAAATCTGCGGACATTCAATAGAAAGTAATATATCTAAAAAAGGGTTTTTGATAGATAGATAGGTCTTAAAAAAATAGTTCTAGATAAAAACTATTGTTTTCATGCTTTATATTGTTGAATAAATAAGAAATAACCACAAAAAAAGCATTTTAAAAGTCTGAGTTGACCAATTTGCAATTTTTTGTTTCACTTTTTTCATTATTAAACAATTAATTTTTTAAGACTTGTAGGCCTTAGAGAAGGCTAATTTTTTTACTACTTACGAAACAAAAAGTAATTTGTGTTTTACTTTTTATTCTATTTAAAAAGATGAAGTATTTATAAGGATTTCAAAGTTTTTCTAAAACCACATAAACTCACAAAAATTCATACTAATTTAAAGTGCAAAGTTTGCTAGCAAACATCTTTCTCTAAAAGTAAATATGAGTATATTGCTGATTCCTTGTTGCAAAATAATCTTTAAGTTGTTTTCTTTCATTTAAATATTAACTTGCATAGTATTAGTATTTGTAACATGCCTATATTTAGACTTAAAAAATTTTGGGTAAAAAATGGTACCACAAAATGTGAACCTAGCATCCAAATCAAATGCTTCCTATATGCTTATTAAGTGACAAAGAACAATGAAATTACACTAAAACATGTATCATTGCGGCGTGTATGCAGGAAAAAAATAATTTTCCAAATTGCTTCAGTAGAAGCTGAGTAAAATGCAATTTTCCAATCCTTACGGCAATTTGTATGTTTAAATAATAGGCCTAAACATACATGCGCAACCTCCAAAATTTGGTCGGCCGTGCGACTTAGTTTTAACAAAAATGCGACGTAGTTTTCGGCCAAAAATGCGACTTACATGAAAAAACCTGAAAGCAAAATTAACGCAACTTTGGGTAAACGGCAGGAGTAACTATGACTGTCTTTATTAAGGCAAAATGCTTCGTCAGCTACTTAATACTACTTTGGTATTTATTTGGGTGGGCATTTTTGCAACTTACCTTGGTTGGCCGCCAAATCAGTCGTCCATATCGGCCAACTATTGTGCATGTATGGTTTTGACTCTTGTCATTCCTTATCGTATTTGTACCCCATGTGGCACTAGAACAGTACACTTGACACGGAGTGTTTTAGGCATGATTGTACAGTGTAAGGTTGCAAAAGTGGGGAGTGGCAGATATACATATGTATATATAGCTGTATGAGTATGATGGCACAAGCTAAGGCTAAGTCAATGCATGCAGCGATAAAAGCAGTCTGTAAAGCCAAATAGTGAAAGTTAACCTTAACTTATAGCACCTTGGCAGCCTATGCTCTCTGCCTGCATCTGATACGAGCATATAACTAAACTGCCAAGGCAATTGGTTGTATTTACACTTACTTTCTGTACATGAATTGGTAAAGGTAAGGGCTTTTAAATGTTTTATTTATATAGTAATACTCATAAATCAATTTTATTTTATCACCAAAATCATATACTCGACTTAATCTTTCACAGAATGATGTGCAGCCTTAGTTGTCTTTGCCTACTGATTCTAAGTGGCATCCTAGCTATCAATGGTATTCTAGCTGAGAGTGAGTGCTCAATTGTTATAAATGAGTTAAATACTGATGAGCCTAATATTGGATCTCAAGAATTTTCAGAGTTCATTGAGCTAAAGAAAGTTTGTTCTACAACTGCAATGCTATTAGGATCAGTGCCAGTGAGACTCCATGATTTTCTTCTGATTGGAGTTCAAGAATATAGCGGCGATTTTAGACGACCTGTGGTTTCATTTTCTGCTGACTTCTATCGGTCCTCGGGCTTCAAAACGGACAGCAGTTTCTTTGTTATTGCATCAAAAGGGAAGCAGGAAGCAGCAGATATGTTTTTTACCGATACATCTATTGGGTATCAGGGAAAAACTAGACATGGGCTGCCAAGTTCCGCTCCTAGTAGATCATCGCAGTCATCCATCATTGATTTTTTCAAGTCTGCTAGTAAGACAATTCCAACAGAACCAAATGCATTAATGAATGGGAATGGTAAAAGTGCTATGGCCATTATTCTCTTGTATCAACGAGACTTTTCTAGATCAGAATCGGACAGTTCAAGTTCCACAACTGCCAGTAGCATTGGAAAACTGCGACTAGCTAAAATGCATGCAACACAAAGAAGACCTGTTTATGAAGATAAAATTATCATTGATAACTCATTAGCTGAAATTATTAGGAACAATAACAGGTGCACATTTTTGAGTCCATTTATCGTAGGCTAAGAGACAAGCCCAACTACATCTTAAAGCCAGCAAGAGAATGGGATGAACTTGGTCATGAGGACTATTCAATAAACCGGTGCCCTGAATCCAGCAGTGAGTTACGAAAGCCTTTGCTTTTTACAAGGTGGAAACTTGGACAGTTGACTCCAGGTAGATAAAATGACTGCTCAGGTGCTCATTGGATTTTAGAGGACAATATTGAAGCCATCATAAATACACCTTCAAGAGAAGCATGTACATTGGCAGACTCAGCATTAGCATCTGCTTCATCAGCAACAGAAAGAATCGAAATGCGACTAGCTCCTGCTCCAGCTCCATGTTCTGAAAGCTCACACCGTAGTGAATTGGCCAGGTCCTATGAATTTTCAGAGCAAATAGCAGCTAATCGAGATCATGCTGTTCAAACTGCTGCTGCAGAAAATTCTAATTTTTGCTCTGCTGCAAATGTACAGGAAAGAAGAGAGTTGTTGGAGAATGACCAGCAAACAAGCAAACTACAAGTGGAAATTATTAGGCAAGTAAATATTCAAAGACAATCAACGAAACGATCACTTTGCCAAAGTCCTATTGTTGATTTAGATTCGAGCGACTCAAGGGGTTCAGGTGATGTTGAAATAGTACAAGTAAATACTGCAGAAGCAGGGCCATCGCAAAGAAAAATACCATGCATAAGCACATCTGCAGACGCATGTCTAGCCACTTCAGCATCAAAGCCCTCGTCTTCCTCTATGATGGGCGAAAATATTGAAGTTTTCCCTAAAAAGGACTGGGAGGATACATCTGGTTTTCGAGAGGAGTGGTTACATTCTTTGGAGATGCACCAGTCACAGTAAGTAAATGGAAACTGACGAACTGTAAATTAATGTATAGTGTATTGTGTATTGCACTTATTAGCATATTGCTTTTAGATACTCACAAATAGTCCAAATCCCAAAATATTCTCTAATTTGACCATTGCAGATCATTTTCAAGAAAATTTGTGTCACAAGAAATGAAGACATGGTTTCAATATGTTCAAAACACCGAAGATCTATCAAGATCTGGAATACAATGTTGGATCTGCAGAAAATTTTTGAATGCACATAAGAAAAAGGAGACAAATCTAGAGAGCCAACGTAAGTTAACTTTTGCAACAGAACAAGGCTACATTCCCAAAGGTCATGCAAAAGATAGCGTACGAAGAAAACTACAGGAACATTCATCAAATACACTTCACAGTGACGCCATAAAGTGGATGAAGGAAAAACATACTTCAGTTCTTGCAAAGCAACTCAAACAGATGAATGAGGCCGCTAGACTAGCTAAAACTAAACGAGATGAAATAACAGCCCGAGTTTTGACAACAGTTTTTTCGCCAAAGTCAAATCTAATATTCCATTTAGTGCTCATCCAAATATGATTGATTTACAAGTAAAAAATGGGTTGGATATAGGGAGCCATCATAAGCATCGCAAAAGTGCCGCAGCAATGGTGGAATCAATCAGTAATACAATGCATCGGACATTTGTGAATTACATTAAAAGTGCTGACAACCTTCCGATTTCTATTGTACTAGATACAACGTCTGATATTCATTCAAACAGCTACGTCATGATATACTTCAGAGTTCTTGAAAACAGCCAACCTTTGATGTTTTTTTATCGGTTTAAACGTCTGACTGAAGTAGAGACTGGACGAAGCATTTATGAACTTCTCATCCGTTTATTTTCGGATGACAAGCTAGAAATGAAATCAAACGAAGGCTATGGGGGTGACAACTGATGGTGCATCCGTAATGACAGGAAGTCGAGTGGGATTAATAAGTCAACTGAGGCCTTGGGCTAGCAAACAATTTTTTCAGCACCATTGTGCAGCGCATAAGTTAGAACTTTCAATCTATCATGCCTTTGAAATCTTCCCATTTATGCAACATCTCGATAAGAATATAAATTCTCTACACAAATTTTATATGAGCCACGCTGTTAAACGTAAGGCATCTTTGGCACAAACTTCGGAAGCACTCAACTTGGTTTTCTATGAATTAAAAAGAATATATCGTATCAGGTGGGTTGCATCGGAAGTGTCTGCTCTTGATGTGATTCGAAAGTCATACTACTTGCTTCTGACAAATTTAGAAAATATCAAATCACCTTCCTCAGGCTTTGATGACGAAAGTAAAGCAACTGCCTCTGGATTATTGAAAACATTGCAAAATGTCCGGTATTATTCATTACATCTATTTCTCATGGACATTCTAAAATTACTGGAATTTGAGTCCTTGCAGTTTCAAAGAGCCAAGGGTACATTTATTGGCTTGCAAGAACGCCACACTAACCTTATCCATTCACTAGAAACCTTAAAAACGAACAATGGTCCTTGCATTGTGGACTTTTTGGCTTCCTGCAAGTGTCGTCGAGTTTTGGGAACTGCAGATGGATATCCGCAGCTGGAATACCATTCAGGATGTCACACAAGAGACCTATCTTATTCTAACTTTGCTTGTCCTTCCGGCCCTGGAAGCAGCGATCCAACAGAGAGGTTTGAGTTGAAGCAACCAGGTTCTGCTGCAGACAGATCTCTAAGAAATAGATTATTTGATGCTAGTGGACGTGGCAGTGTTGTTGACATGGGAGCTTATCCAGCACTGGATGAGATTCGCAGTCGAATCATTGATAGCATAATTGATCAGCTGCGTAATTATTTTCCTGAGGATGACTACTCAATATTTAATGTGCTCAACCCAGTGTTATTGCCTAATGCTGAAACATTACATACTGTCTTTACATACAGTTCGAGAATCATACCTCTTGCTAGACGGTTTGGAATGGAAGATGACAGCTCTGAATCTGAAACAGAGGACCATCTTTCTGATTCAGACTCTAGAGATGCAGATGCTTCAGAATGCGCTACAGAAAGGACAATCTCTGGTCAGTTCGGTCTACTCCTAAAAAGTTTGATCACTTTGCATAGTGTTGACTTCTGTGCCTACAAAGGCAAAGGTCCGGTGAAATTTTGGAGTCACTTTCTAGAGACAAGAACTGTTGAATGGCTGCCCAGAATAAAGAATCTAATTATGGTTGTGTTAACTTTGCCAATATCATCAGCTGAGGCTAAAAGAGGGTTTTCTATCTATAAGCACATTGCCTATGACAGGAGAACACGCTTGGCACCAAAAACATTGGAGCATCTACTACGGATTCGAATAAATGGGCCTCCGCTGATGAAATTTAAGCCGGATATTTATGTCAATGATTGGCTGAAAAAACACTGGCGTTCTGATGCTCCTGGAGGTCTACGGCAAAAAGAATCCAACGTAGACGAGGAAAATAAAGATTCTGATTCTGATTTGCTAAGTGGACTATTTTAAAAGTTTTTTATCAGTTTTAATCTGCTACAATTTTAATCAATTATTACAATGGTACATGCATAATCATTAAGACTACAGTTCTTCTAAGTTCATATATAAGACCGTTAGAATCTTGCAGTTTTAATTTGCTAATTAAATATTATTAAAAGTATGATTTGCAATTGTAATAGGGCTGAAAAATTACTGCTTATAAGTTATTCTATCCCTATTTCTATTCCTTAGCCATTTCTGGCTTCGTAATTCTTAATTTTTCAAATTGATGCGTTAATGCACACGTAGCCTACACCCTAGTAAGTGATACATTAAATTCATCCTAAACTAATCCTATCCTAATAATCCTAAAGATGCTCTGCGACTTAACTCAGTCCTGCTGCGACTTACCTCGGCCCTGCTGCGACTTACTCGGTCCTGCTGCGACTTAGCTCGCCCTCGGTGCGACTTAGCTCTCGCTCGGTGCGACTTAGCTCGCCCTCGGTGCGACTTAGCTTGGTCCTGCTGCGACTTAGTGCGACTTAGCTCTCGCTCGGTGCGACTTAGTTCGCCCTCGGTGCGACTTAGCTCGGTCCTGCTGCGACTTAGCTCGCCCTCGGTGCGACTTAGCTCGGTCCTGCTGCGACTTAGTGCGACTTAGCTCTCGCTCGGTGCGACTTATTTTGCCCTTGGTGCGACTTAGCTCGCCCTTAGTGTGACTTAGCTCTCGCTCGGTGCGACTTAGTTCGCCCTCGATGCGACTTAGCTCGGTCCTGCTGCGACTTAGCTTGCCCTCGGTGCGACTTAGCTCGCCCTCGGTGCGACTTACCTTGTCTTCAGTGCTGCAACTTACAGCACTTACAACTCTTTTTGTGTTTTTCTCTTTCTCTTTGCTCCCTTTTTCTCGTTTTTTCCTTTTCCTTTCCCCTTTTTCGTCTTTTGTTTTTTCGTTTTTTTTGGCGGTTAATCAATTTTGCGACTTACTTGGTTGGCCGCCAAATCGGTCGGCCGGATCGGCCGACTCGGCCGACTGTTGCGCATGTATGGGCCTAAACTTACATTGAATACAATTTATTGCAAACAAACTCTACAAAATATATGTTGTCAAGAGTAATGAAAGTGATAAATAAATAAACCCTTAAAAATATTGTTAAATATATTGTAGAATTATAGTGTAACATTATAAGATAGTTAAAGTTAATAAAATACATTATTATAGCTTTTCTATCATTTTCATTAGAGTCATTTTAGGTCATAATTAAACTTACCATTTTAACAAATCATTTTATTAAAAATAAAGTTTAGGAAAATTGCATTTTACTCAGCTTCTATTGAAGCATTTTGGAAAATTCTTTTTCCTGCATACACACTGCATCCGCAATAATACATATTTTAGTGTAATTTCATTGTTCTTTGTTGCCTTATAAGCCTACAAGAAGCATTTGATTTGGATGCTGGGTTCATATTTTGTGGTACCATTTTCCCCCAATTTTTAAATCTAAATATAGGTAAATTACATACACTAATACTATGCAAGTTAATATTTAAATGAAAGAAAACAACTTGAAGATTATTTTGCAACAAAGAATTAGCAGTATATTTACTTTTAGAAAAGGATGTTTGCTGGCAAACTTTGCACTTTAAATAAGTATGAATCTTTGCAAGTTAAGTGGTTTTAGAGAAACTCAGAAATCCTTTAAAATACTTCAGCTTTTTGAATAAAATAAAAAGTAAAACACAGATTACTTTCTGTTTTGTAAGTAGTAAAATATGAGCCTTCTTAAATGTCTAAAAGTCTTAAAAACTTTTGTTTAATTATGAAAAAAGTGAAACAAAAATGTGAATCAGTTAACTTAGACTTTTAAAATGCTTTTTTTGTGGTTTTTACTCATTTATTAAATAATGCAAAGCATAAAAACAATAGTTTTTATCCAGAAATTTTTTAAAGACTTAAAGTCCAAATTGACCATTATGATTTTTTGTATCCCTAGGCTCATTTCTATCCTCTGAGATGATCTTGCTACTGTCACCAAAAATGTCAAAAGGCCAAACTTCTCTCTTTAAATCTCAATTGCTACTACCAAAGTAGTGTTCTGCTGTAACTATGGCTATGGCTATGGGATCTTATGGCAAATATGGTAAAATAAGTGCCTATGGCAACTATGGATATGCCTATAGTAGCAATGTTGGGCACCAGTCCATTAATAAGTATTAATAAGCATTAAGATTTTTCATTAAAGTTAATAGACTGCCATTAATGGATTAATAGACTAATGGATTAACAAATTTGTGTTAATAATTTTGTAAGTTAATAACAAATTCATTGTTAATGTTAATGGCAATGTTAATGACCAGAGATGCAAAGAAAGAACAAAAATATAAGTCTAAAAAGAAGTTACAACATTATGAATATGTTTGAATTTACCTACATGCCTGATTAATCTCTTTAATAATGCATTAAAATTGTGAACTTTATTGCTTGTGTGTAAGCATCAATTGCTTTTATTCACTTCTTTCCCAATCTTTTGTAACTTTCTGCTGTACATCTGCTAATGCTACTGAAACAGCCTTCCTATTTGTATTTTATTATTAAGTATTTAGCTTTCAAGTTTCAAATAAGAAAGTTAATTATTTTACAATATGTTTACTTTTGGTAGTATTATATATACAAGTTTTTTAACTTATTATTTATCACTTTTAAGCTTTTAAATTGCTTAGATGATCTTTGTGTTTCACTAAAAAGATGGAAAAGCAAAGACAGTACATTGTAAAGTCTGTTTTGTAAAAAAGTGTTAGATTTCTGTATTTTCTGTGTTAACTTTAATGGATTAATGCTTATTAACAATTATAAATTAACTTTTAGTTACCTTAACAAAATTAAGAGTTAATAAGTTAGGATTTTTTTGTTTTAATGCTAACACTTTTGCCATTAATAGAAGTTAAGATTTTCATTAATGGTGGTTGTGCAGGGCCCCTCCCAATTTTTTTATAAAATAGTCACCATTTAGTCAATTTGAATTCACGCCAAAACTAAGAAACATATTTTGTTTTAATACTCGTATTTTCTATAATATTTTGCACTAACAAATTTTTGTTTAAAACTGTAGCAAATTTTAGTATAAATAGAAGCAAATTTGGCAGAGGAAGAACCAACCTCGCGCACCGCGGTTCACTAACAAAATAGTTGATAACAAATAGTAAGAGTTCCGAGAAAATAAGAATTGAAGTTCTAAGTGTTTTCTGTGTTGGTTCTTTTTAAGAAGTAAGAGTGAAATAGACTAAAGCGTATACAGTATATATACTATTGAGAAGCAGCAGCATTGAGTAGTAAGAGAATACGAAGTAGTTCTTATGTAATAAGTGTAAGAATAACCGGAGGCTGTGACCCTCTGATCTCGGTAACGCCCAAGGACTTGCAAAGTACATGAAATACATTTACCAGTATAGCCGATAGACCACTCAGGCCAGAATAATAATAAACGCTACCAGAACAATAGAAACGCTACCGGAATAACAAGAGAACGATAACAATTGTAAGGGCTAAAGAATATTCTAAGAACGATATACTCAGAATAAATACTCAGACTGAATACTCAGACTAAATACTCAGACTGAATACTCAGACTAAATACTCAGACTAAATACTAAGATATATACTCAGATCAATTCTAAGAAACATTTCTCGGATTATTCTAAGATTGATAAACTCATAATTTATTAATAGGATAATCCTGGTGGCAGCTACCAACTTAAAAGATTAGTTTAGCCCCTAGTACAACTTTAGTGACAGCTGTGGAATTATTATTAGAGACAGAAGTAACCCCTACCACAATTTGGTAACAGCAGTGGGATATTATTAAGAAGAAAGAATCACCCTGGTTACAACTTTGGTGGCATTTAGTAGGATTCTCAGTGCACAGGAAACACGCCTAGTACAACTTGGCGGCATAACGGTGGAATTCTTATAGAGAGCCAAAAGGCCTGTTACATGCCTAACACTGTATAGTAGATACTGCTCTTATCCTTGACTATGGAGATGTGGTAGTTGTTGTCATATTCAGTAGATTTCCATAGCCATAGTTATTAATTAAAAAAAATATTAGAAATAGGTAGAATAAAACAAAGATACTTTGGTAAACTAAATTAGAGACTTATAAACTTATAGATTATACCTAATAAAGTACAATAAAACATTAGCAAACTCTAACTTTTATCAATGTGAAAAAGTTTAGCGTTAGTACCTTCAGTAGTTATTAAAATTGTTATACTAAAAAAGATAAAATATAATCTCTCAAAGGCAATCAAGTGTTTGTTTTATTTCCATCTTTATTTGCAGTTGTTTGAGCACCAGGTTATCTTCTCAATTCAAAATAGTTTGTTTCCTAGACTTATTGTTAAAACTATGCAGCTATGGCTATAGAAATTATAAGAATATGGTAATATTGAGTTCTTTATGGCTACTGAATATAGAGAATTGGAAGCCATAGTTTTGCTTATGGCTATAGCTGACACATAGACCCCCCTTATAGCAGAACACTACCAAAGGTTGTTCTACTAGTTCCTAATGTTTATAATTTTATAGATATTGCATGAATATGCATATATGCTTCTGGTAGCATGTATTGTTATGCCTTTATATCCAGGCTTAACAACAAGTAATTCTTCTGCGGCTGCATACCAACTAGCTGTAGAATTCATTATTTATCTATTGGTAGTGACTATATTTATCTGCTGGCCCAAGCAGTCCTATGGCATTATCCTATTCCTATATTTATATTTTACTCTTATAAAGGGTTTTTCTGTTAGTCCTAGGTATTCTTGGGTTCTTTGATTTTTTTACTCTGATTCAAATAGAATATTTGGTTGATTTGATATCTCTACCAGAAAGTGGATATGATATTAAACCATAAAAAGAGTAGACATGGTAGAGTAAGTATAGTAAAGAGAGTGTAAAGAGAGTATGTATAAATATTATGAGAGTTTTGGCTATCTAGTTCTTATACTAAATATACTATTATCAATGATCCTAGTATTGAGATAAGATATCTAGCTGAAGTTTATTTTAGACTTATTGATATGCCCTATAGTAAAGCTACTAATGCACACTAGAAAATGATAATGCCATACTTAAGAAGGTGGCCTTTGCTGTAGAAAATCTAAATCTAGATTTTTGGCATCAGAGGCCATTCTGACAACTTCATTTTCCCCAATGCCAGTTGCCATTTAAAAAAATGATTTTGTAAATATAATAAAAGTGCCATATGAATCAATATGATGGAATTAGTTTTTTTTGGTTGCAGCATATACTGTATAGCAAATCTTAGAGTTGAGAGAAAAAAATTCTGCTTTTCAAACATAGCCTTGGAAACATCCTCGAGAATTTGGCTAGGCCTAGTTGCCAATGGGCAACCAAAAATAGCCATTGGCAACTGGATTTTGAGCCTTAAGGGCCAGCTGGCAACTGGATTTTGAGCCCTAAGGGCCAAATGGCAACTGGATTTCCAACCTTAAAAAAACCTAGTCTATATCTATATATTCTGTCTAAAAAACCTCCATATGTTGCTTCAATGACCAACCAATGCCTAATGATAATTATCATCTTAATTACCTTAGGAACTGCAATTGGCAAGTCTGGAAATGGAATCGTGGAGCCAATTAAGCCAAAACTGAAAATTGGTACTGAAGGTGTAAGTCAACTTTTTATTACTTCAAATTTAATAGGCTTGTATTCATGAGCTCAATTGTCCCTAACGTTTTTAATGCTTAGCCTGAAATAATGATGAGTTTGAGTTTCTCTGATCAAAAAACTGAAAGATTACTGCTTGAAATGGCTTGACTTGAGCACAAAGTGCCCTAGCTAAGCTTGGCGCTCAACTTGGGACTTGCCAAATTCCCCTGCCTGGCTCAGTGTGCAGTGCACTTCATGACCCTAAAAAATTAATAATGCAGCTACAATGCGTCACCCCCAAAATCACCTGAAGATGGGCTTCAAAGAGTCTGAGCGCCTCTGCTCGGGCTGGTGGATGGACGCCTTCAACCGAGCGGCCGGCGCCTCCGCCTCGCCCGCAACAGCCACTGCCGCACAGGCAACCGCGGCGCCCGTTCTGGGCCGGCCCTACGGCACGGCCTTCTCCGCGGCCAGCGCCGTCCTTTGCGACGGCCGCGAGCAGCCGTCGGGTGCAGCCCCGTCGCCGGCAGAGCTCCCGGTGCCAGCTCATCTGCCGCGGACACCGTCGGACGCGGATCTGCTGGCGGCCTGTGGCGGTCGCACGGCTCACTGCGCCGCCAGATTCGGCTTGAGTCTGTCGGGCAAACTCGCCCGGGTTCGAGCTCAGGACCTCCAGACAGGCGGCAGCGACTCGACGACCGAATCAGCGGGAGCAGCTGTCGAATCAACGAAAAAGAGTAAAAAGGCGAAAAAGCGAAGGCGCGAGAAAGAGGCGGAACTGGAGACCCCCAGCGGCTCAGTTGTCAAAGCGGTTAAGATGAAGCGGAAACGAACTCGAACTCCTGACAGAGAAGAAGCTGAGTGACATGACTTGCGTGTAGACTGTAGAGTTTCATAATTCATACCATACGACCATACATGTGGGTTGGCTGCTGTCAGTCTTAATAAACCGTTACGCTTCCAGTGTATTGCAAGTGACAGGTTAATTAAAAATGAGAACTCAGAAATCGGAAAGATTGTCATTTAATTATCAAGTCAAGAGGAACGTCTGGGCGAATGTCTTTATTTGGCAATTTGTAAGCAAGGAACGCGGTTTAAGAGTTAAGGCATGGATTGTGCAAGTGCATTTTACAAGGTGGCAGGGGAAATTCGGTTGTCTTAGTTCAGCAGTTCAGCTACAGTTTGGGTTTATCACAAACCTGGACGGAAAGGTAATTGTAAAATTTTCACAGCAACACTGAGACCGGCCCGCCCATTGGAGTGGGAAGAGAGCAGGGTAGTCTCAATTTTGCACCTGAAGTGACGTCATGAAAAATATCTCATTAGCTCAATCGTCAATTCTATAGCCATACTCGTCTGCAGTCTAGCTGTACATGTGAGTCTGCATCATGACCTTGACGAACTCTTCAACATCGACTGCATTGTCGCCGTTTGTGTCGGCTTCCTGGATCATCTCCTCCAGCTCAGAGTCCGGTATGCGCACTTTGTAGTCACGGCAGAGCTTCTTCAGGTTGGCCAGGGTCACCTTGCCGGTGCCATCTGCGTTCGGGATGAGGGAGAGGAGGATTTGGACTCGTGATTTTGACTAGCTTGATAAGACGTTTTCAGGTTTGAGCATTAAATCCCACCTTCTGAACTTCTGAATATAAAATGCAGCATGTGTGTTGTCCAAGGTTTAATTCAAATGTTCTCAGGCTAACGATCGGGTTTCAAGACCATTTCAACTGTCCTTATCTCTTCAATGCGTCTCAAGGGTTTCTGGGCTGAATTTTGTCCAGCGCCCCAGATTGTGCAAAGAAGCAAATCTTGAGAAAATCAGTTTACAGAAGTCGATAACTTCTACATGTAGCTTTATCTTGCCGGTGCATTTTGCAACGATAACCGGCCTTCCTGCAGAGAAATTTGCATGATAACGCAACAACCTTTGTTGTTTCAATTCTTACCCAAGTCGAAGTGCTTGAATCCCAGCACGATCTCGTCGTGCAGGTCCCTCACGTCGCCTTGTCGGTCGATGACAAAGTTTAGAAATGCGTTGAAGTCAGTGGCGCTGGAATGAATTGTTGGGATGGCCCGAATGGACATTATTAACTGCCTTGGGAACTCTGCTGGTTCGTTCCACCAAACCAAACCACTCGTCCTTTCTGTGTGCATTCAGTATCTGCACTATACATCAACCTCAATGCACCCAACACCCAAACTCACACAAGCCCTTTGTTAAGCTCGGTCGCCATCTTGTGCACCTGGTCCATGTCGGTCTTGAAGCCCAGAGCTCGCAGGGCCAGACGGACTTCGGCCAGACTCAGATTGCTGCATGGAATGAGCAGGCATTTTTGCAAGCCTATAGCTTCTAACTAGCATGAGCTTAAAATAACTCCGGGCCTCACCCGTCTAGATCTGAGTCGAACACGTCAAACACGAGCTTGAGGTCGCGAATCTCCTGCGGCGTGAGCTCATCCAGGGCCCGTACCCCAATTTTCATGTTGTGCAGCTCTTTCTCCTCGACTTCGTGCGTTTTTAACACGTGCAGAAGCTATGGGATGTGGCGTTTTGCATTGTCATTGTCACATGCATTTGCTTTTTTTACAAACTAAAACTGTGCCTTTGCATAAAACCTGTGTGCGTACTGATTAAAGTGCCGCGGAGCTACATGTACATGTATATGTGGGGGTCACGCTCACCCCGCAACAACTGCGCCGCCACCATTGAAATTGCGCTCTAAAAACTAAATGAGAAGTACAAATTTGTATAACCAAAGCTCGACAAATTACAGGCGCTGGACAGTTGTCACTTGTTGGACATCGCATCGACCGACCTACAGACAGGGAGAGCCCACCAAGAGACAGGTGCAGTGGTCCCTACGCCACTGTCTCAGGCTTCGGGGTCAACTATGACAACTAAAGTGCGTAATATGCGATTTTAAAGAGATTTCTTGGCTTGTGATCTGTAAATTGGGGCGGGAGTGTGCTCCTGAGGCTCATTTAATTTGCACTGCCATCAACTAAAGTCTATTTTTGGTGATCACACTCAGGGAAACGACAAAACTTGGAGGCCGATCTATTAATAACTTAGTCCTCGAAAAGCATTACCTCGATATGTTCTACCTTGTAGTCAGTGATGTCTGTGGTAAAAACCAATTAATAGGCCTCCAAGTTTGTCGTTTCCTGTCCCGAGTATTGAGTAGTCCCTGATCACACTGTACATGATTTTTTGTCACGTTTTATACCAGTCACGTGATTTGATTGCAATTTTTTGTGAAGAAGGATCAGTAAGGATGTTGCAGCAGTAGTGAGTGAAAAACAAGGGTGAAATTGTTAAAAAATTGAAACCCCATGCTTCTGCAGTGTTCTTTAAATGGTATTTTCAAAGGTGCTATCAAAAGGTGCAATTTATTTCATAGTTTAGGACAGTGGCTACTTACATTTTCTCCCAGCAGTGGTATGTTTGGTGGCAGCGGCTTGGGCATCAGGACGCTGCCAGAATCTGGTGCACCTCTATCAGCTTTGGGCAGATCAGAACGCCCAGCAATGCTTGCCTTGTTGCCCAACTTCTTGCTGCCTTTCTTGCCACCCTTTTTACCACCTTTCTTGCCACCTTTTGGCATAGCTTGAGCTGAAACATGTATTCAAACATTTTAAGTGATTTTTATTAAGAAATGTTTACATTGCAAACAATAAAAATAAATATTTCAATGATAGTTCAATAAAATTTGAAAATATGACTTTAACTTTCTTTTTTTAACTTTTAACAAAGAGTTAGGCTGTCAGGCCCTATATTTATCTTGTTATTATTATTTCAAACAAGATATAAAAAAACACTAACAAATATTTATCAATCATCATATTCATAGTACTGAACTATCCATTACATTAATAAGTTCAAAGGAAAAAAGGTAATATAAAAAACTTTTTATGAGCTTCTATTTTATATATACCTATATACCTATTACCTTGTTGGAATAGGTATACACTGAATTTAGTATAACAAAATTCAGTGTATATATATATCAGTATTACTGTACTATTACATATTTGACTGGAAGTCTTTCAAAGCTTGACAGTGTAATTTCATCTAGAAAACATAGCTTTTTAGTTTCTTTACTATATGTGAAGTATTTTAAGTATAACTTCTCTTTTAATTGTTTAAGTTTTCCAAGAATCTCATATGATTGATTTATTATGCCCAGCTCATGTCTAATAATATATTGATCCACAACATTACAATTACAATACAGATTTTTTTCTTTGTATATTTTTTTAAATTTAGACAAAAAATATTTGAATGGACTAAATATATTTACTAATTCTACCTTACATCTGAATTATAATACTTTATTCTTGACATTAATTTAATACATACCTATTTAGCTACAATATAAATAACTTCGAGTATTGTTGATCTATTCTAATTACAATACAACAGACAATAGTATGATTGTATAGAGTTCGGTTCTACACTGTACAGATCCAGTAGTTATTATTTTGTGCCTTCTGTGCAAATATGCATAATTCAGTAATTATAGGCCTTACTAACTTCATTCTATGTATCCAAGATTTATCCATAAATGAATGGATAAATGAATGAATGAATAAGTTTTCGTAAGACTACGTTAAAAGGTAATAGAAACGATGAAGCTGCACTAAGAAAAGCTAAGCAAACATCTTTTCATAGGGCAAAAGTAACTTTGCTAAAAAAATCTAAAACCATGTTAGCGGTTTTTAAACTAACTATTTGGTTTTGGCATAATGCATTCTACTTTTTGTTTTAAATCTGTTTTTTTTACAACGTAGAGTGTACACGCACCGAAGTTTTTAGTATGTTACACAGACACCGTACTATAGTGCCCACTCGAAATGAAAGTCTTCTAAAAACAATTCACGTTGTCACGTTATTTGATGTTGGCCGTGACCCTTAAAAGGGCCGTTTTAGTCCCAAAATAAGTTGAAGTCAACTTAGGCGAAGTGGATGGTGTAGCGGAGCACTTGGCAATAAGGGCAGGAAACTGCCGTAGTCGTTTTTATTGTTTAATTCAATATTCAAGTTTGGTTAACGTTAATACAGAACTTATTGTACTTTTGGGACACTGGCGGCTGCAACAATGGTTTCTTTTTTGAAGATAAGTTGGATGTGAGTTCAAGCGACAGACGAGTGATGTAATGGCGACGTAGCGTAATGATCAATGGCAATGAGTACAGTGAAGGCAGTGAGACGTAGTAGGCAGATGAGCAGTGGCGAGGTTGGCGTCAGTCGTGGCGTGAGGTAAGGAGGCTCGAGGCAGCCAGACAGAGAGAAGGAAAACAAGGCTAGACGAGGCTAGGCAAGCCAGACGGGACGGAGGCAAGCCTAAGGAGAGAGAACACAGAACACAAGAACAGGGACGAGCAGGGAGAGCGAGAAGTGAAACCCCCCAGCCCGCCAGGCAAAGGTTTAATAAAGGGGCGCAGAGGGGTGGTAGCGCGAAGCACGAGTGGTTCTCATTGGCTGGCGAGAGAACTTAAAATTATCGATCGTGCCAATTTTATACGGTCGCGAGAGAGGATAGCAAAATATACAGTGAATTAGAAATTGCCACAAAATCGTTGGGCACTACTACAAGTAAACGTCGCAATAAACAAATGGAAAAGTTTAGTTGAAACGGTGAAACTGAAGGGTTGAAACTATGGAGAAACAGTAGTCCAACGGCCCTTTTCGGGACCCCCTTAAACTGACAACGTCACAACGTCATTCTATCAAACTAAAGCGCACCCAAAAACGGTTTCAAACTTTTTGTTTGGTATTTTTGCCAGCTGAGCTAGACCAAATATACATGGTGCGCATGCGTGAGCATGGCCGCGTTGTCAGAATTTTGGTACTTTCTTTGTTTTTTAGTAATTGAAACAAGGTGTTTTAGTTGTCTCCTGGTGATGTTATAATACTTATATATTAACGTCATGTTGTACACTACACAACCTCACGTACACGATCCCCGGAGGATATTTTGTTAGAGACTGCATGGAAGACTCGAGGAATAAATAATAAAAATGTTTTAATTGTATTTGATACATGTAGATGCATGTATACATGTAAACGGATCATGAATATCAAAGTTCAGTCCCTTCATTCATTGAGCTTGGTTATCGGTTTAGTTTTTGCAGGAGAGCAACTCTTAATTAGTCGGCTATAGCCGATTTGTTGGTCAGCTATATAGCCTGTTGCCATATTTTACATGTATCTTGAAGACATGATGTATGCATAATTTTAGTTTTGTTTCAACAAGCTACAAAGCTTTCTGCGTCGAACTATATACATGTACATGAACGTCGATCTAAACGATTTAGATCGATGCAATAGCGATACAT
The DNA here is from genome assembly GCA_002269645.1 of Macrostomum lignano. NCBI lineage: Eukaryota > Metazoa > Platyhelminthes > Macrostomidae > Macrostomum > Macrostomum lignano. The sequence goes on from NIVC01000709.1 coordinate 97,537, forward strand.
GCACATGTGTAGTAGGCCGCGGGTTTCTGACGCTGACAAATTCGAATATTTGTTGCATACAGCAGCAGTGTGTATGTAAAATATGTAAAATGCATAAACATTTTTCAAGTCAGCAGCGCTTACGAACAAGTCGAAATTCCGGGCTGATGGTATCGGCAATGTGTTGTTAGCTAAACCAAATATGTCCCTTAGATAGCATATTTCAATTATACTGTAGCACTGACTTCGTCTACACGTCTACATGGCTTATTTTGCAACGAGAAATTTATAATGCAAGACAGTTTGAAAATTAAACTTTTCTGCTTGCTTCAAGCGCTTGTATATAAGCCAAACAAACTGTATTTTCATGAGCTACATACATGTACACGCAGGGATGCCAAAAGAATAGATAAAGAAAAGTGAATTTAAAACTGCACTACAGGCCCTACTGATTCACACCAGTGAAACAAACACAGCTGTAATCAGAAACTCCTAGCCATCAAGCATCAGCAGAAATGCCATCCACTGAATCCAGCGGCAGTCTGGGTGAGTCCACAGAACTCCTGACTCCGGGCAGAAGGTCGCGGATGAGCGGCTCCAGCAAGGTATCCGTGGCCATGCTGCTCGTGATGAAACTCTGCGGCAACATGTACGAAAATCAAATGGCCACGTTTGACGTAAAAGCGTTCAATCAGACAGCTGCCAACACCGGGATTTGCGTCTACGACAAGCAGACGCCGACTAGCATGCTCAATATTGTTGTAATCGCCATGGCAATTGCAGCGCTTTGTTTACCAACTCTGGGCGGCCTGCTGTCCGATGCTTTCCTCGGGTGCCTCAGGACTCTGTGGATCGGCGTCGGACTGCAGCTGTGCGGCAGCGCCATGCTGACGGCCTTCGACTCGGCTGGCCTGGTTTGCCGAATGCCGATGTACCTGCTGGCCTGGGTTCCCGTTCTGCTGTTCCTGGGCTTCAGCGACTCGCTGACGCTCTACGCGCCGATGCAAATCGCCACGAGCAGCCGCACCAGGCAGCTGCTGCTCTGCCTGTACTTTTTCGCCGCGGCCACCGGCGAGACGATTGGCAACGTGCCATCCATGCTGAAGTACTTCACGGAGAGAAGCTACGAGTACTTGTGCGTCATCTTCGCCGTCTGCAGCTTTCTTTGCCTGACGGTGCTGACGTTGCAAAGCGAAGACGCCGTGCTGAGACACGAAAATGTCGAGAACTTCGTGATGCCTAGAAGAAAGCGGCTGATAAAATTTTATCTGATCGCAGCGGGCACGATTCCCCATCTGGCCTCCATCACGATGTGCCGAGTCACTCTGTACTGGTACCAGATCCGGATATTCACTCACGCTTACGGCGACAAGGACGTCCTGGCCTACTTTATCCCGCTTGGTGGCTATCAGACAGCTACGATTTCCTTGAGCCTGGTGGGAGCAGCTGCAATCTACAAGCTCGGAGCACCTGGCTGGGCGAGCTTAATGACCCGTGTTGTAAAGTGAGTTTACTCACTGGGTTGTTTTGCTAGTCGGTGTTTGGGGGTCAAGGGGATCCGATGTACATGCGCGCTCTGTTTGTATATGTACATGCGTTCTCGAGTAAATATAAGAATAGCTCCACCCTTTGGGTGAGGGTTTGAATTTTGTTTGTTGGACTAAACCTGACTGGCTTGTCTCTCGCTCACCACATTTTGGCGTCGCGCGGAGAAATCAATTGATTTGGGCCAGCGTGATTCAGCACAAGCGCGAACTCTAAAATCTGCCAAGTCATGAGCAGCACAGAAGGTGCAAATGCAAGTGCAATTGGCGACCCACAGCGAGGGTCCCAACAAGCAGCAGCCCAACAGTCAAGCAGAGATGCAGCCAACAGAATGAGTGTCAACATTTCGCCACCGCAGCCGTTTCTGCCAGCCGCTGGAGCACCGCTGATTGAATGGAACCGATGGAAAGCAATGTTCAGCAATTACCTGCTAGCATCGGGAGCCAGCGATCTGCCGGAGCAAAGAAAACAAGCGTTGCTCATTCACTGTTTGGGTGCAGAGGGACAAAACATCTACATGTCTCTACAGGCCAGCAGCAATCAGGAGGAAGGAGAGCAACCGCCATCAACAGTTGATGACACGCTGAAGCTCCTAGACATGCACTTCGGACCCAAAGTCAACGTAGTTGCTGAGAGGCACAGATTCCGACAGAGAGCTCAGCGACCGGGCGAAAAGATCAGCGACTTCGTTGCCGCGCTGCGAAACCTGGCTTCGAACTGCGACTTCAAGACCTTCCAGGAGGAGATGCTGCGTGACCAGCTCGTCGAGAAAGTGCTCAGCAACCACATCAGGGAGCGACTGCTTATGGAGCCGGAGCTGACCTTGGCGACAGCTGTGCAGTTGGCGGAGCGACTGGAAACTGGACTGCTGGAGGCCCAGGCCATCAAGGGAGGCAGCCACACAGACCCAAACAGCTCGTGTGGAGTCCAGCAGATCAGCAAGGCCAAGAACAGTGGAGCAGCGGCAAGACAGCACGAGGCACTGAAGTCGACAGCCGACGGCCGGAGCTGCGGCTACTGTGGCTCAGCGGCGCATGTCGGTGGACAGACCTGCCCAGCAAAGGGGCAGAAGTGCAAGTCCTGCGGCAAGCGCGGGCACTTCGCCAGAGTCTGCAGGAGCGGCAACCGAGTGCGACAGCTTCAGGATGAGTACTCCATCTGCACTGTGTCGACAGCTGCGGCAGCAAGCAAGCACTGCGAAGTGCTGCTGAACGGGAGGCCTGTCAAGCTGCTCGTTGACTCCGGTTCGCGAGTCTCCATCATCACCAAGACGACGTACAATAGACTTCTGTCCAACGTGCCCCTGCAGGCGTCATCACGGAAGCTGGTCGCTTTCAACGGCAGCAAGATCGGCGTGCTTGGTGATATCCTGACCTCGGTGCAACTCAAGGACAAAGTAGTGCCTTACGTCAACCTTAGCGTGGTTAATACCGGATCTGACATCCTGGGGTGCGACCTCATGGATCAGCTGGGACTGCGGATCGTCACTGCAGACGGTGAGCGAGTGCAGACAGTCGGCACCAGAGCCCTGCCTGACTGGATCCCAGGCCGGTTCGACCAGTTGACTCAGGGACTCGGACACATCAAAGGATTTCAGCACAGGCCGCGAGTCAACCCCGCGGTGCAACCGACTGCTCAACCGTTGCGCAGAGTGCCGCTCAGCCTAAGAGATTCGGTTCAAAAGGAGATCGACCAGCTGCTGCAGCAAGGCATCATCGAGGAGGTCGACGCCTCAGACTGGGTGTCAAACCTAGTCGTGGTGCCAAAGGCGAACGGCTCGATCCGGATCTGCAACGACCTGAGAGGCCCAAACAAGAGCATCATACCGGACAGATACCCACTTCCGACCTTTGAGGAGCTCTCCGCCGAGTTTGCCGGGTCACGATGCTTCTCCAAGTTGGACCTGAATTCGTCTTACCTGCAACTGGAGTTGTCTGAGGACTGCAGAAATCTGACCACGTTCGTGACGGAGCGAGGCCTATATCGATATCGGAGGGTGTGCTTCGGCCTGAGTAGTGCACCGGCTGCGTTCCAGAAGGTGATGGCTAAGATCCTCAGTGGCATCAAAGGCGCAGTGCACTTTATTGACGACATCGTAGTGCACGCGGCATCAAGAGAAGAGCACGACAAGCGCCTGTTCAAGGTGCTGCAAGCTCTGATGACGCACAACGTGACTATCAATACGGCCAAGTGCACCTGGCGCCAGGACAAGGTCAACTTCCTAGGCTATGAGCTGAGCGCTTCTGGAGTCCGCCCGTTGCAGTCACACGTCGAAGCTATCGAGAAGGTACAGCCGCCAACGAACACCAAGGAAGTGGCTGCGTTTCTAGGCGTCGTGAAGTACTTTGGCAACTTCATTCCCAGCCTCTCCAGCACGGCGGAGCCCCTCATGAAACTGCTGAGGAAGGACGAGTCGTGGAAGTGGACCAGTGAGTGCCAGCAGGCTTTTGAGCAGCTGAAGGCAGGAGTGTGCAAGCCACCTTGCCTCAAGTTTTTCGACGCAGATCAGCCGATCATCGTCAGCTGCGACAGCTCAGCATCAGCTCTTGGTGCGATGCTCCTCCAGCAAGACTCCGACGGCCAGTGGCGCCCGGTTGCCTTTGCGAGCCGAACTCTGAGTGCTACGGAGCGCCGCTACTCGGCGAGCGAGAGGGAAGCCCTGGCCTGCATCTTCGCCTGTGAGCGCTGGAACTTCTTCCTTTACGGCCGACGGTTCGAGCTCCACACCGATCACCAGGCTCTCACCACGCTACTGTCATCATCTGGGAGCGGACACCGGCCACTCAGACTGCATCGCTGGGCTGATCGTTTGTTAAACTACTCCTTCACCGTCAAGTACGTCCCGGGTGCCAAGAACATCGTGCCCGACTTTCTGTCGCGCTGCCAGGACACGGCCGAGCCGACGGAAGGCGATGAAACAGACGGTCTGGAAGTCCAAAGAGTGCTCCTGGCCGAGGCGCTGACCGTGGTCACCGAGGACGAGCTGGCGGAGGCAACGTCAAAGGACGAGCTCCTGGCACGAGTCGCAGAGTTCACAGTTTCCGGTTGGCCAGACAAGAAAAAGCTCGATGAGCGCCTGCTGCCCTACTGGAGTGTCAGGAACGAGCTGACTGTTTGGAGCAACGGCAGGTGCTTGGCCATGGGAACTCGTGCCGTCATACCGGAAGAACTGCGCCAGCGAGTGCTCGACTTAGCGCATCAAGGTCACAAGGGAGTCAGCAGGACCAAGCATCACTGCCGAGACACCGCCTGGTGGCCCAAAATGGACAGCGACATCGAGAGGTTCGTCAGCAGCTGCTCTGCGTGCATCATCAGTGAGAAGAGCTTCAAGCCGCATCGGACAGTGCTGACCCCGACCAAGTGGCCGAAGGAACCGTGGACAGAGCTGCAGATCGACTTGTTCGGAGAACTGCACGAGGGTGCACCACAGAACTGCCGTTTCATACTCGGTGTACATGACCTGCATTCAAAGTGGCCCGAACTGGTCTGCCTCTCTTCAGCGACGTCTGCGACTATCATCAAGAGTCTCACGGCGCTGTTTTGTCGCTGGGGCATTCCGCGCGTAATCACCACCGATGGAGGACCCCAGTTCATCTCCCAGGAGTTCAACGACTTCCTAAAGGCGTACGGCATCAATCATCGTCAGACTCCGTTCTACCACCCTCAAGGAAATTCCGGAGTGGAGCGCCTGAACCGCGTAGTCAAAGAGGGCTTGAAGAGCCACCTTCAAGACGGCTACTCGTTCCTGGAAGCGGTGCAGTCCATCCTGTGGGCGTACCGATCGACACCGCATGCGCTGACCGGCGTGACGCCAGCGGAGCTGATGCTCGGCCGCAAGATCACCACGCCGCTGTGGACGCTGCAGCCGAAGCGAGCGACTCGAGAGCACCCACTGGCCGATCAGATCCAGGAGCGGCAAAGACGGCAGTTCAAGCGGCTCAACAGATCCCGGCAGCCGCCGCGCCAATTCCGGGTCGGCGACCTGGTGCGAGTGCGATCTCCGCGGATGCGAGGCAAGCTGCAGAGCCACGTGTCACCACCTCTACGGGTCAGCGACATCATCAGCCCGACGATCGTCAGGTTAGAGGACGGCTCAAGGTGGCACACCAGCCTCTGTATGCCTCATGCGGAGCCCGAGGGTGCCAGCACGACTTCGGCAACGGCAATGCCGCCACAGCCGCCAGTGGCTGCAGAGCCGGCAGCGCCAGAAGGCCCGACGGACCCGCCGCCGGCGACCGCTGAGGCCGACGCGGAGCTGCGGCGCAGTACGCGACTGCGGGCACCACCGTTGTGGTACGGCCAGGTCGTGACGCATTGATTGACAGCTGTGAAGGGAATTAGTGACTGTTAAGGAGGAGGGTGAATGTTGTAAAGTGAGTTTACTCACTGGGTTGTTTTGCTAGTCGGTGTTTGGGGGTCAAGGGGATCCGATGTACATGCGCGCTCTGTTTGTATATGTACATGCGTTCTCGAGTAAATATAAGAATAGCTCCACCCTTTGGGTGAGGGTTTGAATTTTGTTTGTTGGACTAAACCTGACTGGCTTGTCTCTCGCTCACCACAACCCGCATTCGAGCCGGTCTCTGCTTGATGACCGCCTCAAAAGTCCCGCTGATGCTGTTGAGTCTGCTCGACTTCCATCAGGTGATCAGCATGGAGAGCTGGAGCTCCGCAACAGTGTGGACCGTCTACTTCGTGTCCGCCTTTTGCGACGGAGTCACCAACGTACTCACCACAATGGCCATCTACGAGATGATCTACCGCATTGCTGACGCCGGCGCCAAAGCGACCATGGTGGGCATTTTCTACACGGTCTGGGGACTTGCCATCTTCCTCAACGGCGCCATTTTGCTGGCTCTGCAGTTCTGCAACGTGCTGCATTTGGACCTTCACGACAGGATGAAGCCGAAGTCGCACTACGCCTACGGCTGTGTCATCTGCCTGCTGCTGATCGAAATCGCCTACTGGGAGAAGATCTCGTGGCCTCTGGCCTCCGGGCTGCTGTCGGATCACGAGGCTGAGGAGGCCGAAGGGCAGGATGGACCTCAGCTGTGCTCATTTGCCGGGCGGGACTGACGCGTGGATTGCTTGCACTTTATGTGCAGTACATTCAGTAATTATTCAGAGTAGATACAAAGTGCAAGGCTTTAGTGATTTTGAATGCTTCTGTTGCGAGTAATTTTGAGCTGAAAAAACTGTCACGAGGTTCACAAGAACTGACAAATTTACTATTTAAACTTTATTCTACTGCTCCAATAAACTTAATCTTCTATCATGCAAATTTTGTAGCATAAAATTTGATTCGAATTTGTTTGTGCTGTTATCCATCTATCAAACTCCGAGAGATGCACTCAGCAACATGCTTAAGTTTCCACCACGCCTGCGGTTCTCGTCTCAACTGTGGGTGATGCGATTTGCTTCACAAGGCCCCCAAGGCCCCAGCTCAGGCTGTTAAGGAGAAAGCGGAGAGCGATGGCTTTTAGAGTTGAATTAACTAAGGCTGAAACATGTTGCTGGGGGACCTTGCTTTGAAAATTTAACATGTAAGGCTCGTTCATACTGCTCGGACTTATACACCAATTTGCGTTGGCTTTGTAAACTAGCTGTGCTACCTAATAGCAGGGACCACTAGGTAAACTTGTTCTAGTCTAATAGTCCTTGTTTAATTGCAGAGTGAGGGGCCGCAAAGACGGCCACACGCAGTCAGTCGATCTGCCAAATTCAAAGTTAAGATAATCTTCGCTTCAAAACTGTACTTGAGTCGAGAGAGCAAAAGCGTACATTTATAGAATCCTAACTAAGCGCGGGGCTGCATGCTCCGATTGTGTGCAACTCTGTAAAATTGCTGTGAGCGCTGTGATACGAGCTACGCTGTAATAAACAAGTCAGTCAGCTGTTTTTGAATGCTACATTCAAGCTTTTAATCAAAGCGACAATTTTATGGTAGAAGGCTACGTAAAAGCTCGAGCACAACTCCATTTGCTAGAGGAATGAAAGCCAAAAACCTCGTCCTCGGTCTAGCGGTGGCGGTGGCGGCCGCTGCCGCACTGCTGGCCAACAGCGGCCTGCTGCACTCGGCGCTTCCCGGCGGAATCGAAGACCCGGAGCCGCTGCAGCGCATTCTGCCTACGTTCAACTTTGTGTTTTACACTGGCGTTGCCTCATGGATGCTGGGCGCCACTCGGAAAGTGTTCGAACCTGCCAAGTTTCTGTTGCGAATCATCAGGTCGAGCAATGCGGCCGTCAGCTTTCCTGAGCTTGAGTCTCGAATTGAGAGCATTACAAGGGTGAGCAATGTGGCGCAGGGTAGCTCTGCGGTTAAAGTGTCTTAACTGTACGGATCGACCGTCCCTTGATTTGCGAGAAGTATTACCGTTGAAGCCATTAGAGTTAATCCGTAATGTGACGTTAACTCCCGCACTGAAGGCTGACGGATCGCAGCTCACACTGAAGATCGATGCTCCAAACAAGCAGCAGATGAAGTCGCAGAAACCATCGCCCGCCATCCTATTCCTGCACGGCGGAGGCTATGTGCTCAACAGCCCGGCTGAGTACAGCTACCTTACTGGGAACCTGTCCTCCAGCCTCGGCGTGCCAGTCTTCTCGCCCGACTATCGCAAGAGTCCGGTGTGGACGCATCCAGCTGCGCTGGAGGACGCCCTGGCGACGCTGCGCCACCTGCGGTCGAATGCCGAGGCTTACGGCATCGATCCCGAGCGGCTTCTGCTCGGCGGGGACAGCGCCGGCGGCCACCTCAGCATCGGCGTCACCCTGCGGCTCCTGCAGGCTGGCGAGGCCGTGCCGTCGGCCCTGCTGCTCATCTACCCTGCCACGCAGCTCGTCACTTTCTGCCTGCCCAGCCACCTGGAGAATCGATTCGACGTTTTCTTGTCCGAGTCGACGGCGTGCGCATTTCGACTGGCCTACCTGGTTGGCGACACGGCCGACGTGCCGGTGTGGAAGGCCAGCAACCACAGCAGCCCAGCCATCAGGTAGGCCGTCTGGACATATCATTTTTAGTGCTTCCCTTCTTTAAACTACAGAAGGGGGTTTTGCAGAGCTTTCAGAAGCTCAAAGCTAAACATCGTAGAGATTTCTAATCGCACTGGGAAGTGACTAGCAAGCTGCAAATATCCAAGCCTAAGCAATGCCCGCAACCATTAGACAACCATGACTGCTCTGTACCCCGAGTGTACTTTGAGGACGCAGTCGAATGTAGACATGCAGCATTCTGTTGATGCTTGGAGCAGTTACATGTAGTTCATCGCTGCGACACCGCTCTGCCACGAAGCCCAGCATTCAGTCCCGTCTGCACTCGCATTACAGGTCGGAGTTGGCCAAGAAGTTCGGCCTGCCCCAGCTGGCCAGCCAGTGCCCCAAGGACATCGGGGGAGCCGGACTGGACTGGGCCATCAGCCGGTACGAGTTCGCCTACAGGGACTGGCTGCTGTCTCCGCTGTTCGCTCCGGACGAGTTGCTGGCGAAATTTCCACCCAGCCTCACGCAGACCTGCCAGTTTGATGTACTGCGCGACGAGGGCCGCATGTTCCACGAGCGGCTGGTGCGAGCCGGCGCCGCAGGCGGTTCCAGAAGCCACAGGCACCGGCGCTACGCCTCAGTGCACGGCATGTACGGCTTCCTGCGGGCCGGTCACGCACCAGCCGTTGCCGCAATGGACGAAGCCAAGACTTTCGTTGCTTCGGTCCTCGGACTGGACAAAAACTAGAAAATTTGTAGCCGTTTTTTACTCACACAATCGGAGCATCCCCGTGGTCCTTGGCAGGCACATGAAACTCTTAAGGCAGAGAGGAACAGAAACTCGCTAAAACAAATCAAAATGCTATAAAAACAAATGGGCAACGATATAACCCATATTTGGTGGCAAGACTGCTGTCAACACGTATGACTGGGACCAAGGACCACTCAAGTATGACTGGAAACTACGTTTTTTTGGACAATTTTAGGAGGCAGGTACTTTACCGAAAAAATACATTTTCAGATAAGACTTTTTCATTTTTCAGCACAAAATTGTTAATGCTTTTGGATAGCAGGCAGATCCAATGATCAATTTTTGATGTGACTTGCCTTTCTTATAGCTCCATTTGATATTCATAGCGCCTTCTGTTTAGAAAATTGGGATTCTATTCTATGCTAATTTTACCGGTATATCCTACGTACAATCGTACAAACCGCTGCTTGGCCAAGTGCAGGAGTCTTGCTGAGTGTGATAAGCACCGAGAGGCATGTATTCAGAAAAGCACGGTCCAGTGAATGAGGTCATGCCAAAGGAGTCAACCTTGAAGTTCAAGGCATGGCATAAGACACTTTCGCCTCCGCATGCGGCTTACGCAGACTTTGGGGCCCTGAATCCTCCCGTTGATGACGTAGAGGCTGATGCCACTACCACCAAGAGGTGCGAATGGTGGCGTTCTACGTTGTCGCGCGGGAAATCATGTCTGGCCCACCTCTGCTTCAGGAACCGCTAATGCTTTTCCACAGGGTTGCAGGTTCCGCAGGCCTGCATGCTTAGATTTCTTGATGCGCTCGAAGACGCGGTGGCAGTAAATGCCTACCACTGGAATAAGCGCTACGCTACAGCCATCAGCAGGCCCTCCGAACTCCCGAGGAGGAAGAAAGGTTCCGAAGTGCCACACGTTGCTGCTTGTGCGACCGGCCATGGTCAATGATTCTCGGCACTTCCACCATGACCATCTGAACGGCAAGCTATTCGGTGCATCCTGCCCCGAGTATAACGAAGCGGCCGTTCTCAAGGCGGGACCTGCTTCCAGTCTTCTTCCACAATCTTCGCGGGCTAGGACATTTGCTATGCAGCACTGCGATTGGTCGCAAGAAGAACTGGGAGTTGAGTGTATTCGCCCAGACCAAGGAGCGGTACATGACACTAGAGGCCCGCATCATGGTGGAGGAGGCTTACGACACTAGAGCAGACAAGTGGGTTCGCAAGTTTATGCGACTGCGCTTTCTCGACTCATATCAGTTCATGGCAAGTAGCCTAGCTCAGCTGGTGAAGAACCTCGAGCGGGATTGCTGCACTCATACTCTGGCCATGCAGCAGCGCTACCCACGAGTCTCCGAGGACATTCTCTTGCAAAAGGGTTTCTTTCCCTACTCCTATGCAACCAGTGTCGAGAGGCTGCGCGATCCTCAGCTGCCCCCCAAGAGGCATTCAGAAATGACCTCACGGGAGAGGCCTGTTCCGAACAAGGATTACGTCACTGCTCACAGGGTCTGCAGGGAGTCCGAGTGTGATTCAATTCGTGACTACATGCTCGCATATCTCGAAATGGATATTCGGCAACTTGCAGCTCCATTTGACGCCTTTAGACACATGAGTCTAACTTCGGATGGCCTCGACCCGGCACATAACGTTACCACGCGGCCTGGCATGTTGTTCGATGCGGCACCTGTTTTGCCATCTCGAGTTGGAAATCCTCCAGGACTCGGAAATGTACCACATGTTTGATGATGCTCGCGGTGGCATGACTTTTGTCAACTCGCACATTGCGACCGCCAACCATGCTGGTCTTGTTGACGGATTTGACCCAGAACGTCCTCCCAGGCCGCCCCCCTCCGAAGTTGCCCATTGTAAGGCACACTAGATGCCCACTAAGCCAGAGTGATGTAGCAGCTTCCTACAACCAACTGCGGTTAGAAAAGCAAATGGGAGGCGCGAGTTAGGCCTGTGCTGCAATACGAGCTAGATAGGCGCAATGAGTCAGTGTAGCGGAAGATGGGCCCGCGCCGGCCCAAACGAGTGTTATACAAGATGTTAAAATAGGGGGGTTGAGGCTGATAAAAAATGAGGGGTAAAGTAACGCGACTGAGGAAAGAGGCAAGTTTGAAGGGCCAATCAGAAGGCACCGAGGGAGAAAGGTAAAAATAATAAGATTCAAGACTGAATCAGACAAAGAGGGAGAAAACAGCTGAGTAAGCAAAGACGAATGGCAAATGAACTGAAGACTTGCAGCTGCGACACTCACATGTACATTGAGGGGTGGCCTCACTTCACGGCTTAGCGAGTGGCCGACTTCGGAACAGTTTTTGCTACTGGCGCCCACCCCAGTTGGGGCACCCAAGCTTTAAAGTAATTAAACTATTTTAAAAATGTTGCATCTCTCTGCTGATTTCAAGTTCCTCAAATATTGCAATGTGACATATTTAAATCTCCATTGCGATGAAACGTAGAGCCGCCGGTGTTAGGCTTTCTGTTCTCCGGGGTCTTAATTTATCCGGGGGACATCGCAAAGCAAAATTATTGTCGCTTTGCGATAACCTACCCTGGATAATCCAAGGCACAACAAAATCGGGCTTTGAAATATCCTGGGTCTTAAAATGTCTGGGTGAATAAAGATTTGGGTGGCAAGGTGGTCAAGTTATTTACCTGATAAAGCGCATGTGAATGGGGCATGCAGGACATCATTTCGAGAGAATGGGGCTGACTCAGAGGCCAGGGAAGGGCCCTGACTGCACCTTAGACAGGGGAGGGGCAGATGAGGTGCAGTCTAAGAATAAATCGATAATGGACTGGCGTCACATTGCTAGCACTACAAGCGTACATGCAATGAAGATCAGTGTACGAGCTAATAGCCCACAAAGGAAAGTGTTGCGCAAATTAGAGAGAGTATATTACACGTAACTTTAAGATATATAGAGTTTATTTCTTATCGAAGTTCTACCTTTAGGAAAATTTATCTCTCGATGGCTAAAGTATCACTGAACCAAGTGTTTTTTTATGTTTTGAAAGACGAGTATGTTGAGCTGCCGGAAAATTCCAATACGAAAGAGAGAGATAATCTAAAAAGAAAAATCAGAGAAAAGAGCAAAACTTCACGATTCATGAAGGCTCGTTTTACTATCAAGTCAAGAACAAAGCGGACAGTCAGAGAAGGAGGTCTGAAGAGAAGCGCAAAGTTCTTTACGACATCGCAGAAGTCAAGAGCAAAATGCAAGCTTTGCACATTCAGGGAAGTCACGTAGGTATAAAGAGCACATTGAGCCTCTTTACGTCGAGGTACTTCACTGACTTCCCTGTATCGCCAATAGCCAAATCCGTTGTGGAAGCTTGTGCATGTGCAAGTGCGAAGTGGTCAACAAGAAATTTTCAACCAAGCAAAGCGAAATTCATCCGATTGAAATACCGGACAATGCGAGCAGGCTTTTTGGGTTTCTCTGTGTCGACTGCATCACGATGCCAACGACCACCGATTCAGGATCCAAGTACATTCTGACAGTGTGCTGTAAATTTACGAAGTTTGCTGTATTCCGGCCTCTGTCTAACATCCAAGCTGCATCCATCGCGAAGGAACTGAAGGACCTCTTTGCACTGTTCGGTTGGCCGCGCATTATCCTCAGCGATCAGGGACGAGAGTTCTGCAACTCAATTATTGACGTCCTTCTAGAATCTGGTGGAACTGAAAGACGAGTAACAAGCGCGTATCACCCAGAGACTAACGGACAGACCGAACGCTTGAACCAGACCTGCATCAGTAAGAAAGTGTTGCTCATCAGAGAATCCAACTGACTGGGACACCAGGCTCAATGAAATTCAACTGGCCTACAATAGCCGACGACATTCAGTCACTGGAATTTCACCATTTCAGGCCGCGTTTGGTTTCGAACCTTTGCTAGGCAACCAGGCAGCGGCGCTGCTGCCTACTGCCTCGAAGCCTAAGTTTGCACCTGTAAATCGGGGTTGGATGATCGAGAAGAACAAACAGCGAGCTGCATCCCAAAAATTCATCGCGCGGAGAATCAAACTGAGCCAGCAGCGAATGAAAAAGCGCCACGCAGCTTTACGAACTCGAGCGGAGGAGTTCAAGGTTCGAGATCGGGTGAGACTTCGCAACACACGCCGAGACGACAGGAAGGGCGGAAAGCTGCAGAAGACGTGGAGTGAGCGGGTCTACCGCATCATCCAATGCCTCGGCAAAAATACTTATCAGCTGGCTGGGTTGTCAAAATGTGTAAACGGAATTGAAAACATCAGAAGAAGGCTGTGGCTCATCACGCTTCATTCAGTGGATCGCCTGTTTTTGATTGATCGAATTACATGTAGATTGGTGAATCAAGTAGCGGTTTTTCGGTTGACAATGTATAGTATCAATAGCTTTAATGTTACTTCTGTTTGGAGTGTGTGAAATGCAAAATAGTGATTGAAAATATACTCGGTTAAAGAAGCATGACGCAGATGTTTGCCAATTGAAAAAGTAGAAAAAAGTTTTTTCTACTTTGTGAAAATTGATTTCAAAATTTTGCTATTCCTAACCTCGGATATCAGTAGCCGGATGTCCTAAAGCAAACCTCTGTCTCCGCAGACTGACCCCTCTCTTTCAACCTACAGTCGGATGTCCCAAGACAACTTCCCCTTCTTGTGATCTCCGGGCCGGATAGCAGAGTCAGTGCCGTAGGATGTCCAGGAGAGACATCTCAAAGTACCCGGACAATGCAAAGCAGCTCAAGATATCTGGGAAGGAGAAAACAAAGCAGGTTTTTTGCAGAAAAAGCTTCGTCTTCTTGAGAAAAGCGCCAGAAAGACAGTAGGAATTAGCACTTTCCTGAGCAAAGATTCTGGACGTCCTGCTGTTGAATCCGGCGCCCCTACTGCTGTTGAATCCGGCGCTCCTGCTGCTGTTGAATCCGGCGCCCCTACTGCTGTTGAATCCGGCGCTCCTGCTGCTGTTGAATCCGGCGCCCCTGCTGCTGTTGAATCCGGCGCTCCTGCTGCTGTTGAATCCGGCGCCCCTACTGCTGTTGAATCCGGCGCCCCTACTGCTGTTGAATCCGGAGACTTGCAGGCCCTGTGTCACACCACTACGAACTCCCGAACAGTCCGCGACTGTGTCGGGCAGCTCAACAGGCTGGCTCGGAGGAACACCGTCTGGCTTACGTGGATCCCAGGACACTCCGGTTTCAAAGGTAACGAGCTCGCCGACTCCCTCGCCAAGGCGGGTAGTACCAGCTCACTCCTTGGCCCCGTGCCTCTGGCCCCCATCCCCGCCACGGTCATTAATCGTCAGATCAACGACTGGGCGGACATCCTGCATTTGCGCAGACAGGATGGCATTTCCAACTGCCGCCAATCCCGTGCGGCAGTGCCCAATCCGTCCCTCAAGCTGCGGAGAATCCTTTGAACCAAAATCGAAAAGATAACTAGCTATCCGCGCTCTCACATGACCTTCACAGGTCACGGTTGCTTTGCCACGCACTGCTTCCTCCAAAGTGTTCGCCGGAGCGAACTCTGCCCTTGCTGCAACCTCGGGAACGAAGACGCCAAGCACTTCGTCTGCTACTGCCCGGCCTTCAACCGAGACCGGCTCCACTACCTCGGGCCCAACCCGTCCCTGACGATGCTTGCTGGCCCGAAAAAAATCCCACGGCTCATCCGGTTCCTCCGAGCCACCAAACGAGCCTCCGTCTTCCCCACCGAAGACAATGCTGCAGACAGGACTGGCAGACCTCCCTGACCGGCCCCGCGCCCTAGCTTATGCGAGCCTTCCAGGGATTAGCGGAATGGGCCACGCTCACCTCGCCCTGCAGCTAAGTCAAGTAAGTCAAGAAGTGCGCTTTTTGGGCCACCGTCTGGGGATGTACGCAACCAGCAGCTCGGCTTCCTAGTGTCAAAGCCCTTGAGTAGGTACGACCGTCTGTTTGGTGCAAACGGCTATGTCACCTCCCATGCTGCAACAGCGTATCACCAAGATGCTGTGGCACGCGCGGCCACCTTCAAGCAGCAAGCAGCGACGGGGTGAAGCAGCTGGACGAAGCGCGGCAACGACAAGCAGCAGAGAATCGAAATCGACTGCGGCCAATCGTGAAGACGCCGTTGTTGCATTTTTCCCTAACATTTTCGCATTGCTGAAGATTGCTGCAACTTTACCTGTCTTAACTGCAACTGTTGAAAGATCTTTTTCTAGTTTGCGGCGCTTGAAGTCGTATTTGCGTTCTACCATGCAGCAGGACAGACTTGTCATGAATGTGTTATTATGACTGTGTGTACTTTGCTACTTTGCTACGCCGGGCCAGTCGGCCGTCCTCTCCCCCCTCCTTAGATATTTTCTGACTCACCCACCTGCACTTCTGCGCGTGCGTACCCCTCCCCTCCCTGCCTAGACCTTTTCTGTTGAGTCAACCCCCCATGCTCTGCGTGCGACCCCCCCCCCTGTGCGACCCCGCCCCATTATTTTGTTAGCTTTGCTGCCCCGCCCCTGTTTGTGATTGGCTGCCAGTCCCAGTCTGCCGTGCTGCGCCCCGGCGATTGGCTGGTACAGCTCATGCGTTGCCTTGGCTGATGTCTAAGCCCCCTTTTCTGCCTTTATCCCGCGCCCTCAACCCCCAGTTTGCTGCCTATTTATTCAGACCCCCTTGAGACCCCATTCTCGTCGTCTTCGTGGCTCCTCGGCGATTGTGCCAGCGTTGGTTGCTGAATTGCTATTCCTCGCAGAATTGCTAGACAAATATATAAGTAAATAATATCGAGATCACCACTGCTCTGACGGCGCTGTTTCTTGTACGACTGAAATTGCGGCTGGTAAGCCTTCCAATTCGTACGTCATTTGGGTCTGCATCTGTACTAGGCACCTTAGAGGGATTAAGTGCGTCGTACGCCGGTCCCACCCCAAGCAGCTCTGCGTCGTACGCGAGTCTGTAGGCTGTCGTGCGTCGTACGCTCGAGCAGCCTAGTCCCGACGGACACCGCGTCGTACGCGTGTCAGTGGAGGACCGTAGCCAGGGTCAGTACACGAACCCGGGTCTGGGAAAGGGGCACGAAAGGACCGAGCCCTTGAGCCCCATCATCACAGACTTGTCAGCCTGGCTCTGTTGCACAGCCACCCTGAGGTTGCAGTGAATGCGGATTAAGTGATTGATCGATTTTGCAGAAGTCGTTCACACCGTAAAGACTTTGTTATTTCATTTTTCACCCTTTCTGCAAGCATCCGTCTTTCTGCTAGTAACAACTATTATGCTCGTAATACGAGCTGCGCGTGGAATTTTTAATTAAGCTTAGTTAACAACTGGTTAATAAAGCTTGCATTGCATTTGCATTTGTAAATAAAGCTAACAATTCACATTTTATAGTCAATATGACGATAATATCCATCAAGCTAACATTCAAGCAGTGCTAAATACATTACTTGAGCATTTGCTGTTTAATACTTTTTCCGACTTGCTACCAAGGACTACTTAAGAACACAGGACGTTACACTTGCAAATATTGGCAGAATTCTAAAAGGCCGCTTTGAATGCATGTGTCTATGGTTTTAGTGGCCTTTTTGCTATTTGAAGCAATGTGTATAATACATGAATAGAAATTTTTGCCTAGTGAATAAAGCTTTTTACATGCATGTATACCGACAAAATATTTATATTTTCTCCAAAGGTGATCGTGAAAAGGGTGTAGAAGTTTAACAAAAAACGAAGAAATACCCAAAAATAACAAGAATGACAATATTGAATGATAGGAACTACACTTGGTCAACAATAATAATACTTATTCGCTCATTTCCCGATTCATGGACTTGTTTAAAATGTAGAAGCAACACGATGATAGCAAAGATGACAGTGAAAATAGTAATAAATTCGTCAAAAAGTTAATCGGAGTTTAATTTTCGTAACCGTCTTGCACCAACACCGCTTTGATGTCTCTCAGTTTCAGATTCCTTTCTTACTAAACCCTTTTACAAGGAATTTGCAAACCGGCGAGATATTCTTATAAGTAGCTCGTTGCCAAGTGCAATATCCAAAAAAGAGTCGAAAATTCTCAGAAACACATTAACTGAACTGTTAACGCAACGCTGTCCGGAGCCGAGAAAGAAGACGTAGCAGAAACTAGCATACACAACAAGCCATTCTGGCGGATGACTCAATTTTCCGCGAGACACCAACTTTGTGAACTCACAGCTGTTGTCTGTAGCATATGCCTCGGTGCTTTTCCCGGACAAATTTTCCTTGTACGAGACATAACCGCATATATAGTAAATAGAAGCTTTCTCTTCATCAGAGAGTTCAGCGGCAGACTGGTGAAGCTTGTCAAAGACGTGTAAATCTCTCTCCAAAAGGTCACTTTGGCAACAAAAAGACTGTTTGTGCTCTGGATAGGAAATCTGAAGCTTGGCGTAGAGTTGCATACGACGGAGACGTGCCGAAGCCAATATTTGATCAACAGAAACGTAATAACACCCGCCGTGACCCTGCCGATAAATGGAGAACTCTCCCTCCAGCCGATCAGATTGCAATTCCCCTAAAATGGAGAAATTAAGGGCTTACTCAATAAACTCCTACGCAACAGGCAGGAAACATAACTTTGAGAAAGGTATGCCTATGAAACACTTACCGAGCAGTACATAAGAGAAATGAAACGTCTCGATGAGATGCTTACTCACGCAAGTGCCTCAATATGAGCGGCTGCAGCTGTGGTTGCAGGCAGTTGGAAGTTTTTTACTCTGTTGGCAATAGCTTCTAGTTGACTGTACCGCTCAAGTCGCCGTTGAAAACCCAGCATCTCTGCGACGGGAACCATCACGTCACGCCGACTGGCAAGGACGGTAAAATCGCTGTTCACGCGAACAGATGACTCAACAATGCGATCATAAATGAAAAGAAAATCTACTCGATGTTCGTGTCGCTGAACTAACCACCCTCCAGAGGTCACGAAGCCAAGAGTAAGAACAGATACCAGAAACTGGGCCCCGCACAAAATCTTGTCGATGGCATTGAATGCAACGATCTCGTCAGCAATAGCTGCTCTATCAGCAAGCAGAACGCCTCGTTGGCTGGCATCCCTTGAGCGCTCTACAATGCAAAATGTTGTTGTGTCATAGGCAGTCTGGAACATTGAAAAGATAACTCACATTTCAAATGCACTTTTATTAAATACACTTACTGGAAGCAGAAAGCCGTAAGCTACTGGATGGCCAGCCTTGAAAGACAGATGGAGGGTCGATAGGTCGCATGTGACGCCCGGCTTGCTTCATTCTAGCATCCTCCGGCCAATGCTTGCGGCATACGCCCATGTACGCAGTAGCCTGCTGTAATACGAATCGAGCGATTTAATTTATGCTTCGAGACGAAATGGGGAATACCAGAATGCATAAAATGTTATCTTACCTTAGTTGCAATGGGAAAAGCCTTCATCCAGGAGTCAATTTCAGCCTCTTGTTTCGGAAAAGTATATACGGTGCACCTTTTACCGCTTTTGAAGTTGCTTGTGCAGCCTGGAACGCAACACTTCGTCGGCATCTTGTATAACTCAATTGATAATTTAATTTGAAGAAAGAAATAAAAGATCCAGAGAACACAATAAAGTGAGCTGTTTGCGATCTTGTCTGCTTGGTGCTCTAACGTAGACTTATGGGTTATGAGTATCATGCTACGCTGCGATGCGAATTACTAAGCAAAAAGGCCACTAAAACCATAGACACATGCATTCAAAGCGGCCTTTTAGAATTCTGCCAATATTTGCAAGTGTAACGTCCTGTGTTCTTAAGTAGTCCTTGCTTGCTACACGCCTAGGCCTAGGGCTACTTTTATTGCAGCTAAATGCACTAACGCAACTATTGCAGCAGAGTTATTGCAGCTAAATGCACTAATGCAGCTATTGCAGCAGAGTTATTGCAGCTAAATGCACTAATGCAGCTATTGCAGCAGAGTTATTGCAGCTAAATGCACTAATGCAGCTATTGCAGCAGAGTTATTGCAGTTAAATGCACTAACGCAACTATTGCAGCAGAGTTATTGCAGCTAAATGCACTAATGCAGCTATTGCAGCAGAGTTATTGCAGCTAAATGCACTAATTCAGCTATTGCAGCAAAGTTATTGCAGCTAAATGCACTAATTCAGCTATTGCAGCAAAGTTATTGCAGCTAAATGCACTAATTCAACTATTGCAGCAGAGTTATTGCAGCTAAATGCACTAATTCAGCTATTGCAGCAAAGTTATTGCAGCTAAATGCACTAATTCAGCTATTGCAGCAAAGTTATTGCAGCTAAATGCACTAATTCAACTATTGCAGCAGAGTTATTGCAGCTAAATGCACTAATTCAGCTATTGCAGCAAAGTTATTGCAGCTAAATGCACTAATGCAGCTATTGCAGCAGAGTTATTGCAGCTAAATGCACTAACGCAACTATTGCAGCAGAGTTATTGCAGCTAAATGCACTAATGCAGCTATTGCAGCAAAGTGATTGCAGCTAAATGCACTAAGACTTAAACTACCACACAGCAAGAAATTTACATTTTGTGTAAAGTCAATTAGCCATTTCATTTACAATGCTTTGCATGTCAATGGGCCGTATGCAGAAAGCTCTGTCTAGGGTAGTCCGGTCTTGAAAAGCTAGTCTAGACTTGGATTTGGTATGCAGAAACACAAATTTAGACCGGTCTAGCATAGACAAAACTACCCTAGTTCTGTCTATGGTAGTTTAGTCTTACTTTGGTATGCATAAAAGCTTTGACTAGTTAGTCTGGACTAGACAAAACCTAGCCTGCTCTAGAGCTGTCTTGATAGCTAATTTTGCATTGCCTTCGCCCTTAGACGATTGAAAGAAATGAATATTTTGGTTGCGATAGATTTAGTTCAGCGAGACCTCCATCGACAACGCATATTTCGTGATCGGTTGGGCCCACTTCAACAATTCTCGGAGGTTGAAATTAAAAGACTGTTTCGGTTCGAACCTAGATCACTTCTATCACTTGTGGAGCTTGTCGAGACAGATCTCGAACGGACGACAATGCGTAACAGAAGCCTGACTCCCATGCTACAGCTGTGCCTGACACTCTTATCTCGGCACTGGAGGCTTTCAGCAGAACCTGTCTGCTCTTGGAGGTATCGACCAAAGCACCATGTCCCGCTGCTACTGGGGAGTGGTCAGGATACTGAATCTCTGCTTGAATAACATCCGCTATCCAGAGCCAGGTGTTGAGCGGACGCGAGTGTCAACGGGGTTTAATCAAATTGGTCAACTGGCAGATGTATCGGTGCTATCGACTGTACGCATGTAAGAATTCAAAGGCCATTTAGTGAGAACTTTCCAGATGAATTCATTAATCGTAAAAACTACCACTCTATTAACGTCCAAGCAGTCTGCGATGCGAGATACTTCTTTCTCGAAATAACTGCTCAATGGCCTGGTTCAGTCCATGACTCGAGAATATTTCGCAACAGTTTTCTTTTCAGATCGCTTCTAGACGCCCAATGGGAGGGCTATCTTGTCGGAGATTCTGGATACCGACTGCGATTTTCTACTCACTCCATATCAAAACTCAGATGACCGGCAGAGAATATTCAATCGCGAACTCAGCCGAGCGAGAGTTCGAATCGAGCAGACATTCGCAGACACTCCTAATAACACGCTGCACTCCTAAAAATCACTCTTAAACGGCAACTCCCTAGCTCCTACTCCTATTCCCCGCTCCTTATTCTATAGCATGCGACAAACCTTAATGAGATCTCCTAAATTCACCAAGGAGTTTCCTACGTCCTTAGGAGCCTAGGAGCCTCTTAAAATTTACTTTTGATTCTACGAGTATAGCACAGAAAAGCCATCTAGGAGCTCGGATTTAAGATTTAGGACACTCTATCTAAAGGATTTAATGAGGACGCACTTTTTTCCAAATCCCGCGCTAGCACATGGGCTCTAAACTTTTACTTGCCTACTAACAGTGGGCAATGGGCATTCTTATCCTTTTTCTGCGAATTGTCATAGAATCTATACTAGATATAATGTTTGGTCATACTAGTAGTCATAATAACATAGGCGCAGCTTTTTGGGCATAAATCATCGCTTTCGAAGCTGGTCTTACAGCCACCTGCGCCTCACTCAGTGTTGAGGCGGGCGCCAGATGGTCTGAGGGGATGCGAATGATAGCTTTTTTCTCATCATTTTTGACAGGCCATCAGATTTATGAGGTCAGAGCCTATTGTTCGTGTTCACTCAAGCGTGTGACAGCTTTGACAGCTATGCGTTTTACCCCTAAAAGTACTTTGGGATTAGCGATTAGCGATTTCTCTTCATTATCTTCACCTTCTACTTGATAAGAGCTTTCTAATGTATATTTTTTCATTAATTTTTGTCATTCCTACGCGGAAAGTCATAAATCATTTTGTAGCGATTTTGATTGATTTATGGCCGCACCTGTCATGTTTTTACGACCCCGAGGGAGCTGATATGATCTCCCGCTCACGTGATTCTGGGTAGCAACAAGCTTAGCCAATCAGAAAATTCGGCGCTCATTTTAACAAATCGGCTCAGCCAATCAGAATCGACGTGTTCCATTATAACAAACTGCGGTCCAGTTGGCGGCTATTTAAACCGGTGTTTTTGGCCCGCTCGGACTGCAACTTTTCTAGCGTCGGGCTGACACGGCTGCACCGGCCAGGAATTGACCGTCGTTTCTTGATCCCCGGATTGCGACTTCCCCCTATCATCATCAAGGACGAATCCCACCGGTCATCAGCAGTGAACATCAAAGTGAAGAGCATCACCTGCTAGCTATCAGCGAAGATTGTGACATCAGCATCATCCCGGGCCTTCAGCTGCGAAGCACTAAGCCGATTCGGTCGCTGTGGATTACCTGGTCTCCGGCTGTTGAGTTTCTGATTGGTTGGGTGAGAGGCTACCTAGACTTGCTTGATTGGGTGATTCCCTGTCTGTCCCCTGTTTCAGTAGCTGGAACTTCAGTAGCTAGTGAGAATCACTAGATGGCACACTTTTGCTCATTTTGTTCAGTAGTGTTGTTGCTGAGGCAGAAATCACTTAATAATACTGCTAGTAGTCTAAAACTCCAATTCAATCTGAAGTGTGAAGTGATCTAAGGAGAAGGTTAAATCTAACAGTTATTTTTGTCGGTTTTATTTCTTTGTTCGCCGATGGCTCAGATGAGTAGCTAAGCTAGTAGGCGCCGGTCACAGTGGACCAATGGCAAGGCAGTTCTCAGTCGACCAATCTATCAAATCAGTGAGCAAAACTGCCAGAAGTGCAGAATCGGCGCCAGAGATGTACTTTGTGCACTCTAGGGTGGCCAAGCGGCTCGGGTAAATGAATCATGCGGTCTCTGAAGTTCGAGTTAGTCTATCATCAGCGCTATGAGAGGCTAGTTGGCGCGTTGAAGGCCAAAAGTACATATCTTCGTATTTAGCAATGTAATAGTACATGTAGCTACCCCATGGACTCGCCACCGCAAGAATCCCCTGCACAAGTCCCCTCTGTACCTGCATGGCCAATGCGATCTAGTCCCAGCAGTGTCCCTTATCATCGGCTATGACTTCAAGATTGACAGCAAAAAGACACTAGTTGGCAGGTAAGTGCAAAGCCCCTTCTAGTCGGAAGCCCGATTTCGAGGGTCCCGGTGTGGTGAGCCAGGACGTACGGGCTGGTGGCAGCGAGTTAGCTAACCTGCTGGTTAACTAATTTCTACCTTAAAAATTCTCCCTGCTTGTCTCTCGCTGTCCCTCTCTTAGCTATAGGACCTAGACTGCTCGCCACACGATCAAGCTACCATGGGGCTGACCATCTGACAGGAGTGGGGGGCCAGGACTCTAATTGATTTATTTCTGAGACCTGAGGCCCGAAGGCTTCCCCACAAGGGGGCCGGAAGGTCGAAACCCATCAGATTTAGGAGTTAAGAGTATTTTATAGCACAGGCCCCTGCACCCCCGTGGAGAGGCTACGTTTAGCCATGACAGTTTCGTGAGAAATTCCAACCCCTGTCCTCTGTATAGGCAACGCTGTGGCAGTTTAACAGTGAATGGCAAATCAAGGCAATGCAGCATGGTTAATAAAACTAAAAGTGAAGTTTATGAAAAAGCGATCATTACAATACAATCCAACTAAATTAGTTACACCATGGAAATTTCAACACTAAGTTTCACTTATAAAGGTACTTCCTCCAAAGAAATGCGTGTTTCCTTGGTTGGTAGACTGCTGCAGACTGCAGTGGATCTGGAGATACACAAATTCCTCCAGGGAATTTCCTCCCAGACAATTAGGAAAGTGTTGGGTGTGGCCATAGACGACTCAGTCGCACACACACCCAGCCATAAGCTAAAGAAGCAATGCTTCAAGCTTGGAACTAATAAAAGAAAAGTTTAGATAACATGAAATAAGACGCTATGCTGAGAGTGCAACTTTTAAGTTGACCTTGTTGATCTTGACTCACTGTCTTCCGCTAGAGAAGAAGTCATAACAGAAAGAAAGGAGAGGCGAGAGGGGGATAAGAGAAAAGATAGAAGATAAGAAAGAGGAGAGACGAGGGGGTGAGGAGAGAGAAGGCGGAGAAAAGGGGAGGGAGAAGTGAGAGGAGAAGGGAGAGAAGTGGAGAGAGGAGGGAGAGAGTAAAGAGGAGAGAAGAGGGGGTAAAATGGGATAGAAAAGGGGAGAGATAAGAGATAGAAAGAAGAGAGAAGAGAGAAAAGATGAAAGAGCAGAGAGGGAAGAGGAGAGAGTAATAGTGATAAGAGAGTGGCGATGAGCGAGCAGAGGAGAGAGAGGAGAGATGATGAGACAGGGGGGAAGAGAGAGGAGAGAGGAGAGGAGTCAGAAGAGGGGAAAGAGAAGAGTACAGAGGAGAGAGGTGAGAGAAAAGATGAGAGAGTAAAGATGACAGAGAGAGAACAGAGGGGAGAGAGAAGAGATTACAGAGACAAGAGGAGAGAGGAGAGAGAAAAGAGAGGGGAGAAGAGAGAAGAGAGAAGAGAAGAGAGAGAAGACGAGATGATAGATGAGATTAAAAAGAAAGGAAAGAGGAAAGAGAAGAGAGGAGTGAAGTTTCAAAGAATCCGAGGATAGAGAGAGAGAGAGAGAGAGAGAGAGAGAGAGAGAGAGAGAGAGAGAGAGAGAGAGAGAGAAGAGAGGTCACGGCGTGTTTAAAAAAATCAAAAGACTTAATTAATTTAATATGGGCTACCGGTTTCGAGCCTCTGGGCTCTTCGTCAGGCCAAAAAATCTGTGTCATGCAGTTCAAGTTGGTCTTTTAAGTATTATTTTTCTTAGTCTGATAGAATTGATGAGTAGTTGTACATACCGTATGAGGGATGTACATTTAAAACCCTGTTTTGCCTAGCTCTAACTTGTCCCAGAGGCCTTCCACCATTAATTTTAAACGACAGTATATTTGTTATAAAAAAATTGTTATTTCGAAGTACTATACGATATGCGATACTATACGATTAGATGAAATGCCGGTATTGGGGGTAGGAGCATAAAAATCAATATTGAGCGTACAATTAAGCAGTTTGAATAAAATAAAATAAAATAAATGACACGTGAATAAATATTGTACTTCAATAGGGTAAAATAGCGCATTGGTTAAAATGATTAAATGTTTCCTGGCTGAGACTTGAACTTATTGGGAGCCAGGAGGCTCTGTAAGTTACGTTGCCGTGTAAAAGCGGGCAGAATGCGGGAGCCTGGTTTATTTTGTAGCTTCTCAAAGTTTTTAGCAATCTCGTTGGCAAGCCAGACCGTAGATGGGTGAAAAGGAAGGACCATTGGGATGGGTCGGAGAAGATGATTGTCAACCCTGATGTTCGTGCCTGGCGGTTTGTCAGTCCCTAGTTTTTTAATCCAGATTTCTTCCCTTAGTTCGATTTTGTTGTTATTAGGAACATGTTCGATAGCAATGGAGACAAAGTTTGCAATCGAGTGACTGGGGGTGAGAAAGTGCTCAGACCCCGAAGTCACGACCCTCCTGTTAATATTTGACCTGTGCTGGTTCATTCTATCTCTCATTGTTCTTCTAGTCATACCTACATAGAGGATTTTCCCAGGGTGGCACTGGTTGCAGGAGATGCCATATATGATGTTCATGGAGCCACAGGACAGGCTCTGAGAGATTAAAAAACCAGAAGCCGGTTTCAGTCCCTGGGCGGAGAGAGCAGGCGGTGAGTGGGTGCAGCATTTGCAGCGGGATGACCCACAGGGATGGAACCCTTTGGGAAGCAGACCCAGATTGGTCGTTGGTCCTGCAGTCCAGTTCATAAGTATGAGGACATCCTTTTTGCAGTTTCTAAGAAAAATCTTCGAGTAGCCTAATTGCTTGAGTTCCGATTTTAAAGAATTGAAAGCATCGTTGAAAGACTTGTAGTCATCACAGATACGAGCGTACCGAAGGATTTGGGATTTTACTACCCCCTTGAAGGTGTGTGACGGATGGAAGGACTGTCGGTGCAACAATCTATGAGTGTCTGTTTCTTTTGAAAACAGTTGTGTTGTGAAGCGGTTTTCAGCTTTCCTGATGGTCATGTCAAGGAAACTGACCTCAGTTGATGAGGAGCTGACGGTGAGTTTGATGTTGGGGTTGATTGAATTTAGGTGTACAACAAATTCTGTCAGAGTTTCAGCCGGGTGGTCCCAGTGAATGAAGATATCATCTATGTACCTAAAATAGATGTTCGGCTTATAAAGAGCAGTTCTCAGGGCAGTTTCCTCCCAGAGGCTCATGAAGAGACAGGCATAGCTGGGCGCAACTTTCAAAGTTTCGAAGTTTCAAAGAATCCGAGGGATAGAGAGAGAGAGAGAGAGAGAGAGAGAGAGAGAGAGAGAGAGAGAGAGAGAGAGAGAGAGAGAGAGAGAGAGAGAGAGAGAGAGAGAGAGAGAGAGAGAGAGAGAGAGAGAGAGAGAGAGAGAGAGAGAGAGAGAGAGAGAGAGAGAGAGAGAGACACAGAGAGAGAGAGAGAGAGAGAGAGAGAGAGAGAGAGAGAGAGAGAGAGAGAGAGAGAGAGAGAGAGAGAGAGAGAGAGAGAGAGAGAGAGAGAGAGAGAGAGAGAGAGAGAGAGAGAGAGAGAGAGAGAGAGAGAGAGAGAGGTAGAGAGAGATAGAGAAGCCAAAGTTTGTCAACACTTGCTTTAGACATGTTTAAAAAGACTTAATCTGTGTGGCACCCCAGTTGACGAGATCAATGCTTGCCTTAGCTCGTAAATCTTAATTTAACACAAACTTACTCAATTTTTCAAACGTCTATCCTAACTATTCACAAGTTTTTGTTTGAGATTACTTCAAATATAAGGATGCTTGCAAAAATAGTTAACCGGGTATTGGAATTCAGCGGGTTCAAAATCCGCGCGGGCATTGACAGCTTGTATAACAAAAGTCTGTTTGTTCTTTATAGCTTTTTCTGTAAAATTTATACAAAACTTTATTTGAAAGGACTACGTAGATTTACTGATTCTGCCTTACATCTGAATTATTATGCTACATTTTTGACATTAATTTAAAAAGTATTGCATGCTTATTAGCTAAATACTTCGTGTATTGATCTAGTTACAACTGACAAAAAATTATTGCATAGAGTTCAGCCCTACACTGTATAGATTGAGTAGTTTTTGTTTTAGTCTGTATTTTACCACTAGATTGCAACACACAACCAATTGTTTTTAGCATGTATTATTAGTACATGTACTAGTGCGCAATCGGAATGAAAGTCCTCTAAATACAATTTAAGTCATTCTATCAATCTAAAGCGCACCCAAAAACTGTTTCTAATTTTGTGTTTGGGAATTTTCCCAGCTGAGCCAGCTCAGCAATATGCAGCCAGAATTTTTCCGTTGGTATGACAACGGGGGTAGCGCTTCCTGCCTCTTTGGAGGTGACGCATAAAAATTGTAAGGAGCCCATACCCATGTTGCAATTATATGTTGCTTGACAAGAATTTTTCTGGTATAGTAAACCAACTGCATGCAGATATGTATTTTCTGCATGTAATTTCTAGTCGCTACACACAATGAAGGTCACTACAGCGAGAAGTTCCACTCGTGTAGTGCAGTAATTCCGCTCAGCCGTTGACAACGTACGAGACCCGTAGGCGATGACCTTCTCTGATCCGTCTAGCTGCAGTTGAGAGAGGACGCCTCCAATTCCCACTGACGAACTGCCATCCGTATCTAGTACGAACGACGGAGCATCTGGAGCAAAGTTTGGATATGCCATAACTTGGTCGCTTGTCAACGCTTCCTTCATCTGCCGAAACGCCTTGTCTTGAGCAGGGCCCCACTGAAAGCGCGACACAGACCTTGTCAGCTCCGATAACTGCTCTGATTTGCGCGAAAAATCCGAAATGAATCGTCGGCAATAACCAACAGTTCCGAGAAACGCTTGAACATCCTTAACGGTACTTGGTGTCTGCCACTCATGAATCGCTCGGATTTTACTAGGATCGGTTGCCACGCCGGCCGCCGATACTACATGTATATGGCCCAAAAAACTCAATTCCGCACTGAGCAGCTCACATTTTTGGGTTCGGCTTCAACTTAGCCTCCAGCTAAGCCGTCGAAATATCTCGTCAACCTTTCAATGTGCTCTTCCACGGTTTTCTAATATACTAGGAAATCATCTAAATACACTAGACAAGTCTTCCACGATAGCGGATGCAGTACCGTCTGCATAATGCGGCTGAACGTAGCAGGCCCATTAGTCACCCGAACGGCATCACCAACCATCGGAACTAGCCACTACAAAGGGAACTACGCTCGTACAAAGGCTGTCTTGTCGCGGTCCTCCAGCGCCACTGGCACCTGATGGTAACCTGACCGCAAATCTCGGCAACGAAAGAGCATCTTTAACAGTCACTTTGTTGAATCGGCGATAATTCATGCACAACCGTAACGAATTGTCCTTCTTTCTGACGCACACAATCGGCGAGCTCCATGGAGACATAGCTTCCTCGATCTTCCCTTGCGTTGGTAGCTAATCCAATTGTTCGTCGACTTCGGCTCGGAGGTGCGGTGGCACCTTGGTGCATGATTGATCTTGTAGTCCATGTTTCTTTCCATTGTTCACTCATTCGTCACCGTGGTTACTGCCAGATCCGTCGCGAAAACATCGCAGTTCCGCTGCATCAGCTCTTTGAACTGAGTCACCTGTTCGGTCGACAATCCGCAGTTTCTCCAACTTCTCAGGCTCTTCAGTAGATCGTCTGAGAGCTCACTCTCGTCCTTTGGCTTCTCCTCCATCATTGCAAGCGTCACTGGCTGCAGTGGATCTAAGGGGTGGTACCACCCTACAGTATCACCTTGGTTGCTGGTGACTGGCTAGTCTGAGAAGTTTGCCAACCGAATCAGAACTCTGACGCTTTCCGACGGCATCACCAGTGACCCAGCTAGCACCACCGTACCGCTCGCTTCTCCTTCGGACTTTCCTCGAGCACTCCTGGACTTCTTATTAGCTGACCTCTTCCGCCCTTTACCCGGAAACGCCCTGCTGCCAGCTTCTCGAACCCCGGCGGAACAACGATTCGCTCCGATGCCAGGACCCTACGCACTGTAGCTGACCGCCGATGAAAACGCAGAAGGACTGACACCCAGGATATGCAGAACATTTTCTTGAAAATCTACTTGACACCCCTGCTGCAGGAGAAAATCGGCTCCCATAAGTAACTCGTAGGAGACGAGGGGGCCGTAGCCCAGCTGCTATGGTGTGCCAGCGACCGAGGCTCGATTCCAAGTGCAGTCACATTAATTTGGGGCTGAATTGGAATCTCGGCTTGGCTCTGCTCGTGCAATTAACGGCCTTGAGAGCCAACCCCCCAAGGCGCAGTGAAGTGTACATGCCTAACGATAATATAAAGTTAGGGCCGCTCGCTGTACACTCCTGTGTGAGTGTGTGCCTGCGTACGCATCCGCGCGCTTGTGTGCCTGCTCAGGGGAGTCGGCGGAATGGGCAGTAATGCCTCTCGCCGGTGTGTGCCTATGTCGCTTAAAGTGCGCCAGGGTGCACACAACCCCCCTGCCTCTAATAAAAAAACTCGTAGGAGACTTACGGCGACACTAGGGGATACTTGCTTCAATTTTACTAAGGATGCTGGGGAGCTTGCAGATTGCGGTGATCAATTTATTGGGCTACCGTTGGCGGCGTTGATGGTTGATTCGTGGTGTTTCGATATGGCTGTAGAGTCAGACATACTACTGGTCACTTGATGGAGCAATGCTTCACTAATTACTGTCACAGCTGCACCCGAATCTACACACGCAGAAACTATACTCGTCCTTGTCGAGACTATACTTGTCCTTGTGGAGCTTGTCGAGACAGATCTCGAACGGACGACAATGCGTAACAGAAGCCTGACTCCCATGCTACAGCTGTGCCTGACACTCTTATCTCGGCACTGGAGGCTTTCAGCAGAACCTGTCTGCTCTTGGAGGTATCGACCAAAGCACCATGTCCCGCTGCTACTGGGGAGTGGTCAGGATACTGAATCTCTGCTTGAATAACATCCGCTATCCAGAGCCAGGTGTTGAGCGGACGCGAGTGTCAACGGGGTTTAATCAAATTGGTCAACTGGCAGATGTATCGGTGCTATCGACTGTACGCATGTAAGAATTCAAAGGCCATTTAGTGAGAACTTTCCAGATGAATTCATTAATCGTAAAAACTACCACTCTATTAACGTCCAAGCAGTCTGCGATGCGAGATACTTCTTTCTCGAAATAACTGCTCAATGGCCTGGTTCAGTCCATGACTCGAGAATATTTCGCAACAGTTTTCTTTTCAGATCGCTTCTAGACGCCCAATGGGAGGGCTATCTTGTCGGAGATTCTGGATACCGACTGCGATTTTCTACTCACTCCATATCAAAACTCAGATGGCCGGCAGAGAATATTCAATCGCGAACTCAGCCGAGCGAGAGTTCGAATCGAGCAGACATTCGCAGACACTCCTAATAACACGCTGCACTCCTAAAAATCACTCTTAAACGGCAACTCCCTAGCTCCTACTCCTATTCCCGCTCCTTATTCTATAGCATGCGACAAACCTTAATGAGATCTCCTAAATTCACCAAGGAGTTTCCTACGTCCTTAGGAGCCTAGGAGCCTCTTAAAATTTACTTTTGATTCTACGAGTATAGCACAGAAAAGCCATCTAGGAGCTCGGATTTAAGATTTAGGACACTCTATCTAAAGGATTTAATGAGGACGCACTTTTTTCCAAATCCCGCGCTAGCACATGGGCTCTAAACTTTTACTTGCCTACTAACAGTGGGCAATGGGCATTCTTATCCCTTTTCTGCGAATTGTCATAGAATCTATACTAGATATAATGTTTGGTCATACTAGTAGTCATAATAACATAGGCGCAGCTTTTTGGGCATAAATCATCGCTTTCGAAGCTGGTCTTACAGCCACCTGCGCCTCACTCAGTGTTGAGGCGGGCGCCAGATGGTCTGAGGGGATGCGAATGATAGCTTTTTTCTCATCATTTTTGACAGGCCATCAGATTTATGAGGTCAGAGCCTATTGTTCGTGTTCACTCAAGCGTGTGACAGCTTTGACAGCTATGCGTTTTACCCCTAAAAGTACTTTGGGATTAGCGATTAGCGATTTCTCTTCATTATCTTCACCTTCTACTTGATAAGAGCTTTCTAATGTATATTTTTTCATTAATTTTTGTCATTCCTACGCGGAAAGTCATAAATCATTTTGTAGCGATTTTGATTGATTTATGGCCGCACCTGTCATGTTTTTACGACCCCGAGGGAGCTGATATGATCTCCCGCTCACGTGATTCTGGGTAGCAACAAGCTTAGCCAATCAGAAAATTCGGCGCTCATTTTAACAAATCGGCTCAGCCAATCAGAATCGACGTGTTCCATTATAACAAACTGCGGTCCAGTTGGCGGCTATTTAAACCGGTGTTTTTGGCCCGCTCGGACTGCAACTTTTCTAGCGTCGGGCTGACACGGCTGCACCGGCCAGGAATTGACCGTCGTTTCTTGATCCCCGGATTGCGACTTCCCCCTATCATCATCAAGGACGAATCCCACCGGTCATCAGCAGTGAACATCAAAGTGAAGAGCATCACCTGCTAGCTATCAGCGAAGATTGTGACATCAGCATCATCCCGGGCCTTCAGCTGCGAAGCACTAAGCCGATTCGGTCGCTGTGGATTACCTGGTCTCCGGCTGTTGAGTTTCTGATTGGTTGGGTGAGAGGCTACCTAGACTTGCTTGATTGGGTGATTCCCTGTCTGTCCCCTGTTTCAGTAGCTGGAACTTCAGTAGCTAGTGAGAATCACTAGATGGCACACTTTTGCTCATTTTGTTCAGTAGTGTTGTTGCTGAGGCAGAAATCACTTAATAATACTGCTAGTAGTCTAAAACTCCAATTCAATCTGAAGTGTGAAGTGATCTAAGGAGAAGGTTAAATCTAACAGTTATTTTTGTCGGTTTTATTTCTTTGTTCGCCGATGGCTCAGATGAGTAGCTAAGCTAGTAGGCGCCGGTCACAGTGGACCAATGGCAAGGCAGTTCTCAGTCGACCAATCTATCAAATCAGTGAGCAAAACTGCCAGAAGTGCAGAATCGGCGCCAGAGATGTACTTTGTGCACTCTAGGGTGGCCAAGCGGCTCGGGTAAATGAATCATGCGGTCTCTGAAGTTCGAGTTAGTCTATCATCAGCGCTATGAGAGGCTAGTTGGCGCGTTGAAGGCCAAAAGTACATATCTTCGTATTTAGCAATGTAATAGTACATGTAGCTACCCCATGGACTCGCCACCGCAAGAATCCCCTGCACAAGTCCCCTCTGTACCTGCATGGCCAATGCGATCTAGTCCCAGCAGTGTCCCTTATCATCGGCTATGACTTCAAGATTGACAGCAAAAAGACACTAGTTGGCAGGTAAGTGCAAAGCCCCTTCTAGTCGGAAGCCCGATTTCGAGGGTCCCGGTGTGGTGAGCCAGGACGTACGGGCTGGTGGCAGCGAGTTAGCTAACCTGCTGGTTAACTAATTTCTACCTTAAAAATTCTCCCTGCTTGTCTCTCGCTGTCCCTCTCTTAGCTATAGGACCTAGACTGCTCGCCACACGATCAAGCTACCATGGGGCTGACCATCTGACAGGAGTGGGGGGCCAGGACTCTAATTGATTTATTTCTGAGACCTGAGGCCCGAAGGCTTCCCCACAAGGGGGCCGGAAGGTCGAAACCCATCAGATTTAGGAGTTAAGAGTATTTTATAGCACAGGCCCCTGCACCCCCGTGGAGAGGCTACGTTTAGCCATGACAGTTTCGTGAGAAATTCCAACCCCTGTCCTCTGTATAGGCAACGCTGTGGCAGTTTAACAGTGAATGGCAAATCAAGGCAATGCAGCATGGTTAATAAAACTAAAAGTGAAGTTTATGAAAAAGCGATCATTACAATACAATCCAACTAAATTAGTTACACCATGGAAATTTCAACACTAAGTTTCACTTATAAAGGTACTTCCTCCAAAGAAATGCGTGTTTCCTTGGTTGGTAGACTGCTGCAGACTGCAGTGGATCTGGAGATACACAAATTCCTCCCAGGGAATTTCCTCCCAGACAATTAGGAAAGTGTTGGGTGTGGCCATAGACGACTCAGTCGCACACACACCCAGCCATAAGCTAAAGAAGCAATGCTTCAAGCTTGGAACTAATAAAAGAAAAGTTTAGATAACATGAAATAAGACGCTATGCTGAGAGTGCAACTTTTAAGTTGACCTTGTTGATCTTGACTCACTGTCTTCCGCTAGAGAAGAAGTCATAACAGAAAGAAAGGAGAGGCGAGAGGGGGATAAGAGAAAAGATAGAAGATAAGAAAGAGGAGAGACGAGGGGGTGAGGAGAGAGAAGGCGGAGAAAAGGGGAGGGAGAAGTGAGAGGAGAAGGGAGAGAAGTGGAGAGAGGAGGGAGAGAGAGTAAAGAGGAGAGAAGAGGGGGTAAAATGGGATAGAAAAGGGGAGAGATAAGAGATAGAAAGAAGAGAGAAGAGAGAAAAGATGAAAGAGCAGAGAGGGAAGAGGAGAGAGTAATAGTGATAAGAGAGTGGCGATGAGCGAGCAGAGGAGAGAGAGGAGAGATGATGAGACAGGGGGGAAGAGAGAGGAGAGAGGAGAGGAGTCAGAAGAGGGGAAAGAGAAGAGTACAGAGGAGAGAGGTGAGAGAAAAGATGAGAGAGTAAAGATGACAGAGAGAGAACAGAGGGGAGAGAGAAGAGATTACAGAGACAAGAGGAGAGAGGAGAGAGAAAAGAGAGGGGAGAAGAGAGAAGAGAGAAGAGAAGAGAGAGAAGACGAGATGATAGATGAGATTAAAAAGAAAGGAAAGAGGAAAGAGAAGAGAGGAGTGAAGTTTCAAAGAATCCGAGGGATAGAGAGAGAGAGAGAGAGAGAGAGAGAGAGAGAGAGAGAGAGAGAGAGAGAGAGAGAGAGAGAGAGAGAGAGAGAGAGAGGTAGAGAGAGAGAGAAGAGAGGTCACGGCGTGTTTAAAAAAATCAAAAGACTTAATTAATTTAATATGGGCTACCGGTTTCGAGCCTCTGGGCTCTTCGTCAGGCCAAAAAATCTGTGTCATGCAGTTCAAGTTGGTCTTTTAAGTTTTATTTTTCTTAGTCTGATAGAATTGATGAGTAGTTGTACATACCGTATGAGGGATGTACATTTAAAACCCTGTTTTGCCTAGCTCTAACTTGTCCCAGGGGCAAAGTCAAAACGAGGGCATCGCGAGTTTACACCATTCAAACTTTGTAATACCAAATTGTATCTGTTTTCTAATGAGTATGGCCGGTTAAATCTTGCATTAAACTGTGAATTATAAATAATTTTACTATAATCTAAGTAAAATTAGTCTTTTTCGCTCCTCTAAAAGACAAAATATGTCCTTTTCAGCGATAATTTTTTTGGCGGAAATTCAACCACGTTGAACACGTGTGAAAAAAATTCTATATAATTTACAAATAAGGGCTAAAAATGTATGAATTAATGTAGTTGGTGAAAGTTTTAAGTTAATTTGCATTAAATGCATGCATGAGTAATGCTTTATTTGTATAAACCTTACTGTAGTTCGAATATTCTTCGTTTTGGTAGTAAACATTGATTATGACATCCCACCTATATGCTCATATGAGAATATGTTAAAAACTAATCTAAATTGATGTATCCAATTGGATTATTCACTTTTACATTTTAGAAAATAATTTAGCATAAAATCGATGCTTTTTATTGAAAAAGCCTAATATATTACTTATTGTATAACCATTCTATAACAATATAAAAATACTTTTTAATAGTTAGAGAGCACAAAGTGATTTTCTCCAGTAGTCTGTTGCATCAAAATGAATAATTGCCAGCTTTTAGAATTGAAATATGTTATTACACACCTATCAAGCTTGAAGCATTTTTTTTCTTTACTAAATGGTACTCTTTGTTGGCTCTTAAATGCCATAAATGTTAGTTTTTGTCATGATTTTTTTCTCCGGAAGCCCACTGTGTGGAGCATGTACAATGAAAAGCTTAGATATTTCCTCAAGGCACTGCAAAGAACCCTATAAAGAAGCATTTTTTTGGCTTTGCAGCAGGGACAACCTAATATAATTTTATTGCCATTTAATGTATATTTTGTAATGAATTAGGCTTTATTTATTTTTAATGATAGTTATTCTGCTTATTTCATACTGAATAATTTGAGGTAAATTTTGTAAAAATTACTTTAAACATCTTTTTATTGACCATCACTTAAAATTTTTTATGACTAGCAATTCTAGTCTAAGATCACCAGATTAATCAGATTTCACTTACTAACACCAAATAATCAGGTCTGATTGACTTTAAATTTACTTTAAATTCATTGGTCTGCTTAACTGACATCAGATTTACCTAGGATCAATAATTTTGGGGCATCATGAAGGTTATAGCATTGTAACAGACTATGTAATCATGCTTAAATAACTTGGAACTCATAATTTAATATCTTGAAATCTGCATGGTGCTAGAATCCTATTGGAATAGAAAGAAGACAGCAAAAAATACAGACAAAGTGTTCACTCATTATCTCTCTAATAATAAAATGTTCATCTCCACAGATGTACCTTTCAGCTGTTTGGAAACGGAATGAAAATAAAAATCGCTACAAATCGCTACACGCAGCAACAACTTGTGTCAACATAATTGACAACCATTGTAGAGAACCCCACCTCTTATGTTCGGCGGGTAGTCGATCAGAATCCAGTCTGGCGCATCGCTGCAAGTTGGACTCTGTCACTCAGCTTTGTTCGACACAAGCAGATTTTGAGCACAGTCTGGCAGTATGCTGCACTTCAGTTTCAGCAGGGCCAATCTGAGCTGCTCGAGCAGAGTTTGAGAACACGCGCAGTATGTGCTTCCTTATTTTCACTTTTACGTTGCAATTTGGCCTCTTTTGTATCGACTTTTCTGCGTTCGCTCTGGCATGAGAGTACGAGCCCTCTTCAGCGTGGTAGCGTTGTAATGTTCTAGCTTTGAAAGCTAGGATGCTTTTATTTTTACTATAGCATACTCCTTATATAACTAATAAGTGCTTTTTAAGCTCAACCAGCTATGTACCTGTGATGTGTGGCTGCCAGCAGCCACGTATTAGTTTATGGGTATATGCTTGGCTTACAGACCCACAATTGATAGACTGCAGGAACAAGCGCGAAACGATTGACGAGCTCTTGCTTAATTTCAACAAATATACGAGTAAACGAGCCTACGATTTAAAACACGACTTCCCAAACACATTGATCGGATAATAAAAAGTTTTATTAATAAAGCAGCATCAGCTCAAATATTTTAATCTATGGCCATGGACGTATAGAGCAGTCTGCACAGACCAGAACAGAAAATCAATATGGCTACCTCAAGAAGGGTAAAAAAGATATCTGGGTGGGGGCATGGTTATGATCCTATCCAAACAGTTTCAATACAAATGTGAATCTCACAGAGCTCTAAATGAAGCTCTTAATGCCTCTTGATTTAGTGAAAAAGATGAACAGGCAACAGAAATAGGTTTTAGAATTTTTAGGCACAAGTAATAAATTCCTGAAGCAGAAGTTTTATTAACTTAAATGCAAAACAAGATTTTTGGTATAGCCACTAGGCCCATACAATAAAACACACTATAAAACATAAGGTTCTAAAAAGGTGTGTCTTGTGGTCTGAGAGAAAATGTAGGCCACATAGCCACCAGAATCTTGGGTGCCAGAATCCAAAAGTAGCAGCGCAGCACCTGAACCAGTTGTGGGCAGAAGTGGCCTGCTAGGTGCAGGAGTCGCCAACATTGCAACAGGTTGCTCAGACAGATCAGGTTGGTTCATGGAGAAAGCACTAGACTCACTCAACCAAATGTAAAGGTAACATATAGCAAGTCCACCAGTTTCATTGTTTAAGTAAGGCCTCAGGTTTAGAGCTCAGAATGAAAGGCATATCATAAAATGCAGCTGAGAAGATCTCCCAAAGAAGTCCTGGCATGGCATGAATTAAAGTGAAAAACATTTAACAT
This sequence comes from Macrostomum lignano, assembly GCA_002269645.1. Lineage (NCBI taxonomy): Eukaryota > Metazoa > Platyhelminthes > Macrostomidae > Macrostomum > Macrostomum lignano. The sequence continues at coordinate 134,319 of NIVC01000709.1, forward strand.
ATTTTACTTACATTTAAGTCTAAAAAACTTCTACTAAAGCAAGTTAAGAATTTATTGGTATATTAAATATACAATAGTATAAAAGGAAACACTCCTGCTAGGCATTTAAAGCCAGTTTGTAAACAATAAAATATATAATAAAATATTGCTATTTTCTAATTTTTTAAAAAGCAAATATATCAGGTTTTGCATTTTTAACTTTTAACATGTTCTAAGTTCTTAAAGCTCATAATGTGAGTTTTAAATGAAATAAATGTAACAAATAATGCAAATGAAAACATATTGCAATTATACATTTTAAAGAATAGTGCAAGTCACATTTTATATAGCTTTTTACATTGCAAATTATATGAAACTATAAAGTTAAAGTTTAAAAAAAGTTATTACCTGTTTTACTTGCTACTTGTTAATTATTTAGCAATTTAAATTATATATATACTTAAAAGTGCATAGTGATGGCTATAATAAACAGTATCATTATCAGTAATCATAAGGTAGATTATCACTTAGCTAAGGCCTAATGGCTTTTGTAAAAAAGCATATATCAGTTTCGAAGTAATTCTAAGCTGTAAAGCTGTACAAAAATTTATATTTACATTATATTTTTTATTACTACGTCATTAGCAAAAAATAAAATAGGCCTAAGACACGGACAGTTAAATATAAATAGCAATCTGAACTAGACTACAAATTATGCCTCAGAACAAAAATATAGTTAAACAAGAGCGTGGGTGGATAAAGCTAGTTTATAAAAAAACTTGATAGACACCTTTATTTGTCATTCTATTCAGTAAAATTATTTAAACCTCAGTCTCATGAGTCATTTGCCTATTCATAAGCCGTGGCTTATAAAATAAAGCATATATCTAGAATCCTCGATCGATTATTGTTCATGAATTAGATAGATAAGCAGAAAATTGATGCTAGACGTTTGCAATGCTTGAAATACAGAAGTCAGTAATCAATATCTAAATCTCATATTTAATTCAATCCAAAAAAGTTTGCTGATATTTCACATCCGTAAAAAGAACCAGGCCAAACATCAATAATAAATAAAGTACTTATTAACATGAAACTGATAACTAAATTAACGAGAGTATTTCAGAACACAAACAGGCGCGACGTAAACAAAGTAAGCAGTTTAACAAAATCCAGCCTAATATTTATTTAAAAAATATCTATTGCAATATTTACCTAATTTTTTTCAGATAAAAACTACTTTTACGGGTTTGTATAAAACATTTATTTTTATAATACTTTATTTAGTTTCTGATTCTGCGTCCGTACAGTTCCGTAAAAGTAAAGATTAACAAATGGGTAGGAAATTTATTAAGAGGTGTATTTTGTGCTTTAAAAATGTTTTTTTGAGACCACTTAACGGAAATATAAAAAATTGTATAAAAAATTACCAATTGAAACAACAATTTTTTTTCTACATTTTCTGACTCCCCAGTTTTGACTTTAACCGCCCAGAGGCCTTCCACCATTAATTTTAAACGACAGTATATTTGTTATAAAAAAATTGTTATTTCGAAGTACTATACGATATGCGATACTATACGATTAGATGAAATGCCGGTATTGGGGGTAGGAGCATAAAAATCAATATTGAGCGTACAATTAAGCAGTTTGAATAAAATAAAATAAAATAAATGACACGTGAATAAATATTGTACTTCAATAGGGTAAAATAGCGCATTGGTTAAAATGATTAAATGTTTCCTGGCTGAGACTTGAACTTATTGGGAGCCAGGAGGCTCTGTAAGTTACGTTGCCGTGTAAAAGCGGGCAGAATGCGGGAGCCTGGTTTATTTTGTAGCTTCTCAAAGTTTTTAGCAATCTCGTTGGCAAGCCAGACCGTAGATGGGTGAAAAGGAAGGACCATTGGGATGGGTCGGAGAAGATGATTGTCAACCCTGATGTTCGTGCCTGGCGGTTTGTCAGTCCCTAGTTTTTTAATCCAGATTTCTTCCCTTAGTTCGATTTTGTTGTTATTAGGAACATGTTCGATAGCAATGGAGACAAAGTTTGCAATCGAGTGACTGGGGGTGAGAAAGTGCTCAGACCCCGAAGTCACGACCCTCCTGTTAATATTTGACCTGTGCTGGTTCATTCTATCTCTCATTGTTCTTCTAGTCATACCTACATAGAGGATTTTCCCAGGGTGGCACTGGTTGCAGGAGATGCCATATATGATGTTCATGGAGCCACAGGACAGGCTCTGAGAGATTAAAAAACCAGAAGCCGGTTTCAGTCCCTGGGCGGAGAGAGCAGGCGGTGAGTGGGTGCAGCATTTGCAGCGGGATGACCCACAGGGATGGAACCCTTTGGGAAGCAGACCCAGATTGGTCGTTGGTCCTGCAGTCCAGTTCATAAGTATGAGGACATCCTTTTTGCAGTTTCTAAGAAAAATCTTCGAGTAGCCTAATTGCTTGAGTTCCGATTTTAAAGAATTGAAAGCATCGTTGAAAGACTTGTAGTCATCACAGATACGAGCGTACCGAAGGATTTGGGATTTTACTACCCCCTTGAAGGTGTGTGACGGATGGAAGGACTGTCGGTGCAACAATCTATGAGTGTCTGTTTCTTTTGAAAACAGTTGTGTTGTGAAGCGGTTTTCAGCTTTCCTGATGGTCATGTCAAGGAAACTGACCTCAGTTGATGAGGAGCTGACGGTGAGTTTGATGTTGGGGTTGATTGAATTTAGGTGTACAACAAATTCTGTCAGAGTTTCAGCCGGGTGGTCCCAGTGAATGAAGATATCATCTATGTACCTAAAATAGATGTTCGGCTTATAAAGAGCAGTTCTCAGGGCAGTTTCCTCCCAGAGGCTCATGAAGAGACAGGCATAGCTGGGCGCAACTTTCAAAGTTTCGAAGTTTCAAAGAATCCGAGGGATAGAGAGAGAGAGAGAGAGAGAGAGAGAGAGAGAGAGAGAGAGAGAGACACACAGAGAGAGAGAGAGAGAGAGAGAGAGAGAGAGAGAGAGAGAGAGAGAGAGAGAGAGAGAGAGAGAGAGAGAGAGAGAGAGAGAGAGAGAGAGAGAGAGAGAGAGAGAGAGAGAGAGAGAGAGAGAGAGAGAGAGAGAGAGAGAGTAGAGAGAGATAGAGAAGCCAAAGTTTGTCAACACTTGCTTTAGACATGTTTAAAAAGACTTAATCTGTGTGGCACCCCAGTTGACGAGATCAATGCTTGCCTTAGCTCGTAAATCTTAATTTAACACAAACTTACTCAATTTTTCAAACGTCTATCCTAACTATTCACAAGTTTTTGTTTGAGATTACTTCAAATATAAGGATGCTTGCAAAAATAGTTAACCGGGTATTGGAATTCAGCGGGTTCAAAATCCGCGCGGGCATTGACAGCTTGTATAACAAAAGTCTGTTTGTTCTTTATAGCTTTTTCTGTAAAATTTATACAAAACTTTATTTGAAAGGACTACGTAGATTTACTGATTCTGCCTTACATCTGAATTATTATGCTACATTTTTGACATTAATTTAAAAAGTATTGCATGCTTATTAGCTAAATACTTCGTGTATTGATCTAGTTACAACTGACAAAAAATTATTGCATAGAGTTCAGCCCTACACTGTATAGATTGAGTAGTTTTTGTTTTAGTCTGTATTTTACCACTAGATTGCAACACACAACCAATTGTTTTTAGCATGTATTATTAGTACATGTACTAGTGCGCAATCGGAATGAAAGTCCTCTAAATACAATTTAAGTCATTCTATCAATCTAAAGCGCACCCAAAAACTGTTTCTAATTTTGTGTTTGGGAATTTTCCCAGCTGAGCCAGCTCAGCAATATGCAGCCAGAATTTTTCCGTTGGTATGACAACGGGGGTAGCGCTTCCTGCCTCTTTGGAGGTGACGCATAAAAATTGTAAGGAGCCCATACCCATGTTGCAATTATATGTTGCTTGACAAGAATTTTTCTGGTATAGTAAACCAACTGCATGCAGATATGTATTTTCTGCATGTAATTTCTAGTCGCTACACACAATGAAGGTCACTACAGCGAGAAGTTCCACTCGTGTAGTGCAGTAATTCCGCTCAGCCGTTGACAACGTACGAGACCCGTAGGCGATGACCTTCTCTGATCCGTCTAGCTGCAGTTGAGAGAGGACGCCTCCAATTCCCACTGACGAACTGCCATCCGTATCTAGTACGAACGACGGAGCATCTGGAGCAAAGTTTGGATATGCCATAACTTGGTCGCTTGTCAACGCTTCCTTCATCTGCCGAAACGCCTTGTCTTGAGCAGGGCCCCACTGAAAGCGCGACACAGACCTTGTCAGCTCCGATAACTGCTCTGATTTGCGCGAAAAATCCGAAATGAATCGTCGGCAATAACCAACAGTTCCGAGAAACGCTTGAACATCCTTAACGGTACTTGGTGTCTGCCACTCATGAATCGCTCGGATTTTACTAGGATCGGTTGCCACGCCGGCCGCCGATACTACATGTATATGGCCCAAAAAACTCAATTCCGCACTGAGCAGCTCACATTTTTGGGTTCGGCTTCAACTTAGCCTCCAGCTAAGCCGTCGAAATATCTCGTCAACCTTTCAATGTGCTCTTCCACGGTTTTCTAATATACTAGGAAATCATCTAAATACACTAGACAAGTCTTCCACGATAGCGGATGCAGTACCGTCTGCATAATGCGGCTGAACGTAGCAGGCCCATTAGTCACCCGAACGGCATCACCAACCATCGGAACTAGCCACTACAAAGGGAACTACGCTCGTACAAAGGCTGTCTTGTCGCGGTCCTCCAGCGCCACTGGCACCTGATGGTAACCTGACCGCAAATCTCGGCAACGAAAGAGCATCTTTAACAGTCACTTTGTTGAATCGGCGATAATTCATGCACAACCGTAACGAATTGTCCTTCTTTCTGACGCACACAATCGGCGAGCTCCATGGAGACATAGCTTCCTCGATCTTCCCTTGCGTTGGTAGCTTAATCCAATTGTTCGTCGACTTCGGCTCGGAGATGCGGTGGCACCTTGGTGCATGATTGATCTTGTAGTCCATGTTTCTTTCCATTGTTCACTCATTCGTCACCGTGGTTACTGCCAGATCCGTCGCGAAAACATCGCAGTTCCGCTGCATCAGCTCTTTGAACTGAGTCACCTGTTCGGTCGACAATCCGCAGTTTCTCCAACTTCTCAGGCTCTTCAGTAGATCGTCTGAGAGCTCACTCTCGTCCTTTGGTTTCTCCTCCATCATTGCAAGCGTCACTGGCTGCAGTGGATCTAAGGGGTGGTACCACCCTACAGTATCACCTTGGTTGCTGGTGACTGGCTAGTCTGAGAAGTTTGCCAACCGAATCAGAACTCTGACGCTTTCCGACGGCATCACCAGTGACCTAGCTAGCACCACCGTACCCGCTCGCTTCTCCTTCGGACTTTCCTCGAGCACTCCTGGACTTCTTATTAGCTGACCTCTTCCGCCCTTTACCCGGAAACGCCCTGCTGCCAGCTTCTCGAACCCCGGCGGAACAACGATTCGCTCCGATGCCAGGACCCTACGCACTGTAGCTGACCGCCGATGAAAACGCAGAAGGACTGACACCCAGGATATGCAGAACATTTTCTTGAAAATCTACTTGACACCCCTGCTGCAGGAGAAAATCGGCTCCCATAAGTAACTCGTAGGAGACGAGGGGGGCCGTAGCCCAGCTGCTCTGGTGTGCCAGCGACCGAGGCTCGATTCCAAGTGCAGTCACATTAATTTGGGGCTGAATTGGAATCTCGGCTTGGCTCTGCTCGTGCAATTAACGGCCTTGAGAGCCAACCCCCCAAGGCGCAGTGAAGTGTACATGCCTAACGATAATATAAAGTTAGGGCCGCTCGCTGTACACTCCTGTGTGAGTGTGTGCCTGCGTACGCATCCGCGCGCTTGTGTGCCTGCTCAGGGGAGTCGGCGGAATGGGCAGTAATGCCTCTCGCCGGTGTGTGCCTATGTCGCTTAAAGTGCGCCAGGGTGCACACAACCCCCCTGCCTCTAATAAAAAAACTCGTAGGAGACTTACGGCGACACTAGGGGATACTTGCTTCAATTTTACTAAGGATGCTGGGGAGCTTGCAGATTGCGGTGATCAATTTATTGGGCTACCGTTGGCGGCGTTGATGGTTGATTCGTGGTGTTTCGATATGGCTGTAGAGTCAGACATACTACTGGTCACTTGATGGAGCAATGCTTCACTAATTACTGTCACAGCTGCACCCGAATCTACACACGCAGAAACTATACTCGTCCTCCAATCAGACACGAAACGTATACGCTCGTCGGTTGCATTGTCAGACTCGGACGCTCGACTTCCTACTCGGCCAGCTCACCAATTAGGGGAGGTTTGGCTGCTTGGATCAGAGGCCCTGGGTCCCCTTCCCAGGACCGCCGCTGAAGTTTCCCGACAGGCAATTCCTTGCGATATGGCCTATCTGAATACAGTTGCAGCAGCGTCTCGCACCGTAGGCATTCGTGCTGTGGCCTTGCACCGGGGGTTTCGGGACACTCGCGAATTCGATGGCCCCGTTTTCCGCACCTAAAACATGGACCAGACTGCCTTGGCGGCTGCGCTGCGGAGCGATTTGGAGTCGCGACATACGCGCAGGCGCCTTCATCGCTCGGCATGCCAGGCCCTGGGCCGCGCGAATGCGCAGACAGCGCCGCCGGTCTATGGTGCAGCAGCCGGAGGCATACTCCATGCCGGGGTCAACCGCTTGAGCTGCTCTTCGAACTCATCGATTCGGCGTTGAAGTGCGCCCAGGCTCTCCTGCCCGGATGGTCTCGTGTCCACAGCAGCAATCCCGGTGACGGTCTTCTTGGTGCTGCTCTCGGGCCCTGAAGACCTGGATGCCAGTTTCGCGGCTTCCTTCCGCCGCACGCAGCGAACAGCATCCGTAAAGGTGGTGGGTTGCTGCAGCATAACGTACTCTTTGACATGTTCCGATGCTCGGATGCCCTTTTTAAAGCGATCCCTTGCAAAAAAGTTGATGATTCCGATCGACATGTCTTCATCTCGGTACGCGTTCCTTGCTAACTCTAACAGCATATCTGAATAAGTCTCATACGACTCGCCCTCTTTTTGGACTCGCGACTCCAAAGTCCTCGGCCGTGCGATGCTGCAACCTCTCCAGGAGTGAGTGCATCGGTGAAGTCATCATTACGTGGCATCCTCCTCCAGCAGAATATTCTCAGCTGCCGCAAAAGCCGTAATTAGATCCAATAAGCTGAGGAGAATTGGGGCCGGCGATCATATTCCACTATAAATCTGCGATGCTTCAGAATAGGCATTGAACCTCTGAAAACCATAGCCTAAAATTAGCTCCAATGCAGTACTTCGGGGGCTTCGCTGGCCGCTGTACATTCTGTGCCACATTGATGTCCTGCTGCAACGCCGGACGAACTGACGCCGATATTAACTCCACGAGTCTATTCACACCTTTGTCTCCCATCACGACAGCGCAATCGTATGCTCGACACCGACAGAAAAACGACGTAAAATGACACTAACACTTTCGCAACAAAAAAAGAATCCCTCCTCCCAACAGAGCCCTAGCAGCACTAGCTAATCTGAACAAATTCTAACACAATCTCATAAAAAACACAAAGACAACACTATCTTGGTCACGGCACCAATGTTGTGTCCCGAGACGGACCAGCAGGCCTTAACTCACGCTCAGTACGAGCAGGGAGGGCTAGCACTTCAGTCCCACTGTTTACCAACCCCCAGTCGCGCTGCACGCACAGATTGAAGGCCAGTACCAGGGTCGCGGCGAACGCACAAGACCTGGTAACAGATGCCTAATCTGGACCCCAAAGAACGCACACAAAGACTCGTACACTTACGCGACCGCTGCCGAATTTGAGACGCCTCGCTGCTGTCGCTCTAATCAACGATTCACTTTTATAGCCGTAAGTCTATGTCTACTGTGACTGTCTACTCTTGTTTATTTCAGTTGTTATTTAGGGGCAGTGGTATTTTAGCACTCGGCCCAAAATAGCTAAAATTGTAAAATTGTAAGCGGCGAGGCGACAGGGCGCGCGACCCTTATACAGTGAATATGAAAGTACGAGTAGTAGAGTAGCGACCCTAAGCCGACAGATAGTCAGAAAGAGAAAGAGAGAGAGAGCGGAGTGCAACCCAATGCCTGGCCAGAACGCCACAGCAGAGCCAATCAGCACGCGGGGAGGGGTAGAAAACTGACGCAAGAGGGCGCACGAGGAAGAGGGGGGCTTAGGCGCAGACGAGTGTAGGGACGAAATGAGTCAATCAGCAAGCAATAGGTGAATTAAACATGAGTGCGAAGGGACGAAAAAAGTAGCAAAACGAGTGCACGTACGCCGTGCACCCGAAATCACCACATTTCAATTAGCTATTAAAAGTCCGAAAAAGTTTTTAACGAAGTGCACTCATTGAAAAAAGCAACCAGGATGCCTTTGAAGTATAAAAGCTATCACGGCTTCAGGGCGCACTACTTGGACTCTTAAGCGCCCGGCGCCTCCCGTCGCCTCTAAAAAAATTCCCACTGGGATATTTTACCTGTACATACACATGTATGCATACTTTAAATTTTGTTTTAACATACGCTAGAAAGCTAGAATGCTTTTTGCGTCGAACTATATGTCGATCTAAACGAATAGCGATAATAGTAGGCCGCGGGTTTCTCACGCTGAAAAATTCGAATATTTGCATACAGCAGTGTGTATGTAAAATGCATAAACATTTTTCAAGTTAGCAGCGCTTACGAACAAGTCGAAATTCCGGGCTGATGGTATCGGCAATGTGTTGTTGTCTAAACCAAATATGTCCCTTAGATAGCATATTTCAAGTATACTGTATCACTGACTTCATCTACACGTCTACATGGCTTTATTTTGCAACGAGAAATTAATACCAGACAGTTTAGAAACTAAACTTTTCTGCTTTGCTTCAAGCGCTTGTATATAAGCCAAACAAACTGTATTTTCATGAGCTACATACATGTACACGCAGGGATGCCAAAAGAATAGATAAAGAAAAGTGAATTTAAAACTGCACTACAGGCCCTACTGATTCACACCAGTGAAACAAACACAGCTGTAATCAGAAACTCCTAGCCATCAAGCATCAGCAGAAATGCCATCCACTGAATCCAGCGGCAGTCTGGGTGAGTCCACAGAACTCCTGACTCCGGACAGAAGGTCGCGGATGAGCGGCTCCAGCAAGGTATCCGTGGCCATGCTGCTCGTGATGAAACTCTGCGGCAACATGTACGAAAATCAAATGGCCACGTTTGACGTAAAAGCGTTCAATCAGACAGCTGCCAACGCCGGGATTTGCGTCTACGAAAAGCAGACGCCGACTAGCATGCTCAATATTGTTGTAATCGCCATGGCAATTGCAGCGCTTTGTTTACCAACTCTGGGCGGCCTGCTGTCCGATGCTTTCCTCGGGTGCCTCAGGACTCTGTGGATCGGCGTCGGACTGCAGCTGTGCGGCAGCGCCATGCTGACGGCCTTCGACTCGGCTGGCCTGATTTGCCGGATGCCGATGTACCTGCTGGCCTGGGTTCCCGTTCTGCTGTTCCTGGGCTTCAGCGACTCGCTGACGCTCTACGCGCCGATGCAAATCGCCACGAGCAGCCGCACCAGGCAGCTGCTGCTCTGCCTGTACTTTTTTGCCGCGGCCACCGGCGAGACGATTGGCAACGTGCCATCCATGCTGAAGTACTTCACGGAGAGAAGCTACGAGTACTTGTGCGTCGTCTTCGCCGTCTGCAGCTTTCTTTGCCTGACGGTGCTGACGTTGCAAAACAAAGACGCCGTGCTGAGACATGAAAATGTCGAGAACTTTGTAATGCCTCGAAGAAAGCGGCTGATAAAATTTTATCTGATCGCAGCGGGCACGATTCCCCATCTGGCCTCCATAGTGATGTGCCGAATCACTCTTTACTGGTACCAGATCCGGCTGTTTACTCACGCTTACGGCGACAAGGACGTCCTGGCCTACTTTATCCCGCTTGGTGGCTATCAGACAGCTACGATTTCCTTGAGCCTGCTGGGAGCAGCTGCAATCTACAAGCTCGGAGCACCTGGCTGGGCGAGCTTAATGACTCGCATTCGAGCCGGTCTCTGCCTGATGACCGCCTCAAAAGTCCCGCTGATGCTGTTGAGTCTGCTCGACTTCCATCAGGTGATCAGCATGGAGAGCTGGAGCTCCGTAACAGTTTGGACCGTCTACTTCGTGTCCGCCTTTTGCGACGGAGTCACCAACGTACTCACCACAATGGCCATCTACGAGATGATCTACCGCATTGCTGACGCCGGCACCAAAGCGACCATGGTGGGCATTTTCTACACGGTCTGGGGACTCGCTGTCTTCCTCAACGGCGCCATTCTGCTGTCTCTGCAGGCCTGCAACGTGCTGCATTTGGACCTTAACGACAGAGTGAAGCCGAAGTCGCACTACGCCTACGGCTGCGTCATCTGCCTGCTGCTGATCGAAATCGCCTACTGGGAGAAGATCTCGTGGCCTCTGGCCTCCGGGCTGCTGTCGGATCACGAGGCTGAGGAGGCCGAAGGGCAGGATGGACCTCAGCTGAGCTCATTTGCCGGGCGGGACTGACGCGTGGATCGCTTGCACTTCTTATGTGCAGTACATTCAGTAATTCTTCAGAGTAGATACAAAGTGCAAGGCTTAGTGATTTGAATGCTTCTGTTGCGAGTAATTTTGAGCTGAAAAAAACAACTGTCACGAGGTTCACAAGAACTGACAAATTTACTATTTAAACTTTATTTTACAGCTCCAATAAACTTAATCTTCTATCATGCAAATTTTGTAGCATAAAATTTGATTCGAATTTGTTTGTGCTGTTATCCATCTATCAAACTCCGAGAGATGCACTCGGCAACATGCTTAAGTTTCCACCACGCCTGCGGTTCTCGTCTCAACTGTGGGTGATGCGATTTGCGTCACAAGGCCCCCAAGGCCCCAGCTCAGGCTGTTAAGGAGAAAGCGGAGAGCGATGGCTTTTAGAGTTGAAAATTAACTAAGGCTGCCACTTGCTGACCACTGTTTTCGGGGTGAAACATGTTGCTGGGGGACCTTGCTTTGAAAACTTAACATATAAGGCTCGTTCATACTGCTCGGACTTGTACACCAATTTTCGTTGGCTTTGTAAACTAGCTGTGCTACCTAATAGCAGGGACCACTAGGTAAACTTGTTCTAGTCTAATAGTCCTTGTTTAATTGCAGAGTGAGGGGCCGCAAAGACGGCCACACGCAGTCAGTCGATCTGCCAAATGCAAAGTTAAGATAATCTTCGCTTCAAAACTGTACTTGAGTCGAGAGAGCAAAAGCGTACATTTATAGAATCCTAACTAAGCGCGGGGCCACATGCATGCTCCGATTGTGTGCAGCTGTGTAAAATTGCTGTGAGCGCTGTGATACGAGCTACGCTGTAATAAACAAGTCAGTCAGCTGTTTTTGAATGCTATATTCAAGCTTTTAATCAAAGCGACAATTTTATGGTAGAAGGCTACGTAAAAGCTCGAGCACAACTCCATTTGCTAGAGGAATGAAAGCCAAAAACCTCGTCCTCGGTCTAGCGGTGGCGGTGGCGGCCGCTGCCGCACTGCTGGCCAACAGCGGCCTGCTGCACTCGGCGCTTCCCGGCGGAATCGAAGACCCGGAGCCGCTGCAGCGCATTCTGCCTACGTTCAACTTTGTGTTTTACACCGGCGTTGCCTCATGGATGCTGGGCGCCACTCGGAAAGTGTTCGAACCTGCCAAGTTTCTGTTGCGAATCATCAGGTCGAGCAATGCGGCCGTCAGCTTTCCTGAGCTTGAGTCTCGAATTGAGAGCATTACAAGGGTGAGCAATGGGGCGCAGGGTAGCTCTGCGGTTAAAGTGTCTTAACTGTACGGATCGACCGTCCCTTGATTTGCGAGAAGTATTACCGTTGAAGCCATTAGAGTTAATCCGTAATGTGACGTTGACTCCCGCACTGAAGGCTGACGGATCGCAGCTCACACTGAAGATCGATGCTCCAAACAAGCAGCAGATGAAGTCGCAGAAACCATCGCCCGCCATCCTATTCCTGCACGGCGGAGGCTATGTGCTCAACAGCCCGGCTGAGTACAGCTACCTTACTGGGAACCTGTCCTCCAGCCTCGGCGTGCCAGTCTTCTCGCCCGACTATCGCAAGAGTCCGGTGTGGACGCATCCAGCTGCGCTGGAGGACGCCCTGGCGACGCTGCGCCACCTGCGGTCGAATGCCGAGGCTTACGGCATCGATCCCGAGCGGCTTCTGCTCGGCGGGGACAGCGCCGGCGGCCACCTCAGCATCGGCGTCACCCTGCGGCTCCTGCAGGCTGGCGAGGCCGTGCCGTCGGCCCTGCTGCTCATCTACCCTGCCACGCAGCTCGTCACTTTCTGCCTGCCCAGCCACCTGGAGAATCGATTCGACGTTTTCTTGTCCGAGTCGACGGCGTGCGCATTTCGACTGGCCTACCTGGTTGGCGACACGGCCGACGTGCCGGTGTGGAAGGCCAGCAACCACAGCAGCCCCTCCATCAGGTAGGCGGTCTGGACACATCATTTTTAGTGCTTCCCTTCTTTAAACTACAGAAGGGGGTTTTGCAGAGCTTTCAGAAGCTCAAAGCTAAACATCGTAGAGATTTCTAATCGCACTGGGAAGTGACTAGCAAGCTGCAAATATCCAAGCCTAAGCAATGCCCGCAACCATTAGACAACCATGACTGCTTTGTACCCCGAGTGTACTTTGAGGACGCAGTCGAATGTAGACATGCAGCATTCTGTTGATGCTTGGAGCAGTTACATGTAGTTCATCGCTGCGACACCGCTCTGCCACGAAGCCCAGCATTCAGTCCCGTCAGCACTCGCATTACAGGTCGGAGTTGGCCAAGAAGTTCGGCCTGCCCCAGCTGGCCAGCCAGTGCCCCAAGGACATCGGGGGAGCCGGACTGGACTGGGCCATCAGCCGGTACGAGTTCGCCTACAGGGACTGGCTGCTGTCTCCGCTGTTCGCTCCGGACGAGTTGCTGGCGAAATTTCCACCCAGCCTCACGCAGACCTGCCAGTTTGATGTACTGCGCGACGAGGGCCGCATGTTCCACGAGCGGCTGGTGCGAGCCGGCGCCGCAGGCGGTTCCAGAAGCCACAGGCACCGGCGCTACGCCTCAGTGCACGGCATGTACGGCTTCCTGCGGGCCGGTCACGCACCAGCCGTTGCCGCAATGGACGAAGCCAAGACTTTCGTTGCTTCGGTCCTCGGACTGGACAAAAACTAGAAAATTTGTAGCCGTTTTTTACTCACACAATCGGAGCATCCCCGCGGTCCTTGGCAGGCACATGAAACTCTTAAGGCAGAGAGGAACAGAAACTCGCTAAAACAAATCAAAATGCTATAAAAACAAATGGGCAAGGATATAATCAAGATTTCGTAACAAGACTGCCGTCAACGGGTGTCAAACAAGGACTACTGAAGTAGAGAGACGGGAAACTGTGTTTCTAGGACAATTTAGGAGGCAGGTTTTACCGAAAAAATAAATTATGGAGAATGGAGGCTTTCACTTTTCAGCACAAAAATTGTTATTGCTTTCGATAGGAGGCAGACCCAATGATCATCTTTTGATACGTGTCAGAAAAATTCCAGGACAGCACAGCACAGCTTTTGGATGCACTATCAATTTGCAGCTTGTTGCAGGCTGTAGCAACATATAAACTTTCGTGTTAAGCAACGAACCAATCTAAATTTTCTGGTCCGATTCGGAAAATCGCCCTCGGAAGCACTTGTATTGCTGCAACAAAGTGTATGGAGAAAATGCTATGTCTTGCTCCTGAGTTTTTGAGTGGCACAAGCGATTCAAGGAGGGGCCGGAGGTCGAGGACGACACCAGGAGTGGAAGATCTTCAACGTAAGATGTCAGAGGCGTTGTCCACATGGAGTTTCTGCGCCAAGGCCAAACCATCAATCAGCATGTGTACGAGTACAAAGGGATTCTGCAGCAACTGCTTCCTTCAGTGCGAGACAAGAGACGCGATTTGTGGGAAGCCAACTCGTGGTTCCTTCATCAGGACAATGCGCCAGCTCACTATGTGTCAGGCAGTATCTGGCGAATAGGAATGTCACAGTGCTAGACCAGCCTTCATATTCGCCCAATCTAGCTCCCTGCGATCTTTTCCTATTTCCCATGCTCAAGGATGTTCTCAAAGGTACTCAATTTCCTGATGTTGATACCATCAGAAGGGCCACGACGACAAAACTGCAAAGTTATTCCCAAAGAAGCCTTCCAGGGCTGCACGGAGAATGGACAAGTGCGTTCGGCTCAGGGGGGGAGTACTTATATTATCTGCGTTATTAAGGAATTAAGAAAATTTAGTAAAACAAACTAACTGACAAATATTTGACAGCACAATACAGATCTGCAGTAGTATAACGCGCATTTTACTTAGAGCTAAATATTAAGCCTTGCAAAGGGAACAACAAAGCTGCTAGGCCGATTATATTTGTCCTAAAATACAGCAAAAATGGTGCTAAAGCTGCTTTCTAGTGCTAGAAAAAGAGGTGCTTACAGTTAATAAATACTCTACAGCATAAATACAGGTGTATAAATATCGTATTAACAAGTAATCATAATGAGACATGACATCCGCAAGAGAGAGTGAATGCGATGCACTGACTTCAACAGCCAGCTGCTTGAGTTGAGGGTGGAAGTTAGTGCGATATTGTTCTGTAAAAAACAGAATAAAAACTGCTAAAAAGTTCAGTGGAGACAGCTCAGAGTGAAACTTGAGATCCGCATTAACGGGAAATTTCCCTCTGAATAAAAAGAGAAAAAAAGTAAAACAAAAAATCAAACTGCAGCGTGCTGGAGTGGAAACTAATGAATTTCGCAGACATTTAAAATAATAAAACTACTACATGAACTACTCGCAGTAGGAATGACAGCGCTTGTGCGCTGAGCAGGAATTAAAAAGTGAATTATGATGGTACAGCTATGTTGCGGAAACAGATATGTACAGCTGGGATATCAGGGCATGGCCAATAAACTGGCGCCCTTGTTGTTCACAAAATTGCTGCAGAAAATAAAAAAAGCCAAATGGGAAAAAAAAACTTGAAATGTGCGCGAATTTTCGGAATACACGAGTGTTGCTGAATAAAGAGGCTTGGCTCACCAGGTGAAGCAGGTTAAACAAGGTGGTAAAGTTAGTGGCAGTGTAAAAAGGCAACGTAAAACTGGCTTTTGTAGGCTTAACAAACTGCTCAGATCTGCTCATACCAATCTGCAACCAGTGCTCAGATCTGCTCATACCCATCAGCAACCAGTGCTCAGATCTGCTCATATCCATCAGCAACCAGTGCTCAGATCTGCTCATACCCATCAGCAACCAGTGCTCAGATGTGCTCATACCCATCAGCAACCAGTGCTCAGATCTGCTCATATCCATCAGCAACCAGTGCTCAGATCTGCTCATACCCATCAGCAACCAGTGCTCAGATCTGCTCATATCCATCAGCAACCAGTGCTCAGATCTGCTCATATCCATCAGCAACCAGTGCTCAGATCTGCTCATACCCATCAGCAACCAGTGCTCAGATCTGCTCATACCCAGCTGCAACCAGTGCTCAGATCTGCTCATACCCATCTGAAACCAGTGCTCAACAAAAGCAGTCCATAAAATAACAGTGACACAAATACTGATAAATGTAACAATCAAAATTGAAAATTTCCAGATTCCAAATAAGCAAAAAAAAGTGGAACAAGCCAATTTGACCAGAAAAGTTGACAATGAAGGTTTTCATTTTTTCAACACTGCTCGCAAAGATTAAAGAATATAAAAATTTGTTAGCAAGTCACTACCCCTACTTTGTCCAGGCGTATTGAGCTGGCAGTTTAGCAAAACCTGCTCAGTGAATGAGCTCACACGGCGGACACGTAATTGGCTGGCAGCATGCCAAACTCCCCAGTCCGCTCCACCCTGCCGTACATCCAGCCCTCGTCAATCGGATCGCCATTGGTGATCAGGTCCCCTTCGTTGAAGGACACCTCGTCTGTGTCGCTGGCGGCGTAGGCGTACAAGGCTCGGTAGCAGCGCTGCGGAGCGGGGGAGGGGACTCGTTACCCTGACTCCACACCCCCAATTACACCTGACTCCACACCCCCAGTAACACCTGACTCCACACCCCCACTTACACCTGACTCCACACCCCACTTACACCTGACTCCACACCCCCAATTACACCTGACTCCACACCCCAATTACACCTGATTCCACACCCCCAATTACACCTGACTCCACACCCCAATTACACCTGACTCCACACCCCAATTACACCTGATTCCACACCCCCAATTACACCTGATTCCACACCCCCAATTACACCTGATTCCACACCCCCAATTACACCTGACTCCACACCCCAATTACACCTGACTCCACACCCCAATTACACCTGACTCCACACCCCCAGTAACACCTGACTCCACACCCTAATTACACCTGACTCCACACACTTAATCACATGAGTCCACAATCTCCTTTCTCGCTTGCAAAAGAATAACCGGACTAGGAAAACGGCCTTGGCTCGCCAGGAATATTTAATATTCAATTCCAGTCTGTACTGCCGATATGAAAGAAACTTCAATGCAATGCGGAGAAGCTGCTAACTAATTTCAATACCCAAACGAGTTTTCACATCTCACGCTCTGTCAGCTTAGATGGATGACATCTTTAGTATCTTAAAGATTTAAGTCATATAGAAACCAAAACCTGCATCTGAAAATCTTGTACTCATACGTACCCCCCGATCTGAAACAGCAGCTGCTTTGGGCTGCTGCTGCTGTTGATACTGCGGCTGTTGCTGGTACTGGGGCTGCTGCTGGTACTGCGGCTGCTGCTGGTACTGCGGCTGTTGCTTGTGCAGGGGTTGCTGCTGGTACTGCGGCTGCTGCTGGTACTGCGGCTGTTGCTTGTGCAGGGGTTGCTGCTGGTACTGCGGCTGCTGCTGGTACTGCGGCTGCTGCTGCTGCCGCTGCTGCTGATACTGTTGGTACTGAGGCGGCTGCTGAATCTGTGGCTGCCGCTTCTCAGCAGCGGACGTGTACGACACCCCTCCGATGCTGTGCGGGTTGAACCCGCCAGAGCCCACGCCGCCAGCCTGCTGTTGCTGCTGCGGCTCCCAGCCGTCGCTGTTGGCCGTTTCGGCCGCCTTGGCGCCGCGGGCTTTTTCGAAGTCCTCGTGGTACTTTACCTGTGTGGCGCGGCGACCGATTTAATGAGGGACTTCCGGTTAATGAGACTGACACTTGAGGGACTTCCGGTGGGTGAGACTGACACTTAATAGACTTCCGGTGGGTGAGACTGACACCTGAGGAACATCCGGTGGGTGAGACTGACACTTGAGGGACTTCCGGTGGGTGAGACTGACACTTGAGGGACTTCCGGTGGGTGAGACTGACACTTGAGGGACTTCCGGTGGGTGAGACTGACACTTGAGGGACTTCCGGTGGGTGAGACTGACACTTGAGGGACTTCCGGTGGGTGAGACTGACACTTGAGGAACATCCGGTGGGTGAGACTGACACTTGAGGAACATCCGATGGGTGAGACTGACACCTGAGGAACATCCAGTGGGTGAGACTGACACTTAAGTGACTTCCGGTGGGTGAGACTGACACTTGAGGAACATCCGGTGGGTGAGACTGACACTTGAGAAACATCCGGTGGGTGAGACTGACACTTGAGGAACATCTGGTGGGTGAGACTGACACTTAGGGGACTTCCGGTGGGTGAATCTAGCTGACACTGCAGGGCAGTGATGTCAAAACACATTGCTGGGTTTACTTACATTAGACACCACCTGCGCATTTTGGCGATGGCGGAGACTTTCCGGATCGTCAGTCACCGCCGTGTAACGACCTTTAGCCTTCTCAAAGTCGCTGTGGTATTGCACCTGCAAATTCATATCACCCCTATAGTAACTAAAAGTTATTCAATCTAGAAAGCTTTGACAACTACTAAAATGCAACTTACATTGCTAATAACAGCCGTGTTCTGTTTAACTCTCTGCATCTCTGGGTTGTCGCTCACAAAAGTGTAGGTCTTCGGCTGTGGATAGTGACTGCGGGAAAATCCATGTGTATCACAGGTTGTATTGTAATAGAATTGTAAAAATAAAGGAGCATAAAAAAGACTCAATTTTATTTTTAGACTCACGCTCCGCAGTAGGGTTTCTTCTCAAAGCCTTTGTAGTTCTTCATGTTGAGGGTCATGCCACACACCTGGCATTTGAAACAGCCCTTGTGCCAGACCTGTGCATCAATAGATAAACATAATTGGTTATATTTGGCATAATTAGGAAAAAAAGTTAAATATTGTACATATTGTAACACATTATATATATTATTATACATATTATAACAATATAGAATAATTATTGATTAGACCTATGAAGTACACCTGCCCTAATAGGCAGATATGCAATTAATAGGTCAGTTGCAGCATTTATGTGGCATATCTAAAGGCTGCATATGGCTATTTAGCCCCTACACACCCTCAATTACCCTTACCCAACCCTAGCTAATGCTAATAGCTATTCTATAGCTGGGGACTGAAGCAATGCAGGGTTAAGGGCATCATTGTTCAAGGACACAAAATGTTCCAAAATGAGTTAAGAAATGAGAATTTAACCCATAACCTTTTAGCTGACTTTAAAACTCCATCTACTAGGCTTTAACCCTTTTATATAAAGATTATGTATAGCAAGAAAAATATGTTTCAAGATAGTTATAGACATTAGAAATGATTAAAGACTAAAGTAGTAAAAAGTTAATAAAATGTTTAATACCAATTAATTGATGATAGGCCTGATCCTTGATCTTCATGTCTCTATTTTGCTAATGTATTTTATAGGCTAAGCAATACTTTTGGGAAAAAAATGTTTCAACAAATAATGTATTGGCAATATATATATAATGTTTTGTCAAAATCATTTTCTAGGGCTGTACATTTTTAAGCCACAATGTTATACATTTAAAAAAATCAAGTGACTATAATGCTGATATTTATAATATATATTTTATGTTTGTTTAATTTTTTGTCATTTTAATTAGTAAGGTAAAAGTTAACACCACACTTAGAGACACAGCGGCCATGTCTCTAATAGTGACTAGGTCCATACTTATACTATCACTAAGGTCACCTAAGTACTATTGATCAAAGAGCTGCTGCCTTTGCAGCTTTGCTTTGCTGTGGATTGGAAAAATCAATCATTAGAGAAATTTTAACATCAACGAATTAACAGAATCTCATTTTCAGAATCTGCCTACAATGTCAACAAATAATTTGGCATAATTAAAGAGTGTATAACAAGATTTTGTTTGCCATTAATAAACACTCGAGTTTGCAGTGGAGGGTGGCAGCAAGTGTGCATGTAGTAAAACAAATGCCAACTTTGGTCAATCTTGGCAGGTTTGGACAAGGGGGGCAACAATGGGGGAGTGGGCAAAAATTGAGCATTGAGATAAACAGGCGAGGCTAAGCAGTTCAAAGCTGTAAAAATTAATTAGTTAGAGTAAAATAATTGTGAAATTGAGGTGCAACAAAAAACCAGTAGCATTGGGAGAGTCGGCAAAGCAAAGTGTCTGAAGAGCACTGCATTCAGCAGAGTAACTCAGCCAGTTATTTAGCATATTAGGAGAATGGGAGTGGCGAGCATGCAGAACAAAACTGAGTGTTAAATAAATATATATAATAAATATTTGGCAGCCATGTCTCTAATAGTGACTAGGTTCATACTTATAGACATAGCAGCCATGTCTATAATGCAGAAACTTATAGACATGATGGCATTATTAGAGACACAGCTGCTGTGTCAATGAAACTTTCATAGCAGCAGTGTTGTTAATATTGGATAGGTTCATACTTAGAAACATAAGTGGATGGCCATGTTATTACTATTAAATGGTTTTGCACTTAGAAACATGGTAGGTGGCTGTGTTGTTAATATTGAATGGGTTTGAACTTAGAGACACAATGGATGGCCATGTTAATATTGAATAGGTTTGCACTTAGAGACACAATGGATAGACATTAATATTGAATTGGTTCGCACTTAGAGACACAATGGATGGCCATGTTGTTAATATTGAATGGGTTTGCACTTGGAGACACAATGGATGGGCAGGATGGCCATGTTAATACTGAATGGATTTGCACTCAGAGACATGATGGATGGTCATGTTAATAATATTGGAACTTATACTATAGGCATAGCTATCATGTATATAATCATCAATATAAAATGTGTGTTCTGTAGGGCTCCCTCATATGCAAATGGTGGCTTAGTGGATAAGTTAATTGCCTTGTGATTGCATGAAAAGGTTTGAATCTCAATTGGTTAGAGTTTAAAAATTTTAAATTTCTTAAAATTAAATTAATTTATTTTTTTAAGAATAACACTAAATCTTAAAGTGTGGCCACAATTATATATATAGCTACTAAATAAGAAATTTTTTTCAATATATATTGGCCACACTTTGTCATGAGTTAAACATTATACAGTCTTACTAAAGCTAGTGACATTTGTAGTGACATTTCCTACCTAACAAGGCAATAACTAAACTAAATATAGCCCAATAAGCTTTCTTAGTACATAATATTAGGCTAAATACATAACAATAAAAACACAATACCTATTGTCCCATCTTAAAAATGACAAGGAAGGCTAGTAATGGGGTAGGCACTAGCTACCCTCATACCCTTGGCTTTAATAAAGCTATATAATATTTAACTCATGACAAAGTGCAATCAATATGTATTGAAAAAATTATTTCTTTTCAATAGCTACATATATATATTGGGCCACACTTTAAGACTTAGTGTTACTCTTAAAAATTTAATTTGATTTATTATTTTATCTTAATTAAAAAAACTTAAACAGTTCAAGATGCAAAAATTTTATTCACTAAAAAAATTTCAAACTAATAAAAAAACTAACCACTTGGGAATTGAACTTTTTTACATGCAATCACAAGGCATTGACTTATCCACTTAGCTACCATACATGCGCAACCTTGTGAATCACTTGGCTGTTTCTACTGGCAACACACACATGTAAGTCACTATTGGCTAAGAGCAGTCACGTGACTACTATTCTATCCCATACATGCGCAACTTCTGAAATTACGCTGGCCGTGCGACTTAGTTTTCGATAAAAAATGCGACTTACCTATGAAAGAGCCAAGCAAAAACTTTAGGTAAACGGCAGGAGTAACTATGACCATATTTTTAAAGCTAACTGCCTCGCCAGCTAATTAGTGCTGCGTGCAGATTCCGCGTTTTTATAACAGCTAATCAGTGTCATTTAGTGGCGGCATGAAGCAATTAGTAAATTGTCAGTACAGTGTAGTGAGCATACTACAAAAGTCATGATTCATGAATGTCCAGAAGTAAGTGAAGTGAATACAGTGTGACCTATAGCTCAAGAACGATTTGCTAGACGATTTGGCATGGAAGATGAGAGCCCTGATTCAGATGGCTCATCAGATGCAGAATACGAATCCTGTAGAGATACAAGCTGTGAAAACCCACAGATTTTTAAACCACTGAATTCTAATTCCCGGAACTATTTTTGCATAGATTCTAAATTTGAAGTCATGCTCAAACAAAAACTTGTTAACAGTTAGGAAAAAGGCAAAGATGGGAGTAATGCATGTTAAACTAAGATTTGAGGCCTTTGCAAATTCTCTCCATTCCTCAATCTTCTCATCCTCTTTTTCTTTTCTCTCTCATCCCTTATCCCTTTTCTCTTTCCTCTCCTCTCTCCTCTCGTCTCTCCATTCCACTCTACTCTCTCATCTTATCTTCCCTCTCGTCTCTCTCCACTCTACTCTCTCATCTTATCTCTCCTCTCTTTTCTACTCTCTCATCTCTCCTCTCTTCACTCTCCTCTCATCTCCTCTTTATCCTCTCTTCTCTCATCTACTCTCTCCTCTTTCCTCTCTTCTGATCTCATCCATCATCTTTTCTTTCCTCTTTCCTCTAATCTCCTCTTCTCTCTCATCTCTTTTTCCTCCCTCAGCTTTTCTCTCCTCTTCTATCTTTTCTCCCATCGCATCGCTCGCCTCTCCTCTGTTTGCTTATCTCTAATCTTCTATTCCCTCTACTTTGAAGTAAGAAAATATGCACATATTTTTGCTGAAGATAAGAGGATAGAAGAGGGCATTGAGGAGAAAGGGTAGAGAGAAAGGGGGAGAAGAGAGGAGAGTAAAAATGAGAGGAGAGAGAAGAGGGAAAAGGGGGAGAGAGAGAAGAGGGGAGGCAAGGTAGAGAAGAAGAGAGAGATGAGAGTTGAAGAGACACCAACCTTGCTGGTTAGGAAGTTTCAAAGAATCCGAGGGGCGAGGGCCAGATAGAGGGGCTTCGCGAGCCGGAGTTTGCCAACCCCTGCTCCAGAGTTTAAGAAATCAATGGGAAACTGTTGACGCGGGCTTCTGATTTCAAAGATCTTGTCTGTGGTTGAAGGCTTCTATTCTGTTTTTGCTCTCCTACCACACTTGCACCTACTACCCCCTGATTGCCTCTGATTGTGACTTATTTCCCTCTTATTGCGACTTAGTTGCTTCTTTTTGCGACTTACCTAATCCTTTTTGCAACTTACCTAATCCTTTTTGCAACTTACCTAATCCTTTTTGCAACTTACTTAATCGTTTTTGCGACTTACTTAATCCTTTTTGCAACTTACCTAATCCTTTTGCGACTTACCTAATCCTTTTTGCGACTTACCTAATCCTTTTGCGACTTAGCTGATCCTTTTGCGACTTACCTGATTCTTTTTGCGACTTAGTTTGCTTCTTTTGCGACTTACCTGATTCCTGTTGCGACTTACCTGATCCTTTTTGCGACTTAGTTTGCTTCTTTTGCAACTTACCTGATCCTTTTTGCGACTTACCTGATTATTTTTATAACTTAGTTTGCTTCTTTAGCGAATTGTTTTTCTTTTGCTTCACCATTTTCCCTGAACTGCTCTTTCTTTCGCTTTCCTCTTGCCTTTCTTGGTTCTTGTGTTTTTCTGTTTTTGGTTGACTCAATTTTGCGACTTACCCCTGGTCAGCCACGATTTACGGTGGCCAGATCGGCCAGGTCGGCCAGCAGTTGCGCATGTATGTTCTATCCAATAGCAACTTATATGTGTATGTCGCCAATGAAATGGCTGGGTGAATCCCTAGGTTACGCTCAAGTATGTTAGCTACCATTGGCTTGTTAGAGAGCCCTATAGAAAATGCATTTTATATCAATGATTATAGCCATGCATATAAGCTCAAATATTATAGACATGGCTGCCATGCCTATAAGTTCTAATATTAAAGACATGACTACTATGTCTATAAGCTCTATACTTATAGACATGGCCACAATGCCTATAAGTATAAGTACTCCAAAAAGTTATTTGTTTATAAAACTAAAGTAAAAGTAAATAAAAGATAAAAAATAAAAAGTTAAAGATAAAATTTTGTTGCATAATCTGTCAATTATATTTTTAGCTTAATTGCAAAATTTATAATATTTTTCTATAATTTTTCCATCCTAGCCTAGCATTATCATAAAATTATAAAAATAGTCATTGGCAAAAATGCTTAGCAAAATTTAGCAAACTAAAAGACACTTGCCAAAATTAATCAGTCAGTTGCCAGTCATTAGGCCTAGTTTTGATAACCAAACTATTGTGGGGAGTATTATATTAGTAATGATATTGAATATTGTCATTGACATCAGTATTAATATGATTAAAACAATATTATCTTAAATTTTAAAACATTCCTAATGTTTTTGCATTTGATTAGTATAATACAAATATTAAAACAAATTTAACCAACCTGATCCAAGCATTTTAGCTGTTCAATAGGATACACTACTTTATCACACCCAGCACACCTTTTGTCCATAACAAAACTTTGTGTTTAATCAATCAATAAAAAATAATTGCAAAACTGAAAATAAGCAACAAAAAGCAAAACTGTAGCCACAACAGCACAGCACAGTGAACAGCTTAGTATGCAACAGACATTAGGAGACTAAAACAAGTCGTAAGCTAAACTAGAACTTTTGTTTTACTATTAGCATAAGCTAAATTGTTAATTCAAGGGCAGGAAGTCAAATCAACCCTCTATCTATAGGCCTAGCATGCAGCAGAAACGTAAAAATGTATGCAAATAGCAGAGAGCTTAGTTTAGGCAGCAGGAATAATTATTTAATTTTAGGTTGGGTTGGCCAACGTCCTTATTCATCGAAAAAATGTAGGTGTGGTCAAAGCCCCGCCCTTTTCTAAGATTTATAATAGTAAAACAAAAAGGTGACTTTTGGGTAGATACATTTGATCGTAATCAAACACAATTATTGATGCATCCAATTTTAAAATGCTCAAAAAACAGTATTTATGCACCAGTAAACGTTGGGAACGTTTTCAATTGCGACTATTTATTTTAACCACTTGAAAGAACAATATTTCATGGCATGTGATGAGCCACACAACCACCGAGCTTACACTTACACATCGGTGCCTTCGAGATCGAAATGAGTACTTAAGGACCACTAAAAGTGGCCGTTGAAACACCGTTAATTTAGTTATCCCTGTGAGTGAGTACTATATGCATGCAGTTAGCTGCTGGTAACAAATTTCCCAAGAATTTTATTAGAATTTTCCTGATCCTACTAGAAGGTGCTTCTTGTTGTGTACTGCAAAGGCATGCAATGCGTAGGGATAGTTCGGGGACAGGGTTTCTAGAAACTTCCACCGCGGACTTGTTTACGCATAGTTCCAGAAGTTTCCTCCCCCGGTCTTTCTAGAACCTTCCTTCCCCGCGTGCATAAATATACGAGCCGCCCTCCTATTGGCCAAACCCTCTTTTGGTGCCACTGGGCGCCCGGATAATTATCTATCTAGTTTCTGCGTTCGTTAATTCAACAACAGAACACTTCTAACATGGTAATTTGCATTCACCATCCAGTATCATCGAATAATTAGATGATTGATATACAATATGATAAACAATTGGGAAAATCTATGGTAAAAGTTAGATGCACGTACGTGTAGTGTTATGTACATATACATGCATGGAAATATTACAAATTGCACGTGACATGTACGTGCAATTTAGTTCATGTAGTTCATGGCCTACAAAATTTAGGACATGTCATAAACACGTACACACAACATATGTTTCAGTTTTACATGTTGAAAAAATTCCTATCACCTCATCATCAAATGAATTAGGCCACATATTTAAAATGATCGCACGTAACGGCTTGCAGATATTTTTTGTCGCTTCGTGATGTGCATGGTTTTATAGTGCGTTGTGACGATAGCCATACGTGCGTACGAGAGAATAATCAAGAATGCAATGACGAAGAGAACCCGCGGCGATTGATAAGTCTGAATGGAGTTGGTAATGCATGGGCGCTGTCACGCAAAGAGAACCATTTTTTCTAACGAATACGGTACAATTCTTTAAAAATTCTTTCAAGAAACAATGTACATGTGTAAACATCGCCTTACACATACAGTTTGCATACTTCTGACACAGCTCTCACGTAGCAGTTCATTGCCGTTTACTCTTGGGTTGTACGGCAAAAGTACGATCGTACATGTAGTATTTTGTATGTAGATATGGATTGATCTCCGGTACACTTAAATTGCTCCCCTAGCTCTTTGCTATTGTGTCCTAGCTTTTGTCCTCTGCCTATATCAGCTGTAATAAAAAGTGAGACTAAAGGCATTACTCGACAAGAGCAGACCGCAGTTGTGATCAATATACATGTAGCCTTATTAGTAGAGCTGTAAAAATTGAGCGAGGCTTGCAATTGTATTTTTTATAAAATTCACAACTCTCAGCACGATTCCTATAAAATTATAGGATATGGAGTAGTTCTTTGACTGCACTGCACTGCACTGCATCCATAACTCATTTGCTAGTGAAAACTTTATTTGAAAAGGCCCATTCTTCCTCGAAATGCATTAATGAGGCGTACGCTGCTTGAGAGCTCTTGCTTTATACTTTAGATAATATCGAGGCTCGTCGATTAGTCTAAAAAGCAGATCGGATTCCTAATCTTGATAATGCATTCCAAATCAAAAATAGGTCTCATATCGGCTGCTGGTTTCTCATATTAAGAGTGACATGCTGGTCCTTGGTGGAAGCTGCACTCTCAGTGTGGTTACAGTGCATGTATGTCAGAAAGTAAATCGTTGGAATTCTACACTCAGATAAAACACATTTGTTAGAGGAAATGGAAAATAAACAATGTTCAAAAGGAGATTAAAAACGAAGGGAAAAAGGTTAGTAAAACAAATTAAAAGCCGCACAATCCAGTGTGTTACGCTGAAGAAAAATTTCGTTTTCAAGTCAACGACGAGTACATTGTACGCTAATTGAGCCGCTGTAAAACAAATACACGTGATGCTAAATGTATCAGACCCGAGATGCAATGTATAACTATTTGTTATGGTCATCATGCTATGTAAGCCTGTAGTATTTCAGAATTTTTTCTTGACTACGAGCGTAAAATATATATACAACAAACTTGGTTAGCCTGGATGTCCCATTAGCCTACGATAGCTTCGTGCCTGCAAGCCTCGCTGATCTTCGTAATTTCACACCTTGCTTTCTCGGCATCATTATTCACTCCTTCACATGGCAGTCATGTTCTCCATGGCATAGTTGGGAACGCCGTTGTGGTGGTGCTGCTTCATGTGGTTGAACCGGTCGTAGTTGATGGCCACCTCCGGCAGCATCTCGGAGGCACCGATTTCTGGCACGGCGTTGTCTGTTAAAAACGAAAAGTGGAGCCAGGTTTTATTGAACTTCGGGAGTACTGTGTCTGAGAGCTGCATTACTGCAGTATAAGTAATTTGTATTCCAGGGGATGAAAAGAAACTCAGACTGAACTGCACTAATCGTCCTTCTCACCTTCCTTCCAGCCGTGGCCGTAGGCAGTCAGAGGATAGGCCATCTCGCCGTGCTTAGGGAAATCCAGACCTGAAATTGGGAAACGTTAGGAAAAGACTCTATGAACTTTTCACGCCCTCACGACCAACTTTTATGTGCAGCGTTGAACCAGAGGCTTCAGGAAGCCTTTGAACAAAGGAAACTCTCACCTTTGATCTCGTACTCCCTGCTGACTCGGAACACCTTGAGCAGGCGAAGTATGCCGAACACGATGATGGAGACGCCGCCGCTCCACGCCGTGATGGCCAGAACGCCGACGAGCTGCACGGCCAGGTCGAGTCCGCTCTGCTGGTCGAAGGTCATCACGATGCCCCGGCTGCGGTGCAGGAAGGCTACCGCGATGACGCCCCAGAGACCTCCGCCGTAGTGCACGGCCACCGCGTCAAGCGGGTCGTCGATCTTGAGCGCCAGCAGCAGCATGGACCAGCAGGTGTAGGAGATGGCGGCGAAGAAGCCGATGATGCAGGCGCCCCACGGATAGACGACGTCGCAGCCGGCGCAGATGGCCACCATGCCGGCCAGGCCGCCGTTGATTGTCTGCAGCAGCGACCAGTGCGGTCCGCGGATGCGCCCGAGCAGCAGGGTGGCAAAGGCAGCGACGCTGCCGCTGAGGATCGTGTTGACCATCGCGATGGCCACGACAGAGCCGTCTCCTGAATTCGAGATCGATAGCTGGCTGCCGCCGTTGAAGGCGAAGAAGCCGAAGAACAGGATGAAGCCGCCGAGAGAGGCGAGCGGCACCGAGTGGCCGCGGATATCGAGCGGCTTCTTGGTTTCGTCGTCGAAGCGTCCGATTCGCGGGCCGAGGATGGCCGCCGCCACGAAAGCTGCGCAGCCTCCGGTGACGTGGACGACTCCGGAGCCGGCGAAATCCTGGAGATTGGAGACATTTCATCAGGACTTTGAATTTGAATTTGAGTGGAAAGTCGTTTTTGTAGGAAAATACATAATTTTGAGTTGCTTTAAGTTGTTTTGACTACTCAGATCCTACATTCTAGAAAGAAAGTTTGAGTCCAAGATATTATTAGGGGCAGGGAACTATGCAATCCACTCACGTGATAGGTAGAAACCAGGCTGCCGTTCTGAGCCTTGATGCCGATCGAGAGCCAGCCAATGTCGCCGTCCCAGGCCCAGTGCGACACGATCGGGTAGACGATGCCTGCGGTGCCGGGGTGTTGTTGGCGGTGTGACTTTGCAAATAGATTCTCGCAATTGGTCTCATTTTTATTTTTGTGGCTCGTATTTTATGAAATCACTGAACAGGGCGGGGCGTATAGTCATAGCTTGAGTCAGATTTTCGAACAGTACGAATTAAAAGTGCAAAGAGCGCAACCAGAGCCGGTAAATGCAAGTCGATCCATACAGAGCTGCGTTAGTGCCACGTTACACATGTAAAGGGCTCTCGGCAACTGCTTATTCAGTGCCTCGGAAAGTTACGCTTGGTCTGGCAGCATCCGTTTCCTCTCCATGCCTTGTGATCGCTATAAACCTGGCCATCTGCCCTACTGTCTGTGCATAATTAATGCTGAAAACCGCGCTAACGACTTTAGGCGTCGCCTCCCTATGCGTCTCGTTGCCCCTCACTTCCGCCCGCTCCCACATGAAATACGCGATCGTGACTCGCGTGATGAAAACAAGCGACACTGCACTGCTCAAAAAGAAGCCAGCTCAGTAGTTATATTTGCATTAATATCTATCTACGGTATACTTCTAAGCATAATTAATATTGTTAGCGAGTCTTAGTTTATGCAGGTATGCTGAGAAAAAGATAGAAGGCATCCTTACTTCTATTTCATTGCGACAGCACAGCGCTCCTTCATGCTTTGATAGGAGCGGTGTGAGAACAGCGAGAGATAAAGAGAAAAGAATGCAGATACAGCTTTAAAATGTTGTGGGGCATAAAATCCGTTTGCCTCAGAGTGCGTTTCACGCAGAGGTCAGAAGAGTATTGCAGCAAAAACTCAAAACTTGATTGCTAGTCTAGCAAGCCGTGCAAAATGCATTGTGAAGCGGATTGAAAAGGCTCGAGTATGGAGTATGGAACTTGCTAGTTGGCCTTCCATCTCTGCCTCATCTCTCTGAGCGGCAACTTCTCTACTCTGGCGGTTCGGTCCTTCTTTTATTGTTCACTTTTAGCCAAGGCTAAGAGCTTGCAATCTGCAGCCTTTCCTGGGAAGGGGGGACGCTGCAGTCGTATTTGTTATTGCAGCGCTGGAAACTGGCGAACACGAGACCAAACCAAAAGATGGGCTGGGCAGGGGCGAGGGCTTTGTCACAATTGTGTGCCTTTTGGAAAATTTCTGTTTACTAAAGACTAAAGAATGCAACTCCGGGGCTGCTCTACATACGATGTCTGTCTGCCCGCCTGCTTAAATATATCTGCAATGCTGGGCGGGCAGGGGGCGGTGCAATGGGTGGCGCGACCCCCTGTGCAAGTACAGCTGATACTAAAAATCCAAAGAAACGTTAAACAAAGAAGAAAAGAATTATTTTACTCCGTTGCTACTAGTCTTAACAGTCGTTTCAATCTTTGCGGGCCTTCGGTATCTGTGTCGTTTTCTTCAACAGTGACAGGGTGAAACAAGTCGCCAAGGATGTAATTTTATCTATTATGTTTAGGGAAAGCTTGGGACTTCTTGTATTACTCGCTGCTGTTGAATTGTTGATTGCTAATGCAGACATTTATATTTGTGTAATACTCGTAAATAGACAAACGGAAAAGAAGGCTGCTCACCCGTAATGATGAAGGAGTAGGTGATGTAAGCCAGGAACTCGCACCTCTCTGCTACAGCACCGGAAACGATCGTAGCGGCAGTGGCGGCAAAGACGAACTGGAAGAACCAGTGGGAGAACTTCGATTCGGGCAGGTAGGACATGGCAAAGTAGCCGCTGCCGCAGAACGGGTTTCCGTTCGGAGCTCCGAACGCCAGGCCGTAGCCGATTACGTAATAGGCGATGCCGCCGATGAACGAGTCCAGGATGTTCTTGATCAGGATGTTTGTAGTATTTTTCGAACGTACGGCGCCCGCCTCCAGGAAGGCGAAGCCGCACTGCATGAAGTACACGACAATGGCCATGGTGCACAAGAAGAAGGAGTCCAGGGATTCGTTGGTTCCCCGGATCTGCGTCTTCAGCTCCTGTAGAGTTCCGTTGAGTAATTCGGCAGACGAAGCCATGGTGCGTCTTGCTGGTAAACAGCAAAATGAGAGTCTCGATCAGCCCAGTTCAGGTTGCAACTCGCCCTTCTACTCTGCTTTTCAGACTATTGAATTGTCGAAGCAAGTACGTTTTTTTAAATAGACAAACGCTGCAGCCATTGGTCAAGAAGCCCATGCGGCTCATACGGGAGAGGAGGGTGAAGTGAGAGGGTAGGCTGTTCAGTGTATGCAGACGCAAGCACGAGATCTGGTCGAAATAAAGCCGCGTGCAGTGAGTTGACTGCGCACACAAACCCCCATCTCCCACCTCCGATTAAT
This sequence comes from Macrostomum lignano, assembly GCA_002269645.1. Classification (NCBI taxonomy): domain Eukaryota; kingdom Metazoa; phylum Platyhelminthes; family Macrostomidae; genus Macrostomum; species Macrostomum lignano. The sequence continues at coordinate 164,827 of NIVC01000709.1, forward strand.
TATTAACGATCTGAGAAACCCTGTAATTATCAAGCCGCCGACTCACCAATTAAGGAGAAAGTTTAACAAATAAAATAACTCGTAGTTATGAATTTTGTAACGTAGACCGACAGCTCCAACTCTCAGCACGATGGATGGAGGGTCGCGACTATAGCTAAGGGTGGAGCTCAATTTAGTACTTGTGCCTTGTGGCTTGTAGCTTGAGTAGCAAATCGCTTCTTACCTACTCGCTTCAGAATAGTTATACAGCTGATTCTCGATTTCACCTTGAATAACTACCAGTACCTCCCGTGAGGCTTGTACTCGTTTGATGACTGATTTGTCCAGCGGATACTAACACCACCCTAGGAGCATTGACAGAGCGATTGCAACTTCAGCTCACTACGCTGACGCAATGACACTATGTTTTCCAGCCTAACTCAGGCGCACTGGGTCTGGGTTGGCGGTTCTCAATGTTGCTGAGTGTACTTTAGCAGCTCGATTGATTGCTCGATGCAATTTGTGTTTGTGCAAGTACCTAAGTTAGACGCAATATTCAAAGTAGCTTTAACAAAACAAAAGAAAACTGATCATTCACTTGATGCTGAAAAGTTTCATTTAGTTATGGGAAATTTATCATTTTGAGTAGCTGGTGATAGAGTTATTTTTCATTCCCTTTGCATCAAGATCGATTGATTAAGCATAAAACATATGCAATTAAAACAAGCACATCAACATCTAATAGATGCATGTACACTCACGGACACGCACACTCCGTGGGTGTACATAAAAGACCATAATTACTATACCTAGATGTATTTTCAGCTACTAACATGTAGCTCGTAAGCTGGTCGTTAAATTGACTTAAGCCACAAGTGACATGCGTTGTAGGGTCTTCGCGAGCAATATTTTCTCTCATATTACAGACGTGAAGAGTAGGCTAGTGTAATTAGTTAATTGAGGTAAAAAACCTGACGGGCAAACGTCTGGTGGGTAAACGTCCGGTGAGCAAACTCCGGTGAGCAAACTTCCGGTGAGCAAACTTACGGTGAGCAAACGTCCGGTGAGCAAACGTCCGGTGAGCAAACTTCCGGTGAGAAAACTTCCGGTGAGCAAACTTCCGGTGAGCAAACTTCCGGTGAGCAAACTTCCGGTGAGCAAACTTCCGGTGAGCAAACTTCCGGTGAGCAAACTTCCGGTGAGAAAACTTCCGGTGAGAAAACTTCCGGTGAGCAAACTTTCGGTGAGCAAACTTTCGGTGAGCAAACGTCCAGTGAGCAAACGTCCAGTGAGCAAACGTCCAGTGAGCAAACTTCCGGTGAGCAAACATCCAGCGGGAAAATTTCTCACAGGCAAAGACAAACGGGGTGTATCTCGCTTTGCTGTTCAAACATTATCTTATAGATTAATCGAGAAAACTGATCTGGGTAGCTTTAATCCGTTCGACCCTCGCGCACCGCTCCTCCCACTTCATTCCTCAACCCCAGTCTGCCGTGGCGTAGCTGAGTTGCGTCACTCGCAGAGATTGAGAGACTTGCCTGCACTCTCAAAAGTGGCGACCACAGACAGAATCTTCTGTGATGGCGACTATTCGATGATTTTTCAGAAACGAATTGACCTGGGTCGGTTCTATTAGACCCCTTTTCTTGGGGGGGGGGGCAAAGTCCCTTTATTACGCGTATCTGCAGTGTTCTCTGGACCCTGCAGGCATTCTCGCGCCTGATGCAGCTTGATGTAAAATGCGTAAGATGAAGGTGCTTAAATGAAGTTTGCTTGAGACTAGCTCGTATAACGCAAGCAGATTTGTGGAACTCGCAGTAAATAGTAAGTAATTTATTGATTGCCGGTAGTGTACATGTAAATTAGATATTGACATGACATGACTGATTTCTTTTTAGTGTCCACGCACTTTTATTTTCTGAAGATACAAGTGGAGTAGGTGCATAAAACCTTAACAAAATATAAGACCTATTATACTATTGTTCACTATCACCGAGTTAATGGTTCACTCATCGTCGAGCTTTCAAAATCACATAACAGTAGCATCTTCCATGGCGTCGTTTTGAGCTCCTTTGAGCTGATGGTGGCGAGTCATGTTATGGAAACGGTCGTAGTTGATGAGCACCTCGGGCAGCATCTCTGTGGCTCCGATCTCCGGCACAACATTATCTAAAACGATGGCAATAGGATCAGTTGTTTGCTAAACCCTGATTTGTACCGTCAGTTACAGTTAGTTTAGTTATGCCTATATCAGGGTTAGATCAGCATTGAAAGGTTTCAAATGTCACCAATGCGAGCTACGGATCAAAAGACAAATATTAAAAACTACGAGCTATGTTCAAAGCCGATTTACATTAGATGCAGGTATGGCACCTGGAGCCGAAAGCTCACTCACCTTCTTTCCAACCATGGCCGTACGAGGTCAAAGGATAGGCCATTTCTCCATGCTTTGGAAAGTCAAGACCTGTAGAGGTTAATAGAATTGAAAATAATAGAAACTGTCTGCCAAAACACCAGCAAAACAAGCAAACTTAGTCATTCACATCCCACAAAGCTGGCAATCGAAAAACTCCAAAAATCGTCTTTACAACCAAATTGGAATACAGATCAACCATATTCAACGAACTCCGTCCTTTGACTTAGTCTTGGTCGGAATCACACTGATTAAAACCAAAAAGTTTCATAATCAATATTAAGCTTCTCACCTTTGATCTCGTACTCCCTGCTGACTCGGAACACCTTGAGCAGGCGAAGTATGCCGAACACGATGATGGAGACGCCGCCGCTCCACGCCGTGATGGCCAGAACGCCGACGAGCTGCACGGCCAGGTCGAGTCCGCTCTGCTGGTCGAAGGTCATCACGATGCCCCGGCTGCGGTGCAGGAAGGCTACCGCGATGACGCCCCAGAGACCTCCGCCGTAGTGCACGGCCACCGCGTCAAGCGGGTCGTCGATCTTGAGCGCCAGCAGCAGCATGGACCAGCAGGTGTAGGAGATGGCGGCGAAGAAGCCGATGATGCAGGCGCCCCACGGATAGACGACGTCGCAGCCGGCGCAGATGGCCACCATGCCGGCCAGGCCGCCGTTGATTGTCTGCAGCAGCGACCAGTGCGGTCCGCGGATGCGCCCGAGCAGCAGGGTGGCAAAGGCAGCGACGCTGCCGCTGAGGATCGTGTTGACCATCGCGATGGCCACGACAGAGCCGTCTCCTGAATTCGAGATCGATAGCTGGCTGCCGCCGTTGAAGGCGAAGAAGCCGAAGAACAGGATGAAGCCGCCGAGAGAGGCGAGCGGCACCGAGTGGCCGCGGATATCGAGCGGCTTCTTGGTTTCGTCGTCGAAGCGTCCGATTCGCGGGCCGAGGATGGCCGCCGCCACGAAAGCTGCGCAGCCTCCAGTGACGTGGACGACTCCGGAGCCGGCGAAATCCTGTGAGCATTCGGAGATGATGAAGTGATTCTATCAGATATTTGTTTCTCTGATTTTCAGTCAGGATCTAATATCAGAAATTTGATTTTGTCCCAAACTGTAGGCCAACGGCAGAATTAAGCCAGATCACTCACGTGAAAAGTGGAGGCCAGAGCGCCGTTGTGGGCGGTGATGCTGACTGACAGCCAGCCAACGCCTGTGTCCCAGACCCAGTGCGACACAATGGGGTAGAGAAAGCCTGCAGTTTGATGCGTCAAGTGAGTGTTAGTTTCCTTAATTAACTTTGTCGTGGGCTACTCACTCGTTTGTGAAAAATCTCTCTGTTACTCACCTGTGATAACAAAGGAGTAGGCTATGTAGGCCTTGAAGTCACACCTCTCTGCTACGGCCCCAGAAACAATTGTTGAAGCAGTGGCGGCAAAGACGAACTGGAAGAACCAGTGGGAGAACTTCGATTCGGGCAGGTAGGACATGGCAAAGTAGCCGCTGCCGCAGAACGGGTTTCCGTTCGGAGCTCCGAACGCCAGGCCGTAACCGATTACGTAATAGGCGATGCCGCCGATGAACGAGTCCAGGATGTTCTTGATCAGGATGTTTGTAGTATTTTTCGAACGTACGGCGCCCGCCTCCAGGAAGGCGAAGCCGCACTGCATGAAGTACACGACAATGGCCATGGTGCACAAGAAGAAGGAGTCCAGGGATTCGTTGGTTCCCCGGATCTGCGTCTTCAGCTCCTGTAGAGTTCTGTTGAGTAATTCGGCAGACGAAGCCATGGTGCGTCTTGCTGGTAAACAGCAAAATGAGAGTCTCGATCAGCCCAGTTCAGGTTGTTGCTAAGCAAATCCGCTCAATTTTTCGTCTCCATGCAGTGCAGGTCTCTTTAAACGCTGCCTGAATTAGACAGAAACGGTGTGCTGCAGCCTTTGGTCAAGGTGCAGCCGCGGATCATTAAGACATGGTTGAAGGAGCAGCGTGCATGAAGTAGTTGACTGGTAGAAGAAGCACGTCGGGGATGGAAACGTCATGCAACCCCTAACCGACGAGGCCACATGCAACTAAATAGAAGAGCTGAACTGCAACTGCCCTTCCCCCAGATATGTTTGAATGTGAAGGAACAATGTGAGCTCCTAATTTGTTGGTAAGATCCTACAAGAGCTCCACATGTATGCTCAGCAACATTGAAAAGTCGCCATCACAAAAGATTCCGTCTGTGGTCGCCACTTTTGAGAGCGCAGGTAAAATCTCTATCGAAATGGTTGGCCCGGTGATGATAGACGCTGGTCGAAAGACGCTGCTCGCTGGGGCAGAGGGTTTTTTTTGCCCACTCAAGGTTGGCATAAGTTTACAAGTACTCGCTTACATCAGACTTAATCAGTTCACTTCGAAAGAGCTGCAGAACTGAGTGAAACTGGAACGCAGTCCATACAAGTTGTGCTGGAGCATTGGAGTTGCTAAGATTTTTGGGCCTGCACACGAGCGACAGGCAGGCAGTACCAGCCGTATTCTGTAAGAGCATGCGTTACGCAACAGTTTCGAGAAAATCGCTCAAGATGGTCGCCTCAGCTACTGTTGCACGTATATCAATTTACACTCCATCCAGGGACCTGTCACTCCCTTGGCTGACTGGAAGGTCAGAAGAAGGTCATTTGGAGTTGCGTCTCGCTCGTGCTGTTTACCAGTGCCGCCAGTCCCTAGAGAAAGAAATTCTCACGAAGGAATGTGTCCATAATTAAAGGCCAAATGTAATTAGAGCATTCCATAGCATAAATATGAATGCAATTAAATGCGATAAATGCTGGATTTCCCTTGTCAATTCAGCCTTATGTTGGAACTTTTATAGTTGCTCTCCGTGATAAATTTGAGCAGGAACTCTCGAATAATGACTCAAGAAGATGGAGAGGAGCTGGGTGTCCCATTTGTCCCACTTCAAAGCAGGCAATGGCGAGGCCAAGTGAAAAAATACGAAATGGCAAAAATGTACTAAAAAAGGTCAGCACCCGTACGTACAAACGCGCATTACATACGGAAGAGTGTTGCATTGCAGTCTATATAATAAACGGCAGTTTGACGAAAACACAGCGCGGCAGCCTTGAGCTCAGGCACGTGACACGCAGCAAGCAGCTCAGCTCCCAACTATTCTCATAGCTATGCTGCCACATGCATATATGCTTGCTCTCTCTCTGCCAACAATAGCAGAAATAAAATAAGAAAGCAGCCGGTCCCGCCGTTCTTGATCGATGGCAGAGTGAGTTTCCATTGCCGGGGTTTCCCACAGCAGCTCTCAAAGCAGGCAGAGAGGATAAATGAATTGACACAATGGCCGAATGCAGTTCTCTCGGCAGGAAATGGTCATAGCTACGAGTACCTGAGATAACAGTCAACTTGAGTCTCCCAGCGCCCTCTGCTTGCCACATAGGCGTAGGAACGTTTCAAAAAGTGGGGGATATAGGGGGGAGGGGGCGTACAGGGTGCACGCATTTATATGGAAAATGCACATTATCATGTACCGATTATTTTCAGAATCGGTGTTGTCAGCACTCATTTTAGCGCCGCAGGCCCCATTTTAGCGTCGCAGGCACCCATTTTAGCGCCGCAGGCACCCATTTTAGCGCCGCAGGCACTCATTTTAGCGCTCACAGGCCCCATTTTAGCGCCGCAGCCACCCATTTTAGCGCCGCAGGCACCCATTTTAGCGCCGCAGGCACTCATTTTAGCGCCGCAGGCACCCATTTTAGCGGCGCAGGCACTCATTTTAGCGCCGCAGGCACCCATTTTAGCGCCGCAGGCACTCATTTTAGCGCCGCAGGCACCCATTTTAGCGGCGCAGGCACTCATTTTAGCGCTCACAGGCCCCATTTTAGCGCCGCAGGCACCCATTTTAGCGCCGCAGGCACCCATTTTAGCGCCGCAGCCACCCATTTTAGCGCCGCAGCCACCCATTTTAGCGTCGCAGGCACCCATTTTAGCGCCGCAGGCACCCATTTTAGCGCCGCAGGCACCCATTTTAGCGCCGCAGGCACCCATTTTAGCGCCGCAGGCACCCATTTTAGCGCCGCAGCCACCCATTTTAGCGTCGCAGGCACCCATTTTAGCGCCGCAGGCACCCATTTTAGCGCCACAGACGCTATGTTTTGTCACCCTGCAGCAAAATGCATTGACGCAGAGCAGCAAAAATAAAAAATAAGAGTAAAAAATAAGGAAAAAGTCTACATTTTGTGTTTAAAAAGTGGGGGGGCGGGGGCCATGGCCCCACTGCCCCCCCCCCCGTTCAAGCCAAACATTTAACCTCTTGGTGGAAACCATCTTCAGGCTGTCAATCTTGCTTGATGAAGCTTGAAACTGCATGGCCCCATGGTGAGGAATAAATTCGGCAACAGAAATGAGAAAGTGGCTGTCCAGACTAGCAGCGGGTTAAATGTTATGCAGCATTCGATAAGCGCCAGTGCCAATCAGAAGAACTGGCCGCCGAAAATAAACACAAAAATTTATTTCAAATCTGCACAGGAAATCATTAAAATTAACAATTAAAGCAAAGGCGTTGCTGCTCTACTACAAGTAGCAGTACGAGTAAATTAGTGCCAAATTATCAAATGAATTTTTAGCATCGAATTGAAATGGCAAATACTGGCTTCACCTATATAGCTAGCACACTGTAGACTCAGTAGAGAATAATTTATGTCAATTACTGAGTCAATTACTGATTTAGACTCTAGATGGTTTTAACTGGATAGTCTCGGGGGTCTAACGATTCCAATTAGATGAACTGGTGTCTCAATTCACATCAATTCACAAATAGGTTCATTAAGGTCTCAATTAGGTCTATGATGACAAAGGTCTCAGGTCAATCAAGGTCACCATTAGGTCAAATGACAAGGTCACAGGTCAATCAAGGTCACCATTAGGTCAATGATGACAAAGGTCTCAGGTCAATCAATTACCATTAGGTCAATGATGACAAAGGTCTCAGGTCAATCAAGGTCACCATTAGGTCAATGATGACAAAGGTCTCAGGTCAATCAATTACCATTAGGTCAATGATGACAAGGTCACAGGTCAATCAAGGTCGCGCCGCTGAAGTCATCGAAGGTCACAGCTTGGCCTCCCGGCCGCGCACGTGGCGAGCCCGCAGCCGCCAGACGTCCTCGTAGGACAGCTTGGCGTCGGGGCCAAGACGCTGGCGGACGATTTCGTCAACCTCATCGGCGATCTTCTGCTGATGGGTGCCAGTGACGTCGATGTATTCCACGTGCGCGGAGGCGTAGTGGCAGGAGATGGCCTTACGGTAGCCCTCAGTCCGGTTCGCGCCGCTGCCGTGGATCAGCAGGGGGTGGAACAGCACCGTGTCGCCGGCGGACATCTCCAGGTAGGTCAGGGGCAGGGAGCCCGGGTCCAGGTCCACGATGCCGTGGAAGGCTTTGTTCACCTTGCCCTGTGGATTAGGGATTATCGATGAGAACTAGCCTGATTAGAGTTTGGATTTGGGGAGGTGAATTAAGATTTGGATTAGTGGTGTCTGTAAATTTTGATTTGGATTAGCCGTGTTTATAAGACCGGGATTTGGATTAGCCGTGTTTATAAGACTGGGATTTGGATTAGCGGTGTTTTTTAAGAATGGGATTTGGATTAGGAGAACGAGTGTTTAAATGAGAACTTGGAGCATGAAAATTTAGATTGGAGAAGAACAAAATAATCCCAGAAAAGCTTTTCAGAATCCCCAAACCTCACCCCCAATTTGGATAATCGTGCGGCAGCAGCCGGCCGTCCAGGTGCGAACCGGGCACGGCCACCAGGCAGCCGTTGGCCCGCGTGACCGGCTCCAAGGCGGTCCAGGCGCAAACCACCCTGTCCGCCGGGCGGAACGGGAAATAGTACAGGTCCTGGTGCAGCGGGTGCCTGCTGCTCAGGGTGCCGCGGTCGGGCGGCTTGCTGATCAGCATTGTGTGCATCGCCGCGACGTCCGGCCCGATGATGTCCACGACGTAGTCCAGCACCTGGCGGGAGCGGATATGGATTCTTCAGGAGGCGGATATGGATTCTTCAGGGTGCGGAAACGGATTCTTCAGGGAGCAGATATGGATTCTTCAGGGAACAGATATGGATTCTTCAGGGAGCAGATATGGGTTCTTCAGGGAGCAGATATGGATTCTTCAGGGGGCAGATATAAATTCTTCAGGGAGCAGATATGAATTATTCAGGGAGCAGATATGAATTATTCAGGGAGCAGATATGAATTCTTCAGGGAGCAGATATGAATTCTTCAGGGAGCAGATATGAATTCTTCAGGGAGCAGATATGAATTCTTCAGGGGGGATATGGATTCTTCAGGGAGAGGATTTGAGTTCCCCAGGGGACAGCTAACAATCGCACCTGCGGCAGCTGGCAGTAGGCAAAAAGCCGATCGTCATTCTGGAAGTCCTGCAGCTTGTACACCGCCCGCTCACCGCCGCCGCTGTCGTCCAAGGCGCTGACGTCGCGCATCACCGTCAGGCCTGGCGGGCGCTGGGCGCCGGCGCAGATTTCCTGGAAACGGGCGCTGCCGACCGGCGGAAAAAATAAATTGTGAAGATTTCATAAAAGCAGCTCAGATAAGAAATAACATGTAGCGTTACAGTCCATAGTATCTGGGGCGCCAAGATGAGTATCGGGGGTGCCAAGATGAGTATCAGGGGCAACAAGATGAGCATTGGGGGTGTCAAGATGAGTATCGGGGGGGGGGGCAAGATGAGTATCGGGGGGGCAAGATGAGTATCAGGGGCAACAAAATGAGCATTGGGGAGAGGCGCCAAGATGAGCATCGGGGGTGCCAAGATGAGTATCGGGGGAGAGGGGGGGGCAAGATGAGCATCAGGAGGGGGGTGACAAGATGAGTGTGTCGGGGGGGGCAAGATGAGCATCAGGAGGCGCCAAGATGAGTATCAGGAGGGGGGGGGCAAGATGAGCATCGGGAGGCGCCAAGATGAGTATCAGGAGGGGGGGGGCAAGATGAGCATCAGGAGGCGCCAAGATGAGTATCAGGAGGGGGGGGCAAGATGAGCATCGGGAGGCGCCAAGATGAGTATCAGGAGGGGGGGGCAAGATGAGCATCGGGAGGCGCCAAGATGAGTATCAGGAGGGGGGGCAAGATGAGCATCAGGAGGCGCCAAGATGAGTATCAGGAGGGGGGGCAAGATAAGCATCGGGAGGCGCCAAGATGAGTATCAGGAGGGGGGGCAAGATGAGCATCGGGAGGCGCCAAGATGAGTATCGGGGGGGGGGGCAAGATGAGCATCGGGAGGCGCCAAGATGAGTATCAGGAGGGGGGGGGCAAGATGAGCATCGGGAGGCGCCAAGATGAGTATCAGGAGGGGGGGGGGCAAGATGAGCATCGGGAGGCGCCAAGATGAGTATCAGGAGGGGGGGGCAAGATGAGCATCAGGAGGCGCCAAGATGAGTATCAGGAGGGGGGGGGCAAGATGAGCATCGGGGGTGCCGAGATGAGTATCTGGGGGGGGCCCAAGATGAGCATCGGGGGGAGGCGCCAAGGTGAGCATAAGGGACACCAAACATGTAGTGAAGGTAGCCAAGATAGTTGCTAGATAAAGAAAAGATTTAACGCAGACGCCAAAATACAAGCTGGTTGTCTGAGCCTTTAAAAAGCTTGCATATTTTTAAAAGTGCAGACAAAACCCAGGGGTTATTAAAATCGGCAGTTAGATCTGCAGCAAGGGCAGATTGATAAGGAGGATATCAGCTGACTTGGAAGCCAAGGCAAAGAAGGCAAAGTCAGGTTGCACGCACATGTAATCTCGCACGCAGTGCTCGGGCACCAGGCCTTTCACCACAATAAAGCCGTTCTTTTCGTAGAACAGCCGGTCAGATGGGCTGAGCTGCCCGCCGCCGACAGAGTATCTGAGTGGCGTCTCTGCCATGCCTGCTGGCATGCATTCAATGCGATGGAGCCGCTCTCTGATTTATAAACTTAACACATCTCAGGGAAAGGTTGCTGGGAGATGGAGACAGGGAGTCTGAGAGGAGGGAGAGGGGGAAGGGGATTTGGGCAAAAGGGCGAAGGGAGAAAGGAGAGCCAGGGAGAGAATGATGGACAGAGAGGAGTAGGGGAGAGAGAGAGAGGGGAACGAGAGGAGATGGACAAACGCTGAGAGGAAGATGGGGAGAGGGAGTTGGGAGAGGGAGAGGGGGAGAGGGAGATGGGGAGAGGGAGATGAGGGAGAGGGAGATGAGGGAGAGGGAGATGAGGGAGAGGGAGAGGGGGAGAGGGAGATGGGGAGAGGGAGATGGGGGAGAGGGAGATGGGGAGAGCGATTAGGGAGATAGGGATAATAGAGGGAGATGAGGGACAGGGAGATGGGGAGAGGGAGATGAGGCAGAGGGACATGGGGAGAGGGAGATGAGGGAGAGGGAGATGGGGAGAGCGATTAGGGAGATAGGGATAATAGAGGGAGATGAGGGACAGGGAGATGGGGAGAGAGAGATGAGGCAGAGGGACATGGGGAGAGGGAGATGAGGGAGAGGGAGATGGGGAGAGGGAGAGGGGGAGAGGGAGATGGGGAGAGGGAGATGGGGGAGAGGGAGATGGGGAGAGGGAGATGGGGAGAGGGAGAGGGGGAGAGGGAGATGGGGGAGAGCGATTAGGGAGATAGGGATAATAGAGGGAGATGAGGGAGAGGGAGATGGGGAGAGGGAGATGGGGAGAGGGAGAGGGGGAGAGGGAGATGGGGAGAGGGAGATGGGGAGAGGGAGATGGGGAGAGCGATTAGGGAGATAGGGATAATAGAGGGAGATGAGGGACAGGGAGATAGGGAGAAGGGAGAGGGACATAGGGAGAGGGAAAGTCTGATAGGAAAGATAAGGAGAGGAAGTGCAGGATGAAAAGTATATTTCAGCCCAATTTTACTCAATAAAATATAAATGCCGCCAGACAAGGTGAAAAATGCACAGAGGCTCGCAAATAATTTCCAGAGCCTGGGCTTGGCTGCACTTTTTTATTTATTAATAAAATTTTGCTAAAATTGCACCAGCAGAGCAAACTTTGCCAGAAATGTCATAACAGGCTTAAACAATATCATAATTGCAATTTATTTTCATACCGGAAAAGGACTCTACGAAAAGTGAGATTTTAGGCTTAGGTTGGAGGACTTTACAATTCAGGAATTCCATGGATAATGAGGGGAATTCCATGGATAATGAGGGGAATTCCATGGATAATGAGGGAAATTCCATGGATAATGAGGGAAATTCCATGGATAATGAGGGGAATTCCAGGGATAACGAGGGAAATTCCTTGGATATTGAGGTGAATTCCATGGATATTGAGGGGAATTCCATGGATATTGAGGGGAATTCCATGGATATTGAGGGGAATTCCATGGATATTGAGGGGAATTCCATGGATATTGAGGGGAATTCCATGGATATTGAGGGGAATTCCATGGATATTGAGGGGAATTCCATGGATATTGAGGGGAATTCCATGGATATTGAGGGGAATTCCTTGGATATTGAGGGGAATTCCATGGATATTGAGGGGAATTCCATGGATATTGAGGGGAATTCCATGGATATTGAGGGGAATTCCATGGATATTGAGGGGAATTCCATGAATATTGAGGGGAATTCCATGGATATTGAGGGGGAATTCCATGAATAATGAGAGAAATTCCATGGATATTGAGGGGAATTCCATGGATATTGAGGGGAATTCCATGGATATTGAGGGGAATTCCATGGATATTGAGGGGAATTCCATGGATAATGAGATAATAGATAACAAGGGGAATTCCATGAATGAGTAGAATTCCATGGATATTCAAGGGAATTTCGTGGATGAGGGACATTCCATGGATAATGAAGTGAATTCCACTGATAATGAGAATGCGATGGAATCAGAACCGGTCACCGCCGCCGCCGCAGCTCAAGAATCACTCGGGCCAGAGCCGCCGACTCCGTGCGCATGGCGGTCGAGTGGCTGAACTGGCCGCGACGGTCGAGGAAGTCGCAAAACAAAGACTCGGAGCCGCCGACGCCGAAGTAGCTGACCTTGGCGGCAACCAGAGCGACACCGTCCGGGGCCAGCAGATGGCTTAGCGCGTCGTGGAGCTGCTGGTAATAGTCGGGATTGTAAATAGTCTCAGCTGTCAGCACCAGATCGAAGGCGCCGCGCGCCGCCTCCCAAGCCGCCAGGCCGGCCCAGCTACCGGCCAGGAACTCCAGCTGCGGCGGCCGCGCCAGATCGGCGAGGTTTAACCGGCAGTTCGGCATCGTCCAGGCTCGGAGCACTTCCGGGTTGAAGTCCTGAGAAGAGAATGAAGTGACAAGGGATAAAAGTGCAAATTTTGTGAACCACTGTGAAACGTCACGGACACCTCACCTGAAAGGCCACCTTCACTGGCCGGTGCCTTCTCAGGCAGCTCAGCCCAGGCAGTCCAGCTCCGCAGCCCAGCTCCATCACTCGGAGACCCGGCTGCAGCTCCGCCTTGTCCAGCAGCCATGTGGCCAAGTCTTCCGAGCACTCCCACAGCTGCAAGCCGCCTTCGTACACGCCGCTTACCTAGCAGTTAGGGAGATGCTTTTAATTGGTGTCACTCAGTGAGGTTGCTTACCTAGAAGTTAGGGAGATGCTTTTAATTGGTGTCACTCAGTGAGGTTGCTTACCTAGCAGTTAGGGAGATGCTTTTAATTGGTGTCACTCAGTGAGGTTGCTTACCTAGCAGTTAGGGAGATGCTTTTAATTGGTGTCACTCAGTGAGGTTGCTTACCTAGCAGTTAGGGAGATGCTTTTAATTGGTGTCACTCAGTGAGGTTGCTTACCTAGCAGTTAGGGAGATGCTTTTAATTGATGTCACTCAGTAAGGTTGCACACAAACAGACTCTCAGTGAGATTGCACACAAACAGACACTCAGTGAGATTGCACACAAACAGACTCTCAGTGAGATTGCTCACATTTAAACAGACTCTCAGTGAGATTGCACACTTGTAACTTTAGGGGTAAACTGTGGCCTAATTTCTTTCCATTTTCCTCAGTAGCAAATAAAAAAGCAATACCAAAATATAGACTAACCAAGTCTGTGCTTTGCTCAGAGTCTACAGGCATCAGGTCATTCGCCTTGGCCCATAGGCTGACCTCCTCAGGACAATAGTAGCTGACAGATGCATTGGGGTCAGTTGATCCCTTTAGCAGCTGCACTGAGGTCACAACATCATCCTCACAGACTGGCAGTTCATCTAGCTCTAGGCTGAGCTCCTTCAATTGACCTGATGACTTATCTGATATTAGACCTATAGATTTGCTTTTGTTAGCCTGATTTTCACAGCTAGTTGAAATGCCAAAATTGTCAATATCATTGCCAATATCCTTAGGGTCAATTTGGAAGTTGAATGAGAAGGCCATTTTTCCTCTGAAATTTTTATACAATTTAAATTTTAAAAAATTATCTTATTACATTTGGCTTGCATTTTGGTCTATAAAATTATCAATTTAATTTACAAAATAGCTATTTATTAGAAACTAGGCTTAATTACTCTAGTCTAAACTTTTCTAATATTTAAACTATATACTTACAAGTTATATTGGCCAAACTAAAACTAAAAGTAAGAATATTGTCAAATAAAACCTAGGGCCTAACACTTGGAAATAGTTATTTATTAGAAAGTCTATTTATTTCATTGTTCTATGGTAAAAGTACACATATAATTATGTTTTTAACATTAATATTTATAATATATATATATATATAAAGTATAACATATTTTACAAATATTGATTTTGATAATTTCTAAAGAGTTTGACTAGGGCCTACTTTCTCTAGTATAGCTCTCTTTGATATATTGATAACCTAGAATTCTGGTTGTTTTGCCCCAAACTATTTTGGCCATAGACAGTTCACCCCAGACCATTTTGACCATAAACCAGTTTGGCTATAGGCATTTTGGCCAAAATGGTAATTATGTAATTTAGAGATATAGCCATCTTTACATCTTTATTTTCTTTTTTCAATACTAATTTTTAGTTTTAATATATAATAAAATATGATCTAAATTGTTGCTGTAACAATTGTGCTATTGTAATTTTTTATTTACAAATTTTATTTACAAAAAAATTGTAAATTATTATAAGTATTTTTAAAAAGTCATTCCTTTTGAAAGTGTGATAACTAAAGCCAATTTTAACAATCTGAGGATGAGAAAGGGTTTTGTTTACAAGCAAGGTAAAGCTAGAAATACTAAAAGAATAAGATTTGTCACCAAAATTAAGAATTAAAGCACAAAGTTTAAAATCATAAAGTTTAAAAATGGTCCATGGCTGAAACTGCCTATGGGTGAAATGGTCTGTGGACAAAACAGTCTGTGGGCAAAATGGTCTGTTGGCAAAATGGTCTGGGAGCAAAATGTCCAAGGCCAAAATGGTTTATGGGCAAAATGACCAGTTACCATTTGTCATAAGTATAAATCTAAAAAATTTTGCCTTCTAGCTAGCTCAGACTATTTTTAATTATAAAGATAGGCTATGGTCCATAGCCATATACTTATGACTGTGTTGTGCATGATTTTTTAAGGTGTAGCTTGTTAAGCGACAAAAAACTTAAATTAAAAAAATAAGTTTTTAAAAATGTATATATTTGCTAGGCCTATTTATATTAGATGTATTATTAAAAAAGATCTAGAATCTTATTGAAAAGGCTTAGATATAATTGGATCTAGAACAGAAGCTAAACATGAATGGTGAACCTACTTTATTAAGTTTGTAATTTGGAACCTAAAAGTAAATACTATAGGCCTACCAAGTATACCAAGTCGCAAGTGGTAAAGTTCAATATACATTTCTAAGATCGGTCAATAAGCTTAGTATAATAGCTCACTAATTTCTAGGCCTACAAACTTTGAAATTGTGCACTTTGCAATAGCAGATTTGTAGCGTTTCTTTTATTTTACTAAATCTCAAATTTCTAATCATTTCACATGTAATCATTTCAAATGTATTCCACATATATTTCAAGTGAGAAATTTTATTTTTTAAATCGCTCTTTTCTTTAGCCCACATTACTACATGATCTGAAAAGCTCCCATGATAAGACATTAGGACTTGCGTTTAGCTAATTAAGTTTTGTTGACTTGAAGCTTTCGAGCTTGATCCCTTGCTGCCCAGGACGTTACGTCCATGCCCATGCACGCAAAAGTTTTAAATTAAACAACATTAAAATCTTGGATTGAATACGATGCACGCGCTCGGTGGCACATAAGTCTATTAAATATTTAGTAAGAAATACTTTATATTTCTTTAATATTATATTTTCTGAAATGTAAATCGCACAGAGTATTTTTAGTAAATTATATCACTGGCACTTTGGTATACTGCATTAATTGTTTCGTATTATTCAATCGTCGCGTCCCGTCGATAGAGTGGCAGTCAAAAGAATGAGAGACCAATTTGAAAAAAAATGCACACTAACTATAGTTTACGGTAAGAAAGAAGATAATGACTTATTTTTATTATATCAACAGGATAAGAGAGATCGAGAGATCAAGGAAGGAAGAAACAGGAATTAGAAGAAGCCGAAACGGCGAAACAGAGGTTTTGCACAACTACTTCATGGGTTGCTTCATGCGCAGAAGCCCTCCATAATTTACGGGTAAATCAACAGTGCGAATTGGATGTACACGTTACAGGCTAGGTAGAAGAAGGATATATGTACGAGCGTATGGACCCAGAGAGATGAGCAGTGCAGGGTTTGTCTTAGATTGGTTCTTTGACAGGGTTGGAAAGAGCCTACATACACAAGTACAAGTACTTTCGACATCTAAGAAGCGAAATCGACTGAAAAAATATTACCTAGGCCCATGGGTTTGCTATAACGTAATAAATGCAGACTGAAAACCAACTCTCTTTCCAAATCAACAGCTGCAGATTCCCGCAGATTGCAAAGTCAAGGCAGCATATTAGTAACGACTGGAACTAAACGGTGCTATAGCTAAACCAAAATCAGAGAAGAGCAGATTCTGCGCTCCCGTTTCTTCCTTCTTTTACAATATTCTCAAAATCTTGCAAGTTCCTTTTGAGGTGGGGGTAGCCTTCACAACAGTACACATTAGCGCTGTTTGGGGGGACACATGCAGGGCCAGCTGATCCGATAAATTGAAGTCTAGCCCAAAACACTAAACTATAGCCCGTTGCTAGGTTGGGGTCCGCTCTGCCCTCACAGAATTGGGGATTTTAATGCATTTGTTGAATTTGACGCCCTCTCCTTTCCTAGGCCGCTGCGATCCCCACAGCTAGTACACTTTTTTGGTCCCAATTGTCTTCCGGCCGGCTCGCTCTCGTCCCGTTGCCAGGCGTGGTCCGCAGTAGCTATCGATCGATTATTGTTCCCCACAGGCACCCCATTGCGCCACATCGTCTCACAACCGCTGACTCGTAGTGCGCACATACATGTACACTGCAGTGTAGGCACGCACTCACACGTACTCTGACACAGCTGGGTGTACAGCGACCCTGACATTCTAATCATCTGCTGGGATGTACACTCTAGCTGTGTCTTGGGGTTTGGCCATCATGGCCGCCGGTATAAATCGCACGGCAACCACGACCAATTTTCGTGCCCAAAAATTAATATAGTCGCTTACAGAATCGAACCAAGGATAACACAGGACAAGGACAAGCGCTGAGCTACCCGGACAACACAGCCAGTCATCAAAAAGTCATTGAAGGGCTTTTAAGGGAGATGAGCTCGTCGTTCGTTCGCTCGTACTGAAGTCGACTGAACCTCCAATGGCCTGGGAGGGCAAAGTATATGAAACAGACGTTGTAGTGATAATGTGTGGACTCAAGAGCTATTTGTTGCCATGGCGCTTCAATTCACAACATTGAGTAGGAAAGTAAGCTTATAACTGCATCTCATAGCTCTTGAAAACTGCATCAACAGCAGCACTTGTGCCTGTACGAGCTAGAAATTGCTTTTTCGTGAACACTCAATCATCCAGAGATACCCAGACCGACAGTTTTAAACCTGAAAGAATGGAATCAACTGTTCCACCGTGCCACCTGATGCAGCTCCTTATAGTCGCGATGCTGACTTTGCGCTGCGCCTTCAGCAGTGCCAGCCTGCTGCTGTACAGCCTCACCGATGTCAGCCTGTGCATCAACAGCGAGTTTGTCCAGACGTACTCCAAAGAGGACAGCAAGATTGGCTGCGCTGCTCTGTGCAGCCGCGACCCCAGCTGCCAAGCGTTCAGCGTGACTGAGGTTCCGTGCCAGCTGTTCGTGTTTGACAAGTGCAGCAAGTCGGTGAAGAACTGCAGCTGCTCCAGGAGAGGCCGGGTGTTTATGAAATCCCAACAGGGACTTGAGACGGGCGCGCTGTGTCCGTCTGGCTACGGCATGGACCTGTGCGGAGTGAAGTACAGGCTGTACTCTGGCATCGGGGCTTGGTGGCCGAGCAGACAGAAGTGCGAGTCAGACAGCGGTCTGGTCATCATGGCCGACGTGACCAGCGCTGAGGAGATGAGCCATGTCGAGACTATCTTTGTCCACCACAGCTCTAGGAAGTCGTTCTGGCTCGGAGGCTACCAGCAGCCCGGCAGTCCTGAGCCAGCTGGCGGATTCTTCTGGGTCGGCTGCAACATCAGCGTCAGCCCGAGTGTCTTTGGCAGCACGGAGCCGAACAATCATGGAGGCGCTGAAAATGCCATCGCAAGATACAGCCTCCTGTCAGCTCTTAGCGACATTCCAGAAAATCTTGGCGTTTCGAGAGTTCTGTGCGAGTGCGTGTCGCCTTTTGACTGACATTGCGGCAGGCGTTACATCATTAAGTGAATTTGATTGGAGCCAACAAGCACAATTGACTAAACAGCAGGATACAATTAGTTCGCAATTTTAATTACGACTTTACTTGTACGCCAAGCTAATCAATTTACCTAAACCTGTATAATAATTATGCGCTAATTTTGAAACTAACGAAAAGTTTCAAGAACGAAACTAACGAAAAGGTTGCACAGTTAAACCTATAGCCGCATCTTATCGGTAACTGAGTGCAAAACTTGAGATGAAACTTACAAGAATCTTTTTAAGTGACACTTTTCATCCCTTTCGCTTATATTTTGCCTCTAAAACATAAACGCGTTTCCTACTATTTGCATGAAGTAGTATAGGTTGACATGTTATGTATAGGTAACATAGACACATGCTTAGGTAGATGGTAGATGGAAGCAAGATTGATCAAAAGCTTGAAATTCTTGAGGCTTACGCGCAACCATCGTTTAATGTGCAACTAGCTGGCAGAGGAGTGGAGCATGAGTTTTAGTACTTTGAGCAGTGTTTTGTTGTTTTGTTGTTTTGTTGTTTTGTGAGTCCACCCAAACCTACAGTTACGTAAAGCTTCTTTCATGGGTAATTTTTTTAGTAACAGCAAAAACCGAAAGGTACCGCGTGACAATTCAGGGCACAGCTGAATTCGGACATGACATGTTGCATAAGCTGTCTTCGCTATATATGGAATCGTTAAATACGAGCTATCTCGATGCAGAACTGAGTGCGAAATTAACATGTTGCTTTCTGTAGCTAGCTGTTGTGTGCAGTGAACTTTTTCGGAAAAAATTTCTACAGTTGGCTACCGGCTACATAGAGCCTGGCAGTGCGTCTATGAATTATTGCGATAAAGCGAAAATAAAAATCTTTGTTTAACACTCGAGCAGACTTTTTTTGCTGGTGTCCTCGAGTCAAAGGAGCTCAGGAAATATGGAAGTGACACAGTACCTGTGTGTATCTTTACATAAATAATAATAATAATAGATAACACCTGCCCGGATTGGGCCAGATGTGCAACCGACAGCTCAGCCGCAGCTATTGCGCGGCGCATCTGAAGGCTGCGTACGGCTGTTCAGTCCAAGGACTAGGGGGGGCTCTCAATTAAACTGGGTGAGCTGAAGCAGTGCTGAGCTAAGTGTCTTCCTCAAGGAAACAAATTGTTCCAGTGGGATCGGGAATCGAACCCCCGACCTTCAAGTCGTGAATCAGACGCTCTTACAAATAGGCTACAACTCCAACTACGTGATTACGTGTACGAGTACATTTTATGCTGTATATAAATTGTAAATACGGGCTGTGTATGCCATACTTTCGCCCCTGCTAATTACTCGAAGAGCCTCTGATCTCATTCATCGGCACTGGTCAGCGACTCCTCGTGAATCTCGCGGAACTGCTCGTCAAGCTCGGCGTCCGAAGGCAGCATTACCGAAGCAAGCGGCCAGGAAATTTTCTCCCAGTAAACAATGGCAATCAGCTGCAGAGCTATCATCACTGCATAGGCATTGTGAACCATCGGCTTCTGTCCGTGACTGCCGTCTGCATCGTCCAGGACCACGGCTCCAACAGATTGTAAAAAGCTGAGCACGGATGAGCCGAGCAGCACGGCGAGACCCCACAATGTGTAGAAAACGCCCACCATCGTAGCCTTGGCGCTCTTGTTGGCGATGCTGTACGCAACCTCGTAGATGGTCAGAATGGCGAGCGCGTTGGCCGCACCGTCCAGGAATGACACCGCAAAGTAGGCGGACCAGATTGACAGAGGCGTCCAGCTCGCCATGCTGATGACGCCGTGATGGTCCAGCAGGCTCAGCAGCATCAGCAGCAGCTCGTTGGCCGCGGCCAGCCCGAGACCAGCGCGGATGCGAATGATGCGATCGAACCAGGCGGGGACGGCGGACCTCCCCGCAGCGGCTGCGCCAACCAGGCTGAACAAAATCATGGCCGTCTGGTACCCGGAGAATGGCACGTAGTAGGCCAGGATCGCCTGGTCTCCGCTAGCACGGGTGAAGTATTGGATCTGGTGCCAGTAGAGCGACAGCCTGCTCAGAACCAAGCAGGCCAGTGGGAGAACCGTGCCGGCCGTGATCAGGTAGAACCTGCGCAGCTGTCTTAGTCGAGGCATCTCAAAGCGAATTCTTGCAGTCCGCGGCGCTGAGATGGCCAGCTGCGACATGCAGACCAGGTGCGCCATCCCGAAGACCAAGCAAATAATCTCAAAGCTGTCACTCTGCTCTTGACGGAGCAGTGAGGGCACGGTGCCCAATGTCTCCCCAGCGGCTGCCGCGGCAAAGTACAGACAGACAAGCACCTGCCGGTTCCTGCTGTGGTTGGACAGCCGCAGCAGAGCGTGAATTATCGTGGCATCGTTGATGCTGAGATGGAGCAGCACGGCCGACCAGGTAAGCAGGTAGATGGGCAGGTGGCAGAGGATATTCAAACGGTCCATGGCGGTGAGCAGGACGGAGCCGGCCGCGTGGACCCCCGTGCCCAGCCAGAGAGTGGGCAGGCAGTCGAGCAGGACGTCGCACAGAACGCCGCCCAGGGTTGGCATCGCGTAGGCCGCAGCAGCCGAGGCTTTGCAGGCCAGGCTGGACAAGCAGTTCTGCGGCTGCCTGCTGTACCTGCAGTTCCCAGTCTCGCTGGAGTTCGCCTGCAGCTCAGCGCTGTAGGCCATCATTTGGTACTCGTAGGTGTTGCTGCATAGCTTAATTAGTAGCAGCAGAAATGCCGTCTGCTTCAACCGGAAGCTCATGGGAGCTGGGGCTGCTGCTTCTGGCACGGACGGTTCTCCGATCAGCGGCTGGCTCTCGCTGGCAGCTTCAGAAGACATGCTTAATAGGGCCAGGTTTGAAAGTTTAGTTTCCAGTAATCGGACTTTTCTATAGTTATAGCTTTATACGGTCTGTTGGCACTGGATGGCGATGGGCACTCCATGTTTACACAGAGTGCCATCCATGTCACCATCGCATTGACGCAGCAGGCATCCATGTGGCTTCTCGTTAAATTTTGATGTAGCTTAGACAAGAAAGCGTTAATCGGCCTCTATTTAGCAGCTCAGAGTATCGATTATAAACTTTTTATAAACTGATTGTCTGAGTGTCCAGGGCCAAGTCCGTGCACAGAGCTATAAATTATATTATTAGCAGAGTGGCTTATTTTGGCTGTGCGACTATTTACCTACAGCTATGCGATGCGGAAAATATGGTTAAATCAACTGAACTTGTTTATCTATCTATCTATCTATCTATCTATCTATCTATCTATCTATCTATCTATCTATCTATCTATCTATCTATCTATCTATCTATCTATCTATCTATCTATCTATCTATCTATCTATCTATCTATCTATCTATCTATCTATCTATCTATCTATCTATCTATCTATCTATCTATCTATCTATCTATCTATCTATCTATCTATCTATCTATCTATCTATCTATCTATCTATCTATCTATCTATCTATCTATCTATCTATCTATCTATCTATCTATCTATCTATCTATCTATCTATCTATCTATCTATCTATCTATCCATCTATCTATCTATCTATCTATCTATCTGTCTATCTATCTGTCTATCTATCTATCTATCTATCTATCTATCTATCTATCTATCTATCTATCTATCTATCTATCTATCTATCTATCTATCTATCTATCTGTCTATCTGTCTATCTGTCTATCTATCTATCTATCTATCTATCTATCTATCTATCTATCTATCTATCTATCTATCTATCTATCTATCTATCTATCTATCTATCTGTCTATCTGTCTATCTGTCTATCTGTCTATCTGTCTATCTGTCTATCTATCTATCTATCTATCTATCTATCTATCTATCTATCTATCTATCTATCTATCTATCTATCCATCTATCTATCTATCTATCTATCTATCTATCTATCTATCTATCTATCTATCTATCTATCTATCTATCTATCTATCTATCTATCCATCTATCTATCTATCTATCTATCTATCTATCTATCTATCTATCTATCTATCTATCTATCTATCTATCTATCTATCTATCTATCTATCTATCTATCTATCTATCTATCTATCTATCTATCTATCTATCTATCTATCTATCTATCTATCTATCTATCTATCTATTAAACTTGCTTAACTGAAGCATGCGTTCTGTCCAGGAACATGAGCAAGCTGTAAAACTCAGGAAAATCTACACTTATTCTCTCTCCAGTGTTCTACACTCAACTGGTATCATAAAAATCGATTAACTTTCAGTTGGACATTGTTAGCTGTTTCCGTCTTTAACCATTGGCCTTCCTAACTTGGCTTGCAGTAAAGGTACCTGAGAAGGTCTTTCCTGTCGATAGCGGTAACTCTGCTGAGAGAGGCATCTGTGCAGAGTTTGCTGTGGCTGTACTTGCCGCTGTCAAATCTTGGCAAGCTCTATTTTGTGGATAATGGATTCTCTACCACATTTGAGGCTTCAAAGCACCTGCTCCTATAGTTATATTATCTTAATTATATGAACTCCGCAGCGCAGGTATTGCCGCACCCGTCTGTTCTGTGTGAGCAGTGAGCAGTGAGCTGGGGTAAGAGAAATTGTAACCCAGGAGAAAACGAAGGACAATAATGAGTATAAAGGTGTAGAGTTTAGGAGGCTGCAGACTTGAAAAAGACATAACTCAAACGAATGAACGGTTCATGAGCACCGCATTGCTATTTTCACTGGCAAGCAGAGCAGCTTCATAACAAAATGTCGGCAGTGGCAGCTTCTGCAGTTCGGCTGCCAAGTTTGAACAGCCAGGCAACCAGCAGGTCGCCTCCGCGGGTCACCGCCGGGTTTCGGTTCCCTCCCGGCGGAGCGACGACTGGGAGGCTCATGACCACCGTTGCCATGACCACCGAGGACGGAGGGTGAGGGGCAGGCAGACAGACAGACATTCGGACAGGCAGACAGGCGGACAGACAGACAGACAGACAGACAGACAGACAGACAGACAGACAGATAAATAAACAGACAGACGGACAGACAGACGGACAGACAGACAGACAGAAAGACAGACAGACAGACAGACAGACAGACAGACAGACAGATAAATAAACAGACAGACGGACAGACAGACAGACAGAAAGACAGACACTAAGACAGACAGACACTAAGACAGACAGACACTAAGACAGACAGACACTAAGACAGACAGACACTAAGACAGACAGACACTAAGACAGACAGACACTAAGACAGACAGACACTAAGACAGACAGACAGACAGACAGACAGACAGACAGACAGACAGACAGACAGCACTAAGACAGACAGACAGACAGACAGACAGACAGACAGACAGACAGACAGACAGACAGACAGACAGACAGACAGACAGACAGCACTAAGACAGACAGACAGACAGACAGACAGACAGACAGACAGACAGACAGACAGACAGACAGACAGACACAAAGACACACAGACTGAGGCCAATAGAGCCCCAAACACACTTGACCCACATTCAGACGTCTCTGATCCTAATGAACATTTTTAGCTCCAGTCTCGATCTGCCAGTCGAACAGGCCCTCAGCAAGATTCGATACCGGGACTGCGGCAACCCGGGCCCCGGGTCCTACAATCTGGCCGGGCCCGTTGGCTTTTCGCCCGCCTGGTCCATGGGCCGGCGCACCTGGGCTGAGAGAAGTGAGCAGTTCAGTTAGAGTTCAGTTAGAAGCAAAGCAGACAATAATCTCACCATCTAATGCTGAATCCCAATCAGAAATTGCCGGAGCCAAGCAGTCTCTGGAGAAGAGCTGGTTCTGCACCTGCGACCCCTGGCGCCAGAAGGTTGACGGCCTCTACCGCGAAGAGCAGTGGCCGGAGCCGGCCACCTACCGGCTGCGCTCTCTCGGCCAGCCCGATCCGACCCGGCCGAGGGCGAGCGGCTTCCAGTTCAACTCGCGCGCCTCCTACGACCCGGAGCTGCGGCGCCAGCTGGCCTGCCCGCCGCCAGGAGCCTACGAGGCGACCCCGGCCGGGGTCTGCGACAACTGCCAGCGCTGCTGCCGCATCGGGTGCCGCGGCGAGACGCGGCTGTGGCCGGCCATCCCGCCGAACCCCGGGCCCGGTCGCTATGACAACGAGAAATCTACGGCCATGGTTACAAAAGTTGGTAGACGGCGATTCACGATGAAAGGGCCGAAGCAGCGCATGGACTTCGCCAGGGTGCCTCTGGGCCCGTTCTTTTCCTTCTAAGCAGCCAACTTAGCGAGCTTATTTTTTTGCTACTGTCATCGAGTTTTGTATAGCCAGAGCGTTTATTGAAGTTGTTCACTTGAAAATACTTTGACCCTCTTAATCTCGGAAAGTTCTGCAAAGTTCTATGTACAGTAACTAATATCAGAACCTATGATGCCAGGCAACAAAGCACCAACACTCCTTTGTGCAGAAGCTTATTTTGTTAGAATACTTTGTCCGTAATTTTCTGAAGAAACTACTTCAAGTAGCCATTATGGAAGACTGCTGGCAAATACAGTGCGTGTTTTCCCCCGAAAAAGATTTGGAAAAGCATCCATTTCTAAAAGCGTCCTATCAACGAAAAGTGCTCAAATTTTTTGGAGCGTGCATCTGAATGTTACGCGTTCTATTGAATTTCAAAATTTGTTTTTGCAGTCAAAGGTAATTAGCACGCTCGTTATATTTTTCTGCCTTTCAGGGTCGTTTCGCGTTAAATTTGAGTGCACGCGCTGGCGAAGAGCCACAATCACGTGACTGCAGACGCCAGCCAACTTTGTCTAAATATCGACTTTTTCAGATTTCTCAATCGCTTAGGGCAACGAGGGGTTGTCTGGAAGTGAGAATTCAAGGGAGTTGGCTATCGCCGCTCGTGTCTATGGCCATCGTACCATGACTTTTGTGCCCGCAGGGCACTTATTCTTGCATTTTAATGCCACAGACTACATTTAAGCCCGCTTGCAGGACTTTAATGCTTTAAACTTACTTTCATGCAAATTAGCGGGCAGTTAATGACATTTAACGCCCGATTGTCCATGTCAAACTTACTTTCATGCAAATTAGCGGGCAGTTAATGATATTTAACGCCCGATTATTCTGTCCCACTTTGTCAAGGACACAAATGTCTATGGCATTAAAGGACACAATTACCATGTTTTCTCAATTCCAGCTAACTTCATTGGTCAATTTGTCCATCAGGGTCTAAGTGGGAAGGGAAAGGGGTGTGGGGGCAAAGCCCCCACTTACAACCATAGACTATTTTATTTAACGCTCATAGACTCGTTCGTTTTCTAAAATGATATTCTCGGTAAATTGCTTATTGTCAATTTCAAACAATGACGGGTCATTGCTTGAATGTCATTGCCTTAAGTAAACTACCATAGATATTTTGAACAATGAGCGCCCGTTTCGGCCATAGACAATTCCATAAATCACTTAATTAGAAAGTTTAAGTTTAGTGATTAGTATATTTTGTTAATAAAAACTAGCACTGCTTGCATGTAAACTTCCTATAGCTAGTTTAAATTAGACAAGTCGTAGCTTACTCGGGCTATACAGAAGCTCTTCAAAGCTCCTTCGCTGACCTAGCAACCATAGCAGATGTAGGCTGCATGGTTCAACTGGACTAAAAGACAGGGAGACGAGCCTGCTTGCTTTTCAATTTCAGCCATAGCCCATATTACATCAGTGCCTATGACTCAAACTGTTTTTCGAATTGCATTGCCTGCGCCAAACAGTTTTGTTGCATTTCATTTATCTCCATATACTAAATCGCATCTAAAAACGATTGTGTTTTGTTTTAACAAACTCGCTTTGGATCGCTGCTTGTGTCAAAAATAACCGCTTAAATTTATGTTTTCAAATTCCGGAGATCAGTTGAAGAAGCTGAAGAGAGCTGGCATTGATGACTGTATTGAGAAGATGCCTTCATCAAGCACTCCACAGGGATCCGAAGAAGGCACAAGAACTCCTGTTTCTAAACAGGCACATCCAAAAAGCGCTGCCCAAATATCAGAAATAAAGAAGAACAATCTGAGTAAGTGTTCAGCTCCCATCCAGCCAGAAGAAGAAAAGAACAAGCGGGAATAGCTTCAATGAACACATTGCTCACGGCAAAAAATCAGTCCTACTGAAGCTGTTCAATGCAATCCTGAGGCTTGGATATACACCCAGACAGTGGTCAGTCGGATTGGTGAGTTCCTATCTACAATACAAGGAAGGACCAGGGGCGTCGCCGTGGATTTTATGGTGGGGGGACAAAGCCAAGAATTCAATATGTACATGTACATGACTAAATTCCTACGTGTACATGTCCATTTTTTGAGAATCGATGTTGTCAGCACTCCCCGAGAAAAAAAACAAACCAAACTTGCTAAGTACTTGGAAAGTCAACCAAGTAGGCTCTACTTTGGATACTTTCCAAGTACTTGGATGTAGACATCGGAAGTGTACTTTGCAAACTTGGAAAGTTGAACCAAGTAGGCTCTACTTTGGATACTTTCTAAGTACTTGGATGTAGACATCGGAAGTGTACTTTGCAAACTTGGAAAGTCGAACCAAGTAGGCTCTACTTTGGATACTTTCTAAGTACTTGGATGTAGACATCGGAAGTGTACTTTGCAAACTTGGAAAGTCGAACCAAGTAGGCTCTACTTTGGATACTTTCTAAGTACTTGGATGTAGACATCGGAAGTGTACTTTGCAAACTTGGAAAGTCTATTGAAGTTGGGTAAAAACATTGCATACTTTTTAAGTACATGACAATGATACTTTGCAAACTTGGTAAGTCAACAATGTCATCCAAGTACATGGTTGACTTGGAAAGTTTAGCATGTTTTTTTTCCCGGGCTCATTTTGGCGCCGCAGGCACTCATTTGGCGCCGCAGGCACTCATTTGGCGCCGCAGGCACTCATTTGGCGCCGCAGGCACTCGTTTTGGCGCCGAAGGCGCTATATTTTTGTGCCCGGAAGAAAAATTTTTGATTGCCACAACGGGTCACTAGGTAGGGTGTGGGGGACATGTCCCCCCTGCCCCCCCGGTGGCGACGCGCTTGGAAAGGACTCACTGTCCAGAAATCACAGACACAGAGGCAACAGAAAGGGCCTACCGCACTTCGAATTACATTGCCACTCCATTGTCTCTTGCTAGACAAAAAAGAGCAACAAGATACCTTTTCATCTTGTCTTCTTTGGCCTAAAAAGTTGCATTAGACAATGGTAAACAATTTTTGTTATGTGGCTAAAGACCTCAATGTTAGCCCAGAAATTACCCAGCTAATAGGAAGCACTTAGAGGTGAAATTTAAAGTCAAAATATCTGACTCTGTCGAGCTACAAAAAGACCTTGACAATGTGTTTGAATTCAGAGTAGTTAGAGATTTTATAGTGCTTCACATGATATATTTTGAACAAGGGATAAATTTCAATATTCCCTGTACCTAAAAATCATAAAAATGCATTGTACAGCTAGACTCAAATTGGTTTTATAAATTTGTTACACATTTTGTTTACACAGTCAGCTAAGAATGATAAAATATTCAAAATATTTATAAAATCAATGACCCGAGCCATACTATTTTTAGGCACAGGACACGTGTAATTGTACGTAGAATAAAAAATTAACACATTCCTCCTTTCTAAACGAATAGCTTTGTGAATATAAATAGAGCTACATAAGAAAGGCACAGCATATCAAAAATTAACATTGGGTCTGCCTCCTATCAAAAGCAATAACAATTTTTGTGCTGAAAAAATGAAAAATTCCTACATGTATCTTCGTAGTGTATTAAGCTCGAGACAAAATGGAAATCCTAGCAAAATTCATCAAAGACATCCCACAAGCCAGAATGCACCTGCCCTGACGCTTCATCTTGGTGATTGCCGAAAAAAGTTCGAGCCGACTCTCGATCATTCTGTTTACGGGCGAGATTATTTTTGATAAATATTTTTATTTACTAGATTTTTCTATTTTCGACTCCAGCTGGCAGGCCGCATCATCCGCGCCGAGTCGTACTGCCCAGAGCCGGTGCAGGAGGTGCTGCTGCTGACGCTGCAGGCACCCTACCGGCGGCGACAGGCGCGCACTCGGCGTTTCGTCGACTGCCTGCTGGCTGACGCCGGCGCCCCGGATTCGGCCGGCGGCGTGGCGTTCGTTCGCGACCTGGCCTTGAAGCGCGCCCTGTGACGCTAACCTGTGTATTCTGTTGTTGTTGTTGTTTTTCTATTTTGTAATTCTTTCGATGTACTAATTAGTAATTATGAAATCTGCGTCTCTTCGGCTTGCGCAGTTATTGAATATTAATAATACTATTAATAATAAAAATAAAAATATAATTTCTAGTACTAACAAGTGACGACTACAAACTTCAGATGTCCTTGAACTCTTTTCTCGCACGAGGTTGCACCGTGATTAAAGCTGTATAATAGGCACGGAATTTCATATAGTTACATAATGCTATTTATAGTTATATAGCTCAAGATAATTACTTTTTACTTGCAACACCCGAGTTTTGAGTTACGCAATCAATGGAAAATATTAAAACAGGCTGAAAATTAGTTTCTCAAGCTCTATCAACGTGCTTCTGACGTTCAATAAATTCAAATTTGGTTTGCATTGAGGTGTGACGGTGGTGAGAGATGCGACCGAACTGGCTGAACCTGCTGCTGCTGGCGGCCTCCGTCATGGCCGACAGCAGGCTGCTGCCACCAGCCGAGTCCGTCACCCTGGACGAGTGCTTCAACAAGCCGCGAATCAAACTGTGCGAGTCCTGCATTGGCGTCTACAGCCAGCAGAGACTGATTGACTTCTGCGCCTCGTTCCCGAGCTCCAACACCTGCGCCAGCGAGGCTGGCAAGATAGCGTACGTTGAAGGGTTGAAGGCCGGGGTCATCATCAACTGCGGCTTCATCACGGAGCAACCGGCCACTGTGACTGCTTCAGCGACCCCTGAAGCCACTTCCGGATTGAGCACCGCTAAGCCAGTGACAACTGAGACTACTACCGACTTGAGCACTACTCCTACTACAAGCAAGCCGGAATCAAGCACCTTTGAAGCTCCTAATACAGTCGAGCCAGAGGTAACAACTGTAACCGTACAAACTACTCCAGCTGCAGGGACTATCAAGCCAGAGACTGAAGCAACTCCAGCACCTGAGATCGTCGAGACTGCAACCACTCCAGCACCTGACACTATAAAGCCTGCATCAACTCCAGCTCCTGCCACTATAGAGGCTGCAACCACTTCGGATCCTGAGACCGTCGAGACTGCAACCACTCCAGCTCCTGATACCGTCAAGCCTGCAACCACTCCAGCTCCTGATACCGTCCAGCCTGCAACCACTCCATCTCCTGACACGGTCGAGCCTGCAACCACTCCAGCTCCTGATACCGTCAAGCCTGCAACCACTGCATCTCCTGAGACCGTCGAGACTGCAACCACTCCAGCTCCTGAGACCGTTGAGCCTGCAACCTCTCCAGCACCTGCTACTATAGAGCCTGCAACCACTTCGGATCCTGATACCGTCAAGCCTGCAACCACTCCAGCACTTGAGACCATCGAGACTGCAACCACTCCAGCACCTGACACTATAAAGCCTGCATCAACTCCAGCTCCTGCCACTATAGAGCCTGCAACCACTCCAGCTCCTGATACCGTTGAGCCTGCAATCACTCCAGCTCCTGATACCGTCAAGCCTGCAACCACTCCAGCACCTGAGACCGTCAAGCCTGCAACCACTCCGGATCCTGAGACCGTTGAGCCTGCAACCACTCCATCACCTGACACGGTCGAGCCTGCAACCACTCCAGCTCCTGAGACCGTTGAGCCTGCATCAACTCCAGCTCCTGCCACTATAGAGCCTGCAACCACTTCGGATCCTGAGACCGTGGAGCCTGCAACCACTCCAGCTCCTGATACCGTCAAGCCTGCAACCACTCCGGATCCTGATACCGTCAAGCCTGCAACCACTCCATCTCCTGACACGGTCGAGCCTGCAACCACTCCAGCACCTGCTACTATAGAGCCTGCAACCACTCCAGCTCCTGAGACCGTTGAGCCTGCAACCACTCCAGCACCTGCTACTATAGAGCCTGCAACCACTCCAGCTCCTGAGACCGTTGAGCCTGCAACCACTCCAGCACCTGCTACTATAGAGCCTGCAACCACTCCAGCTCCTGAAACCGTTGAGCCTGCAACCACTCCAGCACCTGCTACTATAGAGCCTGCTACCACTCCAGCTCCTGAGACCCTTGAGCCTGCAACCACTCCATCACCTGACACGGTCGAGCCTGCAACCACTCCAGCTCCTGAGACCCTTGAGCCTGCAACCACTCCAGCTCCTGAGACCGTCAAGCCTGCAACCACTGCGGATCCTGAGACCGTTGAGCCTGCAACCACTGCGGATACTGAAACCGTTGAGCCTGCAACCACTCCAGCTCCTGAGACCGTTGAGCCTGCAACCACTCCAGCACCTGCTACTATAGAGCCTGCAACCACTCCAGCTCCTGAAACCGTTGAGCCTGCAACCACTCCAGCACCTGACACTATAGAGCCTGCTACCACTCCAGCTCCTGAGACCCTTGAGCCTGCAACCACTCCATCACCTGACACGGTCGAGCCTGCAACCACTCCAGCTCCTGAGACCCTTGAGCCTGCAACCACTCCAGCTCCTGAGACCGTCAAGCCTGCAACCACTGCGGATCCTGAGACCGTTGAGCCTGCAACCACTGCGGATACTGAAACCGTTGAGCCTGCAACCACTCTTGCTCCTGAGACCGTCGAGACTGCAACCTCTCCGGATCCTGAAACCGTTGAGCCTGCAACCACTCTTGCTCCTGAGACCGTCGAGACTGCAACCACTCCGGCTCCCGATACTGTCAAGCCGGAGAGTACTCTAGCTCCTGACACCAACCAGCCTGCGTCAACTTCATCCGGTGGCACTATAGAGCCTGTAACCACTCCGGCTCCTGACACCATCAAGCCTGAGACTACTCTAGCTTCTGACACGAACGAGCCAGAGGTA
Source organism: Macrostomum lignano (assembly GCA_002269645.1). NCBI lineage: Eukaryota > Metazoa > Platyhelminthes > Macrostomidae > Macrostomum > Macrostomum lignano. The sequence goes on from NIVC01000709.1 coordinate 196,037, forward strand.
ACCACCACTCCAACTCCCAGCACAGTGTCAGTTACCTCAGCAGTACCCAGTCTCTCGGAGGAGCCAGCTACAACCAGTTCGTGGACTAAACGGCCACACAACCACCGTCGCTACTATGTCCTGAACCGACGCCGTTCTCGCATATTCCGCCATGGTCATTCACGGAATCATCATCGCAGACGCTTCTATCGGCGGCATAGAATGAGATTCAGGCGCGGTGGTCGTGGCTTCAGGCGCCGTGGTCGGGCTTCAGGCGCCGTGGTCGGGGCTTCAGGCGTGCAAGGAGTCGCGGCTTCAGGCGCGGTGGTCGGGGCTTCAGGCGCCGCGGGGGTCGTTAATTACAAAGTCAAATATTTTCGTTGGCTCAGGGACCAGTATCATATGGTAAACTTTACCCTTTTCAGGAGCAGGTTTCAAACCAACAGAAATATTTGTCATACCTTTTGTCAAGCTTTTACTACCGTTAAATTGGATGTTTTATTTTAAATTACTCGTATCTTAAATTGTTAAATGCTCCAAAAATTCAAGTTGCATATTCCATAAAATTAAAAAAACACCTTGGCGACTATCCGTTCAAATGCCGTGATGTAACAAAAAGATGGACAGCGGAGTTGCCCTTCGAAAGCACGAAGAAATTTCTAGACTAATCAGCAACATGCGCTGGGGGTCGCACGAAGCAGGGGCTTGAAAATTGCTAATTAGCTCTCTGCAAGATTGAACGATTTGGCACATATAGGTGTGCAGGTGTTTGCAGCAATTGCGTACGCTAAAGAGAGCTTTTGAGAGTGCACCTGCGATTACCATTTTTAGCTACGGTCCGAGTGGACATGCAGACATTGCTGATGAATTAATTACCATTGAAAAATACTATCTTAAGTATCGCTTTTTATTAAATTCCGAGTCGTCCATTATTTTCCGAATAAAATTGCACTCTGTACTTTTTTGCTTCGCTTTCACGGTGTTTTTCTTATCAAATTTTTACAGGAAAACTGACGCTCGAATGGTCAATTTTATCAAATCTTGTTTGAATTTTTTATATAGAATCACTACTTGGTTTTACTATTTTTTCCCGGCAAAAATGAAACAATTTGGTTAATTTCTAAGAAACAGGATATTAACTTTTCAAGATTGCGGACTAAAAAACAAAAAACAAGTAATCTATTAAACCTAAATTCTGTTCCTGTTTTTTTCCGTTTTTTTTATGCATGCATCAATATAATAATAAACACATTAACCTTCAACCATTTCATTCGACATCTTCGTCTTAACTAAAAGCACAAAATATTATTCACGAAACTATGAATAAAATAAAAATGAATAAAGCAAAATGCACCAGCGCGGCACATAAATACATAACTAAATAATAATTGTTGTTTATTTTAATTTTAACTATTATACGATTCATTGTCCTCATTAAGTTTATAGCTACTTTTTCGAGTACGTGTACTTTATGTTCGATCAGTTATAATGTGAAATGTGAAATACTTTATCTCATCTGTATTAAGCGGGTGTAAAATACGTCGTATTTTTTCATATATTATTTAGGTTAGCTAATTTCAGTGTACAAAATTACGTTTGTTAATTAAAATTAGTTTAAATAAAAAATAACTATGCTGAACTGGATCATTGGGCGTTGTTTATTATAAGCATGAAAGTTTGCCCGAGAACTTCCTGAAAGCCGTCACGAATGCATGACGACTATAAATGATGGGAGTAGCTGTCCATCAAAAAAGATGTAATAGTGAATTTATGAGAGCTGATAATTTTGATTGCATTTTGGCAGGCCAGGGGGAAGTGAGCGGAAAAAGATAAGGAGCGAAGGCGTGCAGTTGCCGCCCACAATGCTCCCGGCCTAGTCGCTAATGAACTGTGGCCAGCATGCCGGCTGCGGGATTGCAATTTTTTGGTTAGCAAGGCAAAAAATTCGTTTTCATCTGGCTAAGGGCTCGGGGGGAACCTTCCGCCCGCGTGTCCCAGATAATGCGTGGAGAAGAGAAGCCCCAGGGTAAGGAGAAGCGAGATACAGCCACTCTGCTGCATTCTCTTTGACTCTGCAGGCCCCCAGAGTGCTCCGAGATTGAAGTGCTCGAGTCCGGGACAGAGGAGAGAGCGGGGACGATAGGGCGGGGGGTGCCGTGCCGCCCGTAGGATATCAGAGACCCGCAGGCAAGCACTGAGACAGTAAAAGGGCCGGAATAGGGGATTTCAACAAACTAAATCCCATTCCTTATAGTAGGCAGATTATTTTACTCCTTGATCCGCCTGTCCGCCCACCTCCCAGCCTTGGCCAGAGCCAATGAAAGCTGGGGATCCCCAGAGGTACAAAAATGCGAGCAGAGCGAAGCCCAGGCAATCGCAGATCCCGCCAGCTCATCGCCCGAAGCCCTCGAATTCCAGGCCATGTCCTTCCAGACTCCGTCATCGCCCGACCGGCACAAGCGCAGCTCGAGCTTCCGCTCGCCCGGCGGTCCGCCTCCAGCTGCACCATCGGCTGCGGCTGCTGATGCGCCCGTCTCGACGGCCAAGCGGTTCAGCCTGACCGACGCGCTGACGAAGTCGCAGCCGACGCAGCCGCCGCTCTCTCCGACCAGTCGACAAAAGCGACGAACTTCGGCAGCTTCGACGGGCGAGTCGTCGGCGCAGGTGTTCGAGAAACGCCTGGAGGAGTCGCTGCGCGATCTGCGCATCATGCAGGCCCGTATGAATCGCAACTCCGCGGCGACTGCCGCTGGCTCCTGCGGCACCTGCAGCGGCGGCGGCAGCGGCGGCAGCGGCGGCAGCAGCGGCGGCGGAGGCAGTCGGCCTCGTAAGAATTTGCAAGTAGTACCTACCATCTGGGAAGCAGAGCCCATATTGTCACTTCTCATCAGCTCCATTTTCCTCTCCCCCTTCCTCCCTCAATTCCCTCCCTTCTTCTCCCTCCCTTCCTCTAGTGGAATGGGCGGCGCTTGCCTCCCCGCTGCGTCTTCGGACTGCCTTGCAGTTAAGTCCCTCCCTTCCTCTCCCTTCCTCTCCCCCTTCCTTTCTTCCTACCTCTCCCTCTCTCTCTCCCTTCCTCTCTCTCCCTTCCTCTCTCTCCCTTCCTCTCTCTCCCTTCCTCTCCCTCCCTTCCTCTCCCTCCCTTCCTCTCCCCTCCTTGCTCAACCTTTCTCTCCCTTCCTCTCCCCCCTTCCTCTCTCCCTACCTCTCCCTCTCTCTCTCCCTTCCTCTCCTTCCCTTCCTCTCCCTCCCTTCCACCCTCTCCCTTCCTCTCCCTCCCTTCCTCTCCCTCCCTTCCTCTCCCTTCCTACCTCTCCCTCCTTGCTCAACCTTTCTCTCCCTTCCTCTCCCCCCTTCCTCTCCCCCTTCCTCTCCCCCCTTCCTCTCCCCCCTTCCTCTCCCCCTTCCTCTCCCCCCTTCCTCTCTCCCTCCCTTCCTCTCCCTCTCTCTCCCTTCCTCTCCTTCCCTTCCTCTCCCTCTCTTCCTCTCTCTCCCTTCCTCTCCCTCCTTTCCTCTCCCTCCCTTCATCTCCCTTTTTTGTTACTCTCTGTCCTCCCTCTCTCACATTTTTGTTCCTATTTTTTTTGTATCCTACTCCTTTTTAATTTCTCTACTAACAAAGCCGCTCATTTTCGGAGAAATTTTATTTTCTCCTGGCGCTTCGTTGGAAGCTTGCGCCGCTCACTTCGGGCTTCGCCTCAATGCGGAGCCCTCGCCTTACCTTGCCAAGCCCCCCCCCCCAATTTAATTAATGAGCCGTCGGCAGCGGAAGCAGCGAAAGAAAACTTCAAGGGGAAAATGGCGGCAGCTGCTTTTCACAGTTGGGCGGCCGCCCCCTCGGCGACCGACCTGGCTATTTCTCTTCCCCTCTCGGGGCAAGCTGAGTGTTGAGTTCATTTTTCCTTTGATAAGCCAGAAGCGTACCCGGTCTGGGTTAGAGCACCGCAGGCGCATTTTCGGCTCCCCAATTTTCGCGGCACTAAAGCTAAAAAATGACGCCTACTACTCCAAAAATGGCACTCATGACACCCAAAATGACACCAATGGCACACAAAATGGCACCCAGAACACCCAAAAAATGGCAGCCATGACACCCAAAATGGCACCCATGACACACAAAATGGCACCCGTGACACACAAAATGGCACCCGTGACACAAAATGGCAGCCATGACACACAAAATGGCACCCATGACACACAAAATGGCACCCATGACACCCAAATTGCACCCATGACACACAAAATGGCACCAATGGCACACAAAATGGCACCCATGACACCCAAAAAATGGCAGCCATGACACACAAAATGGCACCCATCACACTCAAAAAATAGCAACCATGACACCCAAAATGGCACCCATGACACAAAATGGCAACCAATCACACAAAATGGCACCCATGACACCCAAAATGGCACCCATGACACAAAATGGCAACCAATCACACAAAATGGCACCCATGACACCCAAAATGGCACCCATGACACACAAAATGGCACCCACGACACACAAAATGGCAACCAATCACACAAAATGGCACCCATGGCACTCAAAATGGCACCCGTGACACACAAAATGGCACCCATGACACACAAAATGGCACCCATGACACAAAATGGCAACCAATAACAGAAAATAGCACCCATGACACCCAAAATGGCACCCATGACACACAAAATGGCACCCATGACACAAAATGGCACCCATGACACACAAAATGGCACCCATGACACACAAAATGGCACCCAGCACACCCAAAAAATAGCAGCCATGACAGCCAAAATGGCAGCCATGACACACAAAATGGCACCCGTGACACACAAAATAGCAACCATGACACAAAATGGCAACCAATCACACAAAATGGCTGCCATGACACCCAAAATGGCACCCATGACACAAAATGGCAACCAATCACACAAAATGGCACCCATGACACACAAAATGGCACCCATGACACACAAAATGGCACCCATAACACAAAATGTGTCCACTTGACATCTAAATGGTGGTGCCTGTGACATAAAAGTTGGCGCCATTAACTTAAGTGAATTTACAGCATTCTTACGAGCAAGCCCTCGTATGTGAACCCAGCCCTACTCAATTCACGCAGCCCTGAACTCTGAGAAGCCATACTCACTCGATTCACTTGCGTTCGCTCTGCTCGGGAATTCAACCTGGGGTGGGGGGCCCACGCTGCTCTTAGTCAAATTAATTTGCAGAGCAGTCACGCCCAGCCTTTCTGCCTCATCCCGCCCGGCTGAGGTAGGGTGCCCTTTTACCAATTTTATGAGAGATTAAAGCGGTTTTCATTCCGTTCTAACCGTGATTTTTTCTAATAAATCATAATCTCTGGCGCGAGATTTACCAGGGTGAGATTCAGTGATAAAATATTCTCTAGGGTGAGATTCAGTGATAATATATTCTGTAGGGTGAGATTCATTGATGAAATATTCTCCAGGGTGAGATTCAGTGATGAAAGATTCTCCAGGGTGAGATTGGTTGATGAGAGATTCTCTAGGGTGAGATTCATTGATGAGAGGTTCTCTAGGGTGAGATTCAGTCATGAGAGATTCTCCAGGGTGAGATTCAGTGATGATTTATTGGATCTCTAAAGTAATTAATTATCCCTTAGGCATTACCTTTTTATGTTTATCATGAGTAAGAACCAAACTGTAGATAATAATTTGAGGCTCTTGGAATATCGACTTTGGCGCTGCTCGTGTAATTAACGCCATTGAGGGCCAATCCCCAAAGCACAGTGGTGTGTACGAGTTAGGGCCGCTGTATGTCTGCTCAGGGTATGTTGGCAGAATGGGCAGTAATGCCTCTCGCCGGTTGGGTGACAATTTGTCGCTTAAAGTGCACCAGGTGCACACAGCTCCCTGCCTCTAATAAGAAATCACTAGTAAGTCGCTTAGGTGAGAAAATGCTCGAACAGTGCATCGGTATTGCTTCAATTTCTGGCCGCCAGGTGGCAGCAGCAGCGGGCTTGACCTGTCAGTTCCTGAGGTCAACCGCAGCCTTCATGCTAGTCAATTCTTAAACTGCTCGGTCAGTCAGTCAGTCAGTGCGAGCGCCATTATTCATCTCATCCTCTTTACCTCGGGCTAACTTTTAGTCATTCATCTCCTGCCCTGGCGTCTTCCGGCATCTCGGGTGTTGGGGGCGGCAGGGGGGTTGAGGAGGCCGCAGCTCGATTCTGCGAGTTTCTGCTCGCCACACAGCGATAAGACACCCCTGCTGAAGACTCCAGGTCCCAGATGGAGCCAATATTTGCCCCCCTTTCTACCCCCCCCCTGCTGGCCGAGTCCCCGACCAAGTAGACAGGCTCGGACAAGGAGTTCTGGACGCAGCGTCTGGAAGGCGGACCTGACCGCGGCCCTTGTGGCAGGTTTCATTAATCACGCAAGCTATCATCTCAATGGGCTCTTTCCTACTGAAGTAATATTGTTGTCAAAAAAAGAGACAGTTTTAATGCAGCACACATTGTCTTTCCCTCATGGTGAAGACACCCTACTAAGATAGCATTGCAGATTTGTAGTTCCTGAACTGTACAGCTCGAAAATAGCCAATTAGACTTCAACCCTAGCCCTAGCCAGTCCTATCCCTAACCCTAACCCTAGCTAGCCCTAGCACTAGTCTTAACCCTACTTGACTTATCCTCAGCAACAGCCAAAAGTTCCACCTGTATAAATCAAAACTTCTTATTTGAAATTCACAGTAAGAAGTGAAGAAATATCTTTGATTGGTGGGTGGAGCTTTTGACTATTGTTGGGTAAGAGCTGCAGGGGGCTCCGTGCATCCGGATGCAGCGAGGAGGCGTTTCCGCCCATTTCGCTAACCCCTGGCGACCACGCGCAGCTGGTGCTGCGGTGTCGCGCAGGGAGATCCGGTGGTGCCGGTGTCCGAGAGTCCAGGAGGTGGATTGTCGCTCGCCCGGTAGCCCTTAGGTAGCGGACGAGCTGGCAGAGATTCTCGGGCCTAAAAACGTCGGAGAGGTCCGGGTTCTGTCCTGAGCCGGTCCTGAGTAAAGGCGGGGAGTTCACAGATGAGGTGCTCCGCATTCTCGACACCGGAGAGGCAGAAGGGGCATTCCTCACTGCGGATTTTCCCTGGAGCTGACGATACCTGGCAAAGCAGTCATGACCCGAGAAGGCCATGGTCGACGCCCTGATGTCCTTGCGGTTGAGTCCAAGCAGGGCCCTGCGCAGGGCGGGTAAAGGACAGGGACAGCCTCGCGGCATTGCCGGCAGTCCAGGGGCGTTGGTGCACCTCTTTCTGTAGCCCTAACCCTAACCCTAACCCTAACCCTAATCCTAATCCTAACCCTAATCCTAACCCTAATCCTAACCCTAATCCTAGCCCTAGCCCTAGCCCTAGTGAAGTTGCCGATTTGTGAAGGTGTCCTCTGAATAAGCCATTAAATTTATAACAAATTTTGTAAGTCTACTCAGTGCAGTTTAATCAAGGAGTAGAAATTTCAGCTTCGGCTTGTGCTTAGCCCAGTCTGCTGTTTCCAATCCAGACAGCATGGTTCCAGAGCTCCACGGCTCGCCTCCGGCAGCCCGCATGAGAAGGATGCAGATCCTCTAGCAGGAATCTGCCAGCTCGGCTCCGCCCTCAGCCTGTCGCCAATTCCCCCCCCCCCAAAAAAAATCCCGACTCTGCTCCGTGAGGAAGAGGATTCTTATTATCTCTATTGAAAAGGGGGGAGGGAAATTTCGTTAAGCTGCTCTGCTTTTTGTTTTAAATGTTTTTCCTCCCGGGACCGCTGAAGCGGCAAGGCCGCCGATGTAGATTCCCAGAATTCAATGCCCTGCTGGATTCCGTAAACAGACTACCGCGTGCCTCGTGTGCCTGCCATTGTTTCGGCTCTCTGAGTAGGGGGGGGGGTAATCTGGAGTGGCTTATTCAAAAATTGTCAATGATAATGGATGCGCTAGCAGTTTTTATGAATTCAGCAGCTTTCCTGCCTTTTCTATTGAGAATTATCCTGCAGATGTTTTTCTAATACAGAAAATGAGATTGGAATGAGTTCCATCAGAGTTCGAAGTCAAATTTGAACATGCTGGATAAGAAAAGGAATAAAATATTCTTCTTCTGCTATTATAAGTAGACAAACCATGCCATAGACCGAAACTTCAATAATTGGAAGTAATTAACTTTGCTTCCACAGTATTTTTTCCTAATCATGCCAGTTTGAATTGGCTGCTTTGCTGCGTTCATTGCGTTCTAAATCTGAGGTGGCTTGCTAATCTATGGCTACCCCCGTTGCTAATCTATGGCTCCCCGTTGCTAATCTATGGCTCCTGTTGCTAATCTATGGCTCCTGTTGCTAATCTATGGCTCTCCTCATTGCTAATCTATGGCTCCTGTTACTAATCTATGGCTCCCCGGTTGCTAATCTATGGCTTCCCCGTTGCTAATCTATGGCTCCTGTTGCTAATCTATGGCTCCTGTTGCTAATCTATGGCTCTCCTCATTGCTAATCTATGGCTCTCCTCATTGCTAATCTATGGCTCCTGTTACTAATCTATGGCTCCCCGGTTGCTAATCTATGGCTCCCCGGTTGCTAATCTATGGCTTCCCCGTTGCTAATCTATGGCTCCTGTTGCTAATCTATGGCTCTCCTCATTGATAATCTATGGCTCCCGTTGCTAATCTATGGCTCCCGTTACTAATCTATGGCTCCCCCGTTGCTAATCTATGGCTCCTGTTGCTAATCTATGGCTACCCCGTTGCTAATCTATGGCTCCTGTTGCTAATCTATGGCTCTCCTCATTGCTAATCTATGGCTCTACAGCCATGCTAATCTATGGCTCTCCTCATTGCTAATCTATGGCTCTACAGCCATGCTAATCTATGGCTCTCCTCATTGCTAATCTATGGCTCCCTGTTGCTAATCTATGGCTCCCTGTTGCTAATCTATGGCTCCCTGTTGCTAATCTATGGCTCCCCATTGCTAATCTATGGCTCCTGTTGCTAATCTATGGCTCCCCCGTTACTAATCTATGGCTCCTGTTGCTAATCTATGGCTCCTGTTGCTAATCTATGGCTCTCCTCATTGCTAATCTATGGCTCTACAGCCATGCTAATCTATGGCTCTCCTCATTGCTAATCTATGGCTCTACATCCATGCTAATCTATGGCTCTCCTCATTGCTAATCTATGGCTCCCTGTTGCTAATCTATGGCTCCCCATTGCTAATCTATGGCTCCCCATTGCTAATCTATGGCTCCCCGTTGCTAATCTATGGCTCCCCCGTTGCTAATCTATGGCTCCCCGTTGCTAATCTATGGCTCCCCGTTGCTAATCTATGGCTCCCCGTTGCTAATCTATGGCTCCCCGTTGCTAATCTATGGCTCCCCGTTGCTAATCTATGGCTACCCCGTTGCTAATCTATGGCTCCCCGTTGCTAATCTATGGCTACCCCCGTTGCTAATCTATGGCTCTCCTCATTGCTAATCTATGGCTCCCCGTTGCTAATCTATGGCTCCCCGTTGCTAATCTATGGCTCTCCTCATTGCTAATCTATGGCTCCCTGTTGCTAATCTTTGGCTCCCTGTTGCTAATCTATGGCTCCCCATTGCTAATCGATGGCTCCCCGTTGCTACTCTTAGCTAATTTGCTACTCCAAGCATAACCCATGACCCAACCTCAACCACACTGCAGCAGCGGCAGGCCAGAGCTCCCAGCATCCGGCTGCCGCAGCCAACCCGCTACCGCTGTCGCCGCAGACCCCTCAAACAGACAGGGACGGAGACAGTCCGATCGGGCCGCCAGTTGCCAGGCAAAGAGCCATGAGCCTGGCAGCGTCCGCCTTGTCCGGTATGGAGCTCACAGGTGAGTTTGACTTCCCACGGTGTCATTGTCCGGCAAAGAGGTGGAATTGAATGCACTGCGAAATGTCACAGCATCGTCAGCTCTTGGCTAACGAAAGTGAAGTCAAACCCAGCTGCTACGGCCAGGAGCGGTTTCTTGATTGATTAATCCTGCCCCGTTTGGGCCAGATGTGCAACCGGGTCGCCCACACACACCCTCAATTACTCCAGCTAATTCTGGCATCCATTTTACAGCTGGGAGAACTGAAGCAATGCAGAGTTAAGCGTCTCGGTCAAGGACACAAATTGTTCCGAGTGGGATCGGGAATCGAACCCCCGATTTTCAAGTCGTAAGTCCGATGCTTTAACCACTGGTCTACAATCCCCTTCCACTGGCTACAACCCCCTCCACTGAGCTACAACCCCCTCCACTGGGCTACAACCCCCTCCACTGGGCTACAACCCCCCTCCACTGAGCTACAACCCCCTCCACTGGGCTACAACCCTCCACTGAGGTACAACCCCCTCCACTGGGCTACAACCCCCTCCACTGGCTACAACCCCCTCCACTGGGCTACAACCCCCACTGAGGTACAACCCCCTCCACTGGGCTACAACCCCCCTCCACTGAGCTACAACCCCCTCCACTGGGCTACAACCCTCCAACTCCACTGAGGTACAACCCCCTCCACTGGGCTACAACCCCCCTCCACTGGGCTACAACCCCCTCCACTGGGCTACAACCCCCTCCACTGGGCTACAACCCCCTCCACTGGGCTACAACCCCCTCCACTTGGGCTACAACCCCCTCCACTTGGGCTACAACCCCCTCCATTGGGCTACAACTCCATTGGGCTGCTCACAAACACGGCGATATTTCTTTGCCCGTCGTGCAAGCTTTTAGCGCTACACTCTATACTTTCTACTAATTAGTAGACAAACTCTGACAAACATCAAATCGCAGTTAGGAGATAAGAGACCCGAAGTGTTACTCGGGTTGGCGAGGGAGAGTGTCTTTTATCGACGTTTGCAAATTCTTCGACATTTTCCAACATCATCCAAGGAAAATAACGCTCAGCTAAAAATTCTGGCAATCCCTCTGCGTTCGCTCTGAGAAATAAAAGCAGCAGCTGGGGGAGAAATCGCCTCGTACGAGCGTAGAGAACGCCGGGATTTCGGCCAGGAAATGATAGAAAAAAGGAATTAAATTAAGCAAGAGCAGAAGACCCGAATTCACAACGAGAAGGGAGTCATAAATTCCAAAACAGCTTTAGTCTGTTGCATTTTCCCTCTGCACTGCCTGTCCCGCATAGCACAGATGCTTTTTGAGCAGCAAATCTCCGTTTCCTTTGCCGGCCTTCGGACTCACACAAGCAGGCGGTGCGGTCCCATTGGCTGTTTGCAAGGACAGCTGTGCTCTGATCTGACATGCCTGTCCCTCCCCGACCCGCCAGGCCACCGCTCACTGTCCTCTCTGGTTGGTCGCGGGGGCGAGGCGATTGCTCCCGTTTCCATGGCAACCAACGAGGAAGCGGCCTCCTCTTCGGCATCAAAACTGGCGATCGGAGGATGCGCCGGAGGAGGCTGCATTGCGGTGAGCGGCAGTTGCGACTATCGGAGGGAGCGACGCAGAGCCAGCATGCAGGACGCCATCGACGCTTCGAAGATCAATGCGGATCTGTACAGCAAGGTGGTGAGTTTGGCTTTGATGCCGGGCTCATGATGATGCTCACAGGGCAGTGCTCATAGTGATCACGGGGCAGTGCTCATTGTACTCACAGACTGTGCTCATAGTGCTCACCGGCAGTGCTCATTGTACTCACAGACTGTGCTCATAGTGCTCACCGGCAGTTCTCATAGCAATGCATAGGATGAACAGATATCAGTGCTCACAATCCAGTCCGCAATCAATACTCAGAACACTGCTCATAAAATTGCTCAAAGCGGCATTCATTTACTTTGAGCATCTCCAAAGCATCTGTCTTAGCGAAGACAGCATTGCAGTTTTTCATCCCTCATTCGTTAACGGCTGCCCCTTATCAGATTGAAGCAAAGAGTCCGTCAGAGCTGGAGATAGAATTTCAGAGAGCGCCTTTGCTTTCAACTGCATGATCCTCGAAAGAAAGTTTTCTTTGCAGCAAAAGCAAACATGAGCCGGGAGGAAACGAAAGGGAGAAAAGGTGGGCCGGTGCGCCACACTGAGCTGCAGGTCTCGAGCACAGGAGAAGCTAAGAAGAGAAAAAGGAGGCGCACGGCTCAGGTGGGGGAGGCTGGAAAAAGCACCCTTTTTGGAAGACTTTTTGCGCCCTTTAGCCTTAAAGTGAGCCTGAGTGAGCAGTACCAGCTTAGAATTTGTTCGGGAATTATATCATAATTATTTCGAAGCACGATTTACCTGAAAAGTCATGAGATGAAGTACCGTGTGGTGCATTAAAAGCTGCTGGGAAAAGAATGATTGTGTCAGAAGTTCCGGAAGAGTTGTTTGCGAGGGCTGAAAATCATGGGCTTCATTTTAGTCTTGCGCCATGGGGCTGCATTCCCTTGCCAGAAACCTTTGACACAACCCTCGTATTCACAGGGAAAATCCGTAAACAGAATATCTAAACCGCATGCCATTCAGGAAGAACAAAGGTTGCATTGACTTCAGAAAGAATCAAACACAGTTCAATGTTGAATGGCTGCAGTAGAGCCAGGGCATGGTGGCGCACACAATAAAACTGAGGGAGACAAATCGGCACCCGGATGTTGAGCAGAAGTACCTTTCAGTCATCAGCCATTTCCGGAGAATCGCCCTCCAAATTGCAGTACAATCAGACCAGCGCCATCCAGAGCATCCAGGAGGAGAACCTCGGCCAGCTGAATTTCTCTCTCAGCTACCGGGAGGACACCGGCATCCTGACTGTGCGCATCATTCAGGCCATCGACCTGCAGCCAAAGGACAGCTCCACCGGATCGGTCAACCCCTACTGCCGCGTGGCCCTTCTGCCCAACCGCAAGACTCAGAGCACTACAAAGGTAAGGGGGGGATAATTCATTTGGCTAACGGGATGTATCTGGTGGGCAGCGGTGGGATGAATGAAAGAGCTCTGCAGACGAAGTGGCTATGGATATTTTTATCTAATATACGACTGCGTTAACGAGTTTAGCGATATTGAAGCAAATAGCTCACGTGTATCCTGCACAAGGTACTAATCAAAATTGGGATGATGCATGCAGACTTAACTCTATTACTTGTGCGCTAGGCATGAGTGATCAACTTTGCCTATAAACCCTGTAATTTAACAGTTTTACAATAAATAGCTCGTACAGTATATGCAACTTTTTTCTCCTAAAGTTCGGTCAAGAAATTAAAGTTCGGGAGGCAGGCTATTAGACTTGAAAATATTCTATCTTGCTTTTTTTCAAAGAGCAGGAGGCTTTTGACTCCAGATTCAGGCTTAGAGTGTAGGATCAAGCATTTTTCTACAGCAGAGTTCCAACGGCTGCGGCCTATGGCAGAGATTGTCTATGGCTGCTGTCTATGGCAGAGATTGTCTATGGCTGCTGTCTATGGCAGAGATTGTCTATGGCTGCTGTCTATGGCAGAGATTGTCTATGGCTGCTGTCTATGGCAGAGATTTCTATGGCTGCTGTCTATGGCAGAGATTGTCTATGGCTGCTGTCTATGGCAGAGATTGTCTATGGCTGCTGTCTATGGCAGAGATTGTCTATGGCTGCTGTCTATGGCAGAGATTGTCTATGGCTGCTGTCTATGGCAGAGATTGTCTATGGCTGCTGTCTATGGCAGAGATTGTCTATGGCTGCTGTCTATGGCAGAGATTGTCTATGGCTGTTGTCTATGGCTGCTGTCTATGGCAGAGATTGTCTATGGCTGTTGTCTATGGCTGCTGTCTATGGCAGAGATTGTCTATGGCTGCTGTCTATGGCAGAGATTGTCTATGGCTGCGGCCTATGGCAGAGATTGTCTATGGCTGCTGTCTATGGCAGAGATTGTCTATGGCTGCGGCCTATGGCAGAGATTGTCTATGGCTGCTGTCTATGGCAGAGATTGTCTATGGCTGCTGTCTATGGCAGAGATTATCTATGGCTGTTGTCTATGGCAGAGATTGTCTATGGCTGCTGTCTATGGCAGAGATTATCTATGGCTGCTGTCTATGGCAGAGATTGTCTATGGCTGTTGTCTATGGCTGCTGTCTATGGCAGAGATTATCTATGGCTGTTGTCTATGGCAGAGATTATCTATGGCTGCTATCTATGGCAGAGATTGTCTATGGCTGCTGTCTATGGCTGCTGTCTATGGCTGCTGTCTATGGCTGCTGTCTATGGTTGCTGTATATGGCTGTTGTCTATGACTGTTGTCTATGGCTGCTGTCTATGGCTGCTGTCTATGGCAGAGATTATCTATGGCTGCTGTCTATGGCAGAGATTGTCTATGGCTGCTGTCTATGGCTGCTGTCTATGACTGCTGTCTATGGCTGCTGTCTATGGTTGCTGTATATGGCTGTTGTCTATGACTGTTGTCTATGGCTGCTGTATATGGCTGCTGTCTATGGCAGAGATTGTCTATGGCTGCTGTCTATGGCTACTGTCTATGGCTGCTGTCTATGGCTGCTGTCTATGGTTGCTGTATATGGCTGCTGTCTATGGCAGAGATTATCTATGGCTGTTGTCTATGGCAGAGATTATCTATGGCTGCTGTCTATGGCAGAGATTGTCTATGGCTGCTGTCTATGGCTGCTGTCTATGGCTGCTGTCTATGGCTGCTGTCTATGGTTGCTGTATATGGCTGTTGTCTATGACTGTTGTCTATGGCTGCTGTCTATGGCTGCTGTCTATGGCAGAGATTATCTATGGCTGCTGTCTATGGCAGAGATTGTCTATGGCTGCTGTCTATGGCTGCTGTCTATGGCGGCTGTCTATGGCTGCTGTCTATGGCTGCTGTCTATGGTTGCTGTATATGGCTGTTGTCTATGACTGCTGTATATGGCTGCTGTCTATGACTGCTGTCTATGGCTGCTGTCTATGGTTGCTGTCTATGGCAGAAATTGCCTTTGGCTGCTCGGAGAGCTCGGAAATCCACCCATTTCTATGGAAGGAGCTTAGTGAGTTATTTCAATAGAATTTAGCGTCGACGTTTTCCCTTTGTAGCTCGTATAGAATTCTCCACCAGTGCGACCAAGAGGATTAATTTTTCTTCAGGAATTTTCTTTTCTCCTCCCCAAGGCAACCTCTTTGAAGCTGGCAAGACGCCAGCACCCAATGCGCTCAATCAGCTTGCCTGGCCTAATGGGCTGTTGGTCAAAGGCAACAAGGCAGACTATTTTTTCGGAATAAAAAACTGCCAGAGAGATGTGAGCCGAAAAGCTGGAATTTGTCGATGAAGTGCTGGTAGCTAAGGAAAGAGGCGTCGCAGAAAGCAATGCCAAAATAATTTTCCTCTCCGAACCGGCTTGAGATCTAACAGAAAAGCGACAGCGGGACAGAAGCCAAAGAATCGAGCAAGGCAGCAAAAGGGCCTGCAATTTCAAGGGCATGGGATTATTGCAAAGACGGAGGGTGAAGATCCACAGGCCCCCTCTCTGCCCGCTAATTTGAAGGGCAATGGGGGAGACGAGAAGCGCAAACATCTGTCGGCCCGTTTATTAAATTATCGTGCTTCAGAGATGCAAAGCAATGAGGCTAGATCGCCTGCTCAAGAAGCCAGGCTCTCAGATGGCAGCAGCTCGCGTTTGATAATTACTGTCCCAGTTTCTGAACAAGGAAAGCAAACTAAATTACTAGATCGATGCTCCTTTAAAGCCTGCTATCGCATCGCGCCATTCACTCGTCTCCAGGTTCACAAGAAGACGCTGCGCCCCGAGTTTGAGGAGGCTTTCATATTCGAACTCGCGCAGCAGGACATTCACTGGAGCGTTTTGGAGATTACCGTGTTTGACTATGACCCGTGTTCTCTTGACGACTGTCTGGGTCAGGTCCGTCTACCGCTAACTGATGTGCTGGATGCGGACTCGGCCGCTGCCGGCGCTGAGGTTCAGACCACCCTGTGGAAGGGACTGACTTCGCTTGAGAAAGATCCAGACCCGGTGAGGATACCTGTTCAGGCGTTCCGTCCCGTTCCGTCCCGTTCCGTCCCGTTCCGTCCCGTTCCGTCCCGTTCCGTCCCGTTCCGTCCCGTTCCGTCCCGTTCCGTCCCGTTCCGTCCCGTTCCGTCCCGTTCCGTCCCGTTCCGTCCCGTTCCGTCCCGTTCCGTCCCGTTCCGTCCCGTTCCGTCCCGTTCCGTCCCGTTCCGTCCCGTTCCGTCCCGTTCCGTCCCGTTCCGTCCCGTTCCGTCCCGTTCCGTCCCGTTCCGTCCCGTTCCGTCCCGTTCCGTCCCGTTCCGTCCCGTTCCGTCCCGTTCCGTCCCGTTCCGTCACAAAATCATTTCCATCTTGCAATCGCCCACTGTTTCAGGAGCATAAAATCGGTGACCTGATGTTTTCGCTGTCCTTCTTGTCCGCTGCCAAGCGCCTTGGCGTGTCAATCATAAAGGCACGCAACCTGCGCGACATCAACAAAGACAAGCCAATTAGTGGTGAGCTCTTGGCTTAATTTTGAGCAGCTCCCACAGTGGCTTCTGCAATCCGAATAAAAGGCTGGGCCATTAAAGCCTAAATTATGATTCCATAAAACTCGTAGGAAGAAGGCAAAAGAACTAATATAGCTGAATCTGACTAGCAATAGTCCTAATTTGACCCTTTTAGCTCGACAGTTGAATATGCCTTTGATTATAGGAATCCTCTATTTTGCATCGGTAAAACTCTACAGCTTCGTCTTGCTGCACAGAACCTGTGCTGAGGCAAAGTACGCCAATAATAGAAGGCAATCTATTAGATGAAATCGGATAGGGATGAAACAGGACGCAGCAGAAAAGGACATTATAGAATTTGATGCACCAGTTTGAGGCAGAATTAGGCAGAGCCTGATAGCAAGCGGCAAGTGGGTGGCAAGACAAGAAGGATGAGCTGATCTGAACCTGAGTTCGTTTTTAATGAACAGAGCAAATATGAGCAACCAAAGACTTCAGTCAGGATGTGCGGGAGCTGAAATTCGATTCTGGGACAAACACGACTAGGTTTATTAGTGATCTTCTAGCTCAAAAACTGCGTAGCAGCACTGAACTCGTCCTGTCAATCCCCACCCCCCCCCCCCCCGTCGCCGCTCAGACGCCTCCGTACGCGTCACCCTGAGCACACAGGGAGGCCGGAAGCAAAAGAAGAAGAAGACCAGCAGCTGCAAGACGCCAGGCAACCCTGTGTGGGAAGAGGCGCTCGTGTTCAACGGGGTGGCCGAGGAGGACCTGCGCATCGGCTGCCTGGAGATCTCCGTGTGCCACGAAGGCGTACTAAGCAGCACGGAGGTCGGCCGGGTGTACCTGGGCCCCGACACCAGCGGCCAGGAGTACCAGCACTGGTGGAACATGCTCAAGTCCAAGAGCGCCCCGGCAAGGTGGCACCGTCTGACGGCTCCGGCCGCGTCCGGCTCCAGGAAGTGAGCGGGGAGTCGCTGCGGAGTCTGGCTGAGCTGCAACTGCGCTTTGAGCCCAGCTCTGAATCACATCCGTCTGGCTTCGCTTTGAGATACTGTGCATGCTTTATTTTTGGAAGCGCAGGCGTTTGGGAATTGCGAATTCAATAAAGGAAATTGGAAAACTGATAGAAAAGCAAATGATTTCCAAAATTAATTACCCAAAGAAGATGTCACCTGTATGACCGTGCGAGTCGCAGTGATTTTAATATTCATTTTTAAATACAAAATTCCAGTGACTTCATTGAGTGCTGACTGTCGTGAAAAAAAAACAGAGCACTCGTATGAATTGATCGCGAAGTCGCAAATGAATAGAAAACAATAGCGATTTCACCTGTGCTTTTTTACAGGTTTCTGTTGCAGTTATAACAAAACCAGTCACTGTTTGTCTGCACTGGCTTTTCAGACATAGGGTAAACAAATAAGAGCTGCCGCATTAAGACTCATTCCCCCTGCATTGTGAGCTTGTTCGGATTTTCCTTGCTTTTAAAACCGCTTATGATGAATGCCACTCTGCGATCTGGTTACCGCGATGTTGTGCTAATATTGTGTTCGGTCTGTTAGAAGTACGGCTACGGTACCCATGCCATTGACGTTGTGCTGCATAGCCTGCAATGTATATCCCTGGAACCTATACGAGTAAATGTTTTAAAAATACACAGCCTCGTTTATTCGGACCAATATATTTGTTAAACTGGATTTATCGAAAAAACACGGGATTTGACTTGTAGATACTGCAAAGTAACGACGGAATCGGCTCGTCTCCCAGGCATCTCCGCTTTCTAATTGTTGTTCTTCGGTTGAATTTTTCAGGACAGAAGTACAGCAGCATCACATGCTTGGAAGAACCAAGGCTGTGCGAAAGCTGACCCTGCAAGCTGTTGAAATTTCTTTAAAAAGGTGGCAAGAAAGACGCTTCCTCAAATTCTCTTTCCATGGAGTCAGTCGTCTTAAAAATGGAAATTCGATGAAATAGCTGTGATTAATCTTGATGCCTGCTGCCTGTGTTGAAAACCCTCACTCCATTGGCATTTATCGATTCGGATTGACTTCTGAATTTTTTAACTTCCCGCTGTTCCACTTAGCCCCGACTAAAGCAACGTCGAAATTTGAGCCACAGACGCACTTTGACCGGCACTTTGTCTTCCGCTTTTTCTTACAGATTATTGAATCGCTATTTCCCACTGTTTAGTGCGTGATGCACAGGTCAGCCCCGCAATTACTCAGCGAGTCCCCGTTTTTCTTCCCACAATGTGAAGCCTAGGCAGTGTCTGTATCCAGCTAGCCAAGGCAAGTACACTGACCCGCTGCATCGATACCTCCACCCCACTCCACTACCCAGCTGTTGGGAAAGAAGCAGCTGCGCCTTCTTACTGGGAAAATTATCCCCCTCCTAGCTCCTAGCTAGTCCCTCACGCCAGACAGGCTCAACAGTCTCGCACCCGACCAGCTCATTCTAATGAGTTCCACTCGACAGCAGCCAGTCCGGCAGTTTCCACACTGACAGCGGGAAGCTGCTTCGACAGGAATGAGAGGCCGCCTGCTGGCGGGAAGCTCTGCCCCAAGGAGGAGAAGCTACTCAACTATTTTGCGTCCCCATCGCTGGGGAATTGCCCCTCCCACACGCTGCAGCCTGTGCAAGTCATTGCCGAAAAAACATACACTGGCGCACACTATCCAATCAATATATACACAAGGGCGACTTGAAGGTTGGCTGTTTTTTGAGTAGCTCAGCTCAGCAGCTGCGGCTCCGAGCTCAGATTGGAGACCAGGGTCAGCCATAATCGTGTTCCAGTCCTCTCACTGTGCTCAATCTGAAGGACTCTGCACTCCTAGACCCGTGCAAACTTTATTGGTGACTCGATCATTATCGCTGCAAAATGAAACAACACTTCAATTAGCAATGATCTCTCGTCTCAGCTTTGGAATTGTAGATGAGTAAAAAAACTAATGTGTGAATTCTACTGATCGGAAATTAATTCTCGACTAAATCTGTAGAAGACAGACTCCAACGAAGTCGTTTTCGTTTTGTTTTCGTCCGAACATCACCGTTCAATTTTTTTTCACAATCGATACAGCTTTTCCATTTCTCATGATTACGTTCGCAGCATTTCTGACTATAATGCGTCGTGCTTTGACTTTTCTGACATCAAATATCGTTTTCTTGAAATTATAAAATTTTAGTCTGATGCATGAAATAGGAGCAAACGGTTAAGTTAAGGCAGGAAATTGTCCTCTGATACATCTGGAATTCCTATCATCCAGATCCGTAATGGTCTGATTCTAGGACAAAAAGCAGCCTATGAAAGATGCATTTTTTTTTAAATGAAAGTTCCTCAGTAAAAGCTGAAGAAATATCGAAGACTGTTCAACTCGAAAATTGCACTTGGCAGTCATCACTTTATTAAAATCTACCATATTTTAGATAAGGTTGGATACAAACGTATTGATACAGCAAATAGCAATGGTGCATTGCGAACAATTTCAACAGAAAAGAAAAACAATTTCCATGTACACGAAAAAGTTATGCCAAAGCGCACTACGCTAAAACATCCGAGTGAGAAGCAATTCAATACTTACTACTAACCAGCCAACTAAATCTATAATGCTTTTTAAAGTAGAAGTAAACCCCATATCAGTAAACTGGTTTGTTTCGTAACTTCCTAACTCTTCTACAGCCTTGCGTGTGGTTTGGTGAACGTTATCGATTTTCTGGTCTGTCCCACTGCCTTCCCCACCTCTTGTTTTCTACCCCCGCGCGCTATCCCATTTAATTGCTGCAGGCTAGCCGTGCGTGGGGTTGAATGAAAGTTATCGATTTTCTGGTCTGTCTCTCCGGTCCGAACCCCAAGTTCTCTACCCAGCTAACCCTTATTTACTGCTGCAGGCTAACAGTGCTCGAGGTTGGCGAATGTCATTTGCATTTTAGTAGAACCAGAAGTCAAAGACTATTATTTTCTACCCCAATGACCTTACGTTGGCTGTATATTCGTATGACCTGCCCTTCTTCTCTATTGGTCTATCGCTAAGCCTACTGTATCGGTGCCATGGTGCATCTGTGCTTTCTACTGCGTCTGTGGATCGGTAACCCGAATTAGTGCCGAAGAAATGCTTTTAAGTCTTTTAGTCAGAATCCAATACAAGTCATCATTTAGTGACAATGTTTAAACTGAATACATGTACACTGCCTCGGTTACTGAAAACTCGGAGCTCAGACGAAGCTGCTAGTCAGGTAGGGACTGCCGCTGACATAGCCGCTGCCAGCTGTTGAAGTCGGCGAGCCGAGGCTTCGCTGACGCTGCCGATGCTGCTGCTTCTGCTGCTGCTGCCGAAGCGCAGTTGAACGCGGCTGCCTAGCCGTAGTGGCGCAGCCGCCGCCGTCACGACAATCTCGCAGCACAGCGGCTGCTGTTCTCGATGGTCTCGATGAGCTGCCCTCATCCACCAGGTAGCGAATGGTCTGGTACAGCTCGTGCTGCTCCGGGTGCTGCTGATGCTGACGAGGTCCATTGGCGCGATCCATGCTCAGCTGGCGCGCACCGTAGTAGCAGCCGGCTTGGTAGTGCGCTTCATCGCTCTCTGCGGAGTCTGGCCGATCTGTGGACTCTGCGCTTCTGGCTGCTGAAGCTGTATTCCCTGAGGCTGTTTGATGTTCAAGATTAATTGCGGAGATAGCGATTAGCCGCGGCATATTTCTAACGATTGCAGAAAGAGTAACTTAAAGAGGGAACATTTCTCACCAGCTGTCTTCAAAATTTCCACTCTGTTGCCATAGAAACCAACTCCGGATAGAGTGCCTTGACTGAGCGCCTTGCATTGGAATTTTCAATAGAAAATGCGTTATTGCCTACTGAAGCTTAAATAGTAGCATAAGTAGTGCGTAGAAATTTGTTAGGGACTTACACCATCCATCTCCCGCTTGGCTAATGGCGACAATGGCGACGAGATTCCGGCTCCAAAGCCGCCATCTACGCAGGCCGCTCGCAGAGGTCGGCCGACAGACTGACTGCCCGAGCGACCGCGAATGAAGTCGAGCCGGTGACCCAGCCAGCCTGCGGGGATAAATTAGTGAATATCTATCTATCTATCTATCTATCTATCTATCTATCTATCTATCTATCTATCTATCTATCTATCTATCTATCTATCTATCTATCTATCTATCTATCTATCTATCTATCTATCTATCTATCTATCTATCTATCTATCTATCTATCTATCTATCTATCTATCTATCTATCTATCTATCTATCTATCTATCTATCTATCTATCTATCTATCTATCTATCTATCTATCTATCTATCTATCTATCTATCTATCTATCTATCTATCTATCTATCTATCTATCTATCTATCTATCTATCTATCTATCTATCTATCTATCTATCTATCTATCTATCTATCTATCTATCTATCTATCTATCTATCTATCTATCTATCTATCTATCTATCTATCTATCTATCTATCTATCTATCTATCTATCTATCTATCTATCTATCTATCCATCTATCTATCTATCTATCTATGTTTCTATCTATCTATCTATCTATCTATAGGAGTATAAACAATGAAAAGCGCAAGCAATCAAAGTGAGTGATTAGAACACAAGCCGCCTGCCGATGTCAAAGCATCGCTAGATTTCAAATGAGATTCCGCCGACCCAAATGCCTCCTATTTGCAAGAGTTTCGCCAGCAAGTCTGTCTGCAACAGCAGCTGCAGCCCGGGAAGGCAAGTGGGGCAGGAGAGGCATCTGTCAAAACAGTTTGATGCCGCCTCACAGAAGGCAGATTTGTCTGCTGTGGGACGCGAAAAGGGTGCCCAAGGGTTGTAGTTAAGAGGTGAAATAGGGAGCTAAAAGTGTGCCCACAGCTCTGCCGCTTCTCCAGCCGCAATGCGGCGTCCGTCAGGCCGTTCTGAACAGCTGACTTGGTAAAGTTCCCCCAACTGCGAAGCTCCCCGCAGTGCGGCCGAATTCGTAGTGACACGGCCTGGGTTCGGGCTGCGTCTCCCCCGCAAGCAACAAACGCTCTTTTCGTCGCAGATGGCTCCTCCGCACAGATTGCTTCTTCCAGAAGCGGCGCCCGGCACGAGTTAGCTTTAGAAGCTCCGGGTCTAACCCGGGGCGACAGGATGGGCCGGCTGAGGAGCACCGCAGACAGGGTTATGTCCAGCTAATTTCTGTTTCTAAAAACCAACCCCTGCCATTGATGATGCATCCTTTGGTCCATAAACAGCAATAAGGACACAGGAAGGTTTCGCATCGCCGATAGGAGAAATATTTGTGCTGGAGTTAAAGACAACTGGGATAAATGACTTTCTACCGTGGCTCTGATGCTGCGCAAGCAACTGCGTCATTCATCCGCATATTCAATGATTGAGAAGCTGGGAGGTGGACCGGAGGTACAGAGAGCCATCTGGTGGTGCTTTCAGTGCTGTCAAAGATTTGGTGATCTAATCTTCTGGCATGTGCACTCTCTGTGCCCTGGGGCCCTCGTGAGCGTTAATACATGTACAAGTGGCACAGCAAGAAGGAACATCAAATCAATGAGGAATCGAACCATTGTCCGTAGTGTGAGCTGCTTTTCTTTGCCCATTGGCACCATTTGGGACCCGCGCCGAAGCGCTCCTGGCGGCGCGGGCCGGCTGCATGTAGTAGCAGAAGTAGGCTGCCAGCAGCACCAGGCACAGCAGCACCAGGAAGGCCAGCAGGACGCACACCGTGACGATGATCATCTCTGGAGGGCCGTCCTTGCCTCTCCAGTTGTTGGCATCGCCGGAGCCTCCGTTGCCGCCGTCCAGTCTGTGGCGCCGGTCGCTGACGAACCGAATGCGCAGCCGCTGCTTGGAAGCTTTACCGCCGCCATCCCTGGCCTCCAGCGCCAGCAGACACTCCGTGCCCAGCCAGGCCCGCTTGATTGGCCCACTCAGAGTCACGTGACCCTGTTCGGGATCCAATCGGAACAGGCCTGCCTCGCACTGCGGCATGGCATCGGAGCTGGCGTCAATAAAGAAGGTCACCACTCCGTTGGCGCCCTCGTCGTCGTCCACCGCGGTCAGCTTGGCGACGGTGTCACCCGGCCGGTCGCTGATGCTGACATTTAAGGAGGTGTCGCCGTCGCTACCGGCGCCGGGGAACACGAACCGCGGCGCGTTGTCGTTCTCGTCGAGCACAACGATTCGAATCCAGACTACGCTGGTCTGGCGCGGCCGCCCGAAGTCCTGCGCCTCCACCTGCAGGATGTGCGCCGCCTGTCGCTCCCTGTCCAGGATGCTTTCGGCTAAGAAGATGCGACCGTCGGGCGAGACGCTAAAACCGACGCGATGGTGCGGCCGGCCGCCCACAGGGTGTCCGGAGCGCAGGGTGTACACCAGTCGGCCGTTGTCGCCTTCATCAAGGTCCTTGGCCTCGACACGGCCGATCAAGTGCCCTTTCGTTCGACTTTCGTTCACCCGGAATGTGTAGTTTCCAGGAAACGTAGGCGCATTGTCATTCTCGTCGGCAATGACAATCACCACCTCCACGTGGGACTTCAGGGCTGGATTGTCGGCGTCCGTGGCCCGGAGCTCGCAGCGGATGGAGGCATTGGTCTCGCGGTCGAACGTAACCTAAGGAAATTCGGGAGCTGCCTAACAGTTAGAGATCCAAAACTAGAGGCAGCTCAAGGAGATGCAGTGGGGACAGACAGTAGACACAAGCTGCAGACAACAACAGGCAGCTCAGGGACACAAGCTAGAGGCAGATCAGGGACACAAGCTACAGACAGCTTAAAGACACAAGCTACAGACAGCTTAAGGACACAAGCTACAGGCAGCTCAAGGACACAAGCTATAGGCAGCTCAAGGACACAAGCTATAGGCAGCTCAAGGACACAAGCTATAGGCAGCTCAAGGACACAAGCTAGGCAGCTCAGGGACACAAGCTACAGGCAGCTCAGGGACACAAGCTACAGGCAGCTCAAGGACACAAGGTACAGGCAGCTCAAGGACACAAGCTACAGGCAGCTCAAGGACACAAGCTACAGGCAGCTCAAGGACACAAGCTATAGGCAGCTCAAGGACACAAGCTATAGGCAGCTCAAGGACACAAGCTATAGGCAGCTCAAGGACACAAGCTAGGCAGCTCAGGGACACAAGCTACAGGCAGCTCAGGGACACAAGCTACAGGCAGCTCAAGGACACAAGGTACAGGCAGCTCAAGGACACAAGCTACAGGCAGCTCAAGGACACAAGCTACAGGCAGCTCAAGGAGACAAGCTACAGGCAGCTCAAGGACACAAGGTACAGGCAGCTCAAGGACACAAGCTACAGGCAGCTCAAGGAGACAAGCTACAGGCAGCTCAAGGACACAAGGTACAGGCAGCTCAAGGACACAAGCTACAGGCAGATCAGGGACAAAATCCCGAAGAGACTAAGGAGGCTCTTCTTAGTCTCCCACGAACCTTTGCATAGACCGTAGCATTGAGCTCTCCGATGCCGATGTCGTGCTGGCAGTTCCCGGCCACGCTGTACACCGTCCTGGCGTTCTGCGGCTCGTCAGCGTCGGTGGCTGCCAGCCTGCCGATCACGGTGCCGGGTGGCGAGTTCTCCCGCAGCGGCGGCAGCAGTCGGGCCACCAGCTCCGGTCTGGGAACACCGGCGGCGAGTCGTTGACGTCGCCAACGCTGACGGTGAAATTCTCGGTGCTGGCGACGCCGTCAGAGTCAGAGCAGGTGAGCGACAGGGCGTGCGCCGCCTGCTGCTCGCGGTCCAGACTGCGGATAGCCTGCAGCAGCAGCAGCACCTGGCTGCCGGACCCCGACACCGCGTCAGAGCCAGACATCCGGGTCAGGCTGAACGCGTCCGTCTGTCTGTTGAAGCCGTCCAGATTGCAGTGGATGAACCTGTTGCCGACGTCGCGGTCCTTGACGCTGATGTAGTCGACGGTGGAAATCGGCTGGCTGTTCTCGCGGACGGTGAGAGAGTCGCGATTCACCACAATCTGCGGCGCGTTGTCGTTCACGTCGGTGACCTACGCGTTTTCGGGTGCGTTTTTGGGTTTGAATTCAGTTTCGGGTTGGAATTCAGCTTCGGGTTTGAATTCGGTTTCGGGTTTGAATTCGGTTTCGTGTCTGAATTCAGTTTCGGGTTTGAATTCGGTTTCGGGTATTTTTATTTTGGTCATATTAGCTTCGGTTTTGTGTGATCTGTAACGCGCTAGTTTTCCAAAAAATGCAAAGGAAATTCGCTCTTACAGGCTGCTAAGAATCATCAGCTGCTCCGCTTTTCAAAGGTGCATAAAGATGATTGTGATTTTGCTTTTTTTCTCCATTTATCCCGCTTCGTTGAGGCGAAAATTGCTGCCTGTGTGCTCATCGATTCTGCTGCCCCTCCCCCCGCCCCAGTCCCCGCCTGCTCATCGCGGCAACCTCGACAAAAATTGATTGCCCAGGTGATTTGCTTGCAGATGTTTCATCGGCGCACCCGGTGGGTTCTAAAAAACAAAATTACCCATAAAGAGAAAAATATTCCTTAAAGTTAAAAGCAAATTTGAAAAAACTCAACCCTTCTCTTCTTCATTTTCAAGTTTCTCTGTCAATAATTACCTGGGTATGTGCTCCAACAGCCCCTGTTAATGTAGGAGTCTGCTTTGAAATGTGTCATGGTGCACAAAATATATTCTTTTTGAACACCTCCGATATTTTCTGAAACACAATCCAGTATGTAAAACACAACTCCAGTTTATGAAACACAACTCCAGTTTATTAAACACAACTCCAGTTTATTAAACACAACTCCAGTTTGAAAACACAACTCCAGTTTATGAAACACAACTCCAGTTTATTAAACACAACTCCAGTTTATTAAACACAACTCCAGTTTATGAAACACAACTCCAGTTTGTAAAACACAATCCAGTTTATTAAACACAACTCCAGTTTATTAAACACAACTCCAGTTTATGAAACACAACTCCAGTTTGTAAAACACACTTCAGTTTATGAAACACACTCCAGTTTATGAAACACAACTCCAGTTTGTAAAACACACTCCAGTTTATTCACCACAACTCCAGTTTGTAAAACACACTCCAGTTTATTAAACACAACTCCAGTTTGTAAAACACACTCCAGTTTATTCACCACAACTCCAGTTTGTAAAACACACTCCAGTTTATTCACCACAACTCCAGTTTGTAAAACACACTCCAGTTTATTCACCACAACTCCAGTTTATGAAGGCCCAGATGATAGCTCAAAATGACTGAATTTAAGAATGTTGCAACAGTTTACGAAATTGAGCCCACCAATGAACAGAAAAGCAACCAGGAAATCTTAGTTCTGCGGAAGCAGAAATCCTGCTTTTCTAACCGAGGTGGCCGCCAATCGGGTCAGAACTGGCTGAGCACTGCCTACTCAAGTGTGGCTCCCGGCTGTGCTGGCTGTGACCGCCCTGCAAGGTCGCGCAAGCGGCAGCGCCCATCTCCGACAAACATGAGCTGGGGGGGGGGGGGCGAGATTCCTGCTCTGTGCCCCTTCCGGTATTTTATTGCCTCCACCATTGGCGGCCTCCGTTGGTCTGGGCCTCTGCTTCCTGGTGCTCTGCCTCTGCCATCAGTCATCTGCATAGCGGATCGCCAGGCTGGGCCCTTGCAAGTCCCAAGCCTCATTCTCTCTTTCTGTCTCGGTTGGCAGTTTCCGTTTTCTCTAAAAATATAATCCCTATCCTTTCCTGTTCTCTCTCTTTCTTCTTTGTCCCGATGGGAAAGGACGAATCGATTCGAGGGGGATTTGCTTGGATTTGAGTTGGTGTGGGATGGCTTGAGTTTGTGTGGGAGGACTTGAGTTTGATGTGGGATGGCTTGAGTTTGTGTGGGAGGACTTGATTTTGATGTGGGATGGCTTGAGTCGGTGTGGGATTGCCTGAACCGGTGTGGGATGACTTGGGCGTGTGTGGGATTGCCTGAATCGGTGTGGGATGACTTGGGCGAATGTGGGATTGCCTGAGTCGGTGTGGGATGGCTTGAGTTGAGTGTGGGATTGCTTGAGTCGGTGTGGGAGAGCTCGAGTTGGGTGTGGGATTGCTTGTGTCGGTGTGGGATGGCCTGGCCTGAATCGGTGTGATGACTTGGGCGAGTGTGGGATTGCCTGAGTCGGTGTGGGATTGCCTGAATCGGTGTGGGATGACTTGGGCGAGTGTGGGATGGCTTGAGTCGGTGTGGAAGAGCTCGAGTTGGGTGTGGGATTGCTTGTGTCGGTGTGGGATTGCCTGAACCGGTGTGGGATGACTTGGGCGTGTGTGGGATTGCCTGAATCGGTGTGGGATGACTTGGGCGAATGTGGGATTGCCTGAGTCGGTGTGGGAGAGCTCGAGTTGGGTGTGGGATTGCTTGTGTCGGTGTGGGATGGCCTGGCCTGAATCGGTGTGATGACTTAGGCGAGTTTGAGATTGCCTGAGTCGGTGTGGGATTGCCTGAATCGGTGTGGGATGACTTGGGCGAGTGTGGGATGGCTTGAGTTGGTGTGGAAGAGCTTGAGTTGGGTCCGGGAGGCTTGTGTTGGGTCTAGGATGCTTGAGTCAGTGTGGGAGAGCTTGAGTTGGGTGTGGGATTGCTTTTGTCGGTGTGGGAGAGCTTGAGACGGTGTGGGATGGCTTGAGTCGGTGTGGGAGAGCTTGAGTTGGGTGTGGGATTGCTTTTATCGGTGTGGGATGGCTTCAGTTGGTCTGGGATGGCTTGAGTCGGTCTGGGATGGCTTGAGTCGGTCTGGGATGGCTTGAGCCGGTCTGAGATGGCTTGAGTCGGTCTGGGATGGCTTGAGCCGGTGTGGGATGACTTGGGTCGGGGTGGGCCTGTTTGAAATGGCATTAATCCATTTGGAACGGATTAAGCGAGTGTGTAACAGCTCAAACCACCTTGACAGACTCACCAGGACCTTGACGATTGACACTGAGGTGCGCGGGCTTGGCGGATGGTTGTCCGTCACGCTGACGTAGATCTCGTAGCGCTGCTGAGTCTC
Organism: Macrostomum lignano; assembly: GCA_002269645.1. NCBI lineage: Eukaryota > Metazoa > Platyhelminthes > Macrostomidae > Macrostomum > Macrostomum lignano. The sequence continues at coordinate 224,401 of NIVC01000709.1, forward strand.
GGCGTCCAACGCCGAGGTCAGGCGGATTTCCCCACTGCGCGGGTGGATGGCGAACGGCGAGCAGAGGGGCGGGCAGTCGTAGTTGATGATGCTGAACGTCAGCGGCTTGCTGAACTCGTCTTTGTCCGAGGCGCTCATCTGCAGCACCATCGAGTTCACGGAGGTGTTCTCTGGGATCTGTGGGATGTGGTAGCGATGGGATCACTCTTTCTACTGGGTTCTCAGTCACTCTTTCTACTGGGTTCTCAGTCACTCTTTCTACTGGGTTCTCAGTCACTCTTTCTACTGGGTTCTCAGTCACTCTTTCTACCAGGTTTTCAGTCACTCTTTCTACCGGGTTCTCAGTCACTCTTTCTACCGGGTTTCAGTCACTCTTTCTACCGGGTTCTCAGTCACTCTTTCTACTGGGTTCTCAGTCACTCTTTCTACTGGTTTCTCAGTCACTCTTTCTACCGGGTTCTCAGTCACTCTTTCTACCTGGTTCTCAGTCACTCTTTCTACCGGGTTTCAGTCACTCTTTCTACCGGGTTCTCAGGCTCTCTTTCTACCAGGTTCTCAGTCACTCTTTCTACCGGGTTCTCAGTCACTCTTTCTATCGGGTTCTCAGTCACTCTTTCTACCGGGTTCTCAGTCACTCTTTCTACCGGGTTCTCAGTCACTCTTTCTACTGGGTTTTCAGCCACTCTTTCTACCGGGTTCTCAGTCACTCTTTCTATCGGGTTCTCAGTCACTCTTTCTACCGGGTTCTCAGTCACTCTTTCTACCGGGTTCTCAGTCACTCTTTCTACTGGGTTTTCAGCCACTCTTTCTACCGCTCTCTGCCACTCTCCCAAGTATTCTCTCGTCCCTACGCTCAGCCGGTCCCTACGCTCAGCATCTCAAGACAGCCGCACTTCCGTCTCACATCCCGCTGCGGATCCTTTGGCGTCAGTGCCGGATCGAAGTCGTTGGTGTTGATGACCGCCAGCTCCATGGTGAAGCTGCTGTTCAGGCTGGGCTGCCCCTTGTCCCTGGCCAGCACCAGCACCCTCAGCAGGCCGGGGTCCCTCTCCAGGTTGACGTCGCCGACCACCAGCAGGACTGGGCCGCGCAGCCGATCGTGCGGGTCGTCGACGAGGCTGAACTTGGCGAGGCGCTGCGCCTCCGGGTGCAGGCTGTACACCACGCTGCCGTTCTCGCCTGCGTCGGGATCGACGGCCCGCGGCAGCTGGAAGCTCGCCGACCTGTCGTGCTCCTGCAGGCTGGCCTTCAGGACGGCGCCGCCGCGAAACCTCGGCGCGTTGTCATTGACGTCCAGTACGCGGATTGTTGCGCTGATCGGCAGCATCTGGGAGTTGTCGGCGCCGCGCCAGGTGGTCTGCAGCGTCAGGGCGCAGACGGGCTGGGGGCGCCGGCACTCGGGGATTCCCTCCCGGTCGATGCGGCCGGAGGTGCGCACGAGGCCGCTGGCCGGGTCGACGGAGAACAGCCGAGCTGAGGAGTCGTTCACCTGCTGGAAGCGGCCGGTGGCGTTGTGGTTGAGCAGCTGGGCGAGGCTGCAGACGGGGCTGCCCAGCGGCACCTCCTCCACCACCGAGCAGGTGGTCGTCAGCAACAGCTCCGAGCTGATGGCCTCAACGATGTTGACCATCAGGGCGGCCAGGGTCAGAATTGGGACAGCCGAGGCTGCCATGACTCGGGCGGTAGGGCGGGCGATTTCCTGGAAATCAGGGTGACATTGAGCAGCTGTTGTGTTTGGTACGAGGGGTTTGCTCTTGTCACTGCTGCAATAAAATACTAGTGAAGACGAATGCAGAAAATCAGCATAAAAACAGGAAGTCAACCTGCGACTCCGCAATTTGTATCTCGCACTCGTAAGTAAATTTGTAGCAAAATTTGTCTTGAAAAACCAGTGCAGCGAGCATTCTAAAACTGATTTCTCAACATAAAATTGTACTGACAACCTGTGCTGCACATCCCACACTGGCGTTGGGATATTACACTGCTTGTAATCTCCCTCCGAGAGGCGCTGTTTAATCATGTTGTCATGTTGAAATTATTCTTAGCGAAAAATTTTTTAACACGTTTTCTTGGAAACAGGAAAACTCGACCACGGCTCCGATAAGCCGCTCGACCGGCCGCTCAGAGCGGATTTCCTACTCTAATCCACTCAGGGCCCGGCGGGGATTAGAGGCCCCACCGCACAGAGCCTTTCGCATTGAGCACAGGGCGGACCCTGAGTCAGGTTTCCAGCCCAGCGAATCTTGCCCAGCTGCACTCCCCAGCCTTGTGAGTTTCTGTCCTCCAAGTCCAGCTCAGCTCATCGACGCCTCGAGCCCCTCGGTCCTCCTCCTCCTCAGTACCCGTGCAAAATGATGCCCGTCCCCCCGCTCCGTTGGCAGACTGCGAAATTCAAACCGAAAATAGCGACACCTCCCCGGGGGCAAGAGTGCACCAGCCAGTAGCTCCCCGGTCAAGAGCCCTCTGCTTCAAGGGGGCGCCTCTTCAAGTTGCTGCTGCCCCACTTTGCACTACCGGCAGTTGCCCCACCTCCATCTAATGAGGAAGTTGGCAACGCAGTGGCGTGTCGCAAAACGTGCTAGAAGCAGTGTTGAAAAAGCAGACTTCAGCAGCACTTCAGGTGAACTCCCTGGCTGCTACTTCTGGCTCTGCTGCTCTGCTCCCGTCTCTCCCATCGCGCGTTCTCCTCTTACGATCCGTTCGGGATGCGGGGGTAACAAGGCAGCACAACAGGCACGGCTTCAGCCGCAACAACAATGCCACCAGAGGTGAGAAGCGGAAACTCAGGCACGGTCGCTGGAGCGGCCCTGTGAGCGCCACACTTCCGCTTTTCCCACCTGAGCCTCTCTCTCCCATGTTGCAGGGGCTGCAGGAGCTCGTTACGGACAATTGAATCCGCGATTCTGTAAACTGTAAAACTTACCCGTTGGAGCTGGGGCTGCCCGGAGCTGCTCTCACTGGACCAGGAATAATGGAGAACTGGAAGGAGGATGAGGAGGTCAAAGAGAGGCAGGCAGCAGCGGGTGTCACAACCAGCTGTCTTGCGCGTGTCCGATTCAGCCTAATCTCTGCCGGGAGATCGAGAGCGGCAGGCCGGGGGTGTTGCTTGCAGAGGAATGCTTTCAGACCACAAAGACGCCACCCACCCACACCCGAGCGATGTGTCACCGCCAGACAGGCCCAGCCAAGCCAGCAGCATAGGATTGCGATGAAGGATTTGTGGCCAATCCCTCCCAGTCAGCAACCATGCTGACTGCCTCGTCTATAAAGTATCTATAAAGATAATTTTATGGCTTGGGAAGCAAAGAAGTTCATGAAGTTCGAGACTGCGGATTCGGACTGGAAGCTGAGTGCATAGCTTGGCCTCATCAAAGTTTCTATGCCTTTATTTCTGTATTTTAACGCCTAAAATCGAACTGATTTTTTAACTCTGTCAAAGGGATTTCGGATAGAATGTTCTCCAGCTTTCCTCCACAGAGCAGATGAACCTGTGAATGAGACTGAAATCTCGTTTGGATAATTTGTTATCTCTGATGCTTTATCTGCATGGTAAATCCTCCGGACTCCTGTTATCAACCCAAGCGGATCTTAGATTGGGGACTATCGATTATTTTCTCGAGCCAGATTTCTCTGTCTGGCAGTCAGCAGCAGTCCCAGGTTGCATTCTGCTGCCCCCCCCCCCAATTTCGGTTCATTGGGGACGAGGCGCATCAAATGGCATGGCCAGGTGAAATTCGAGCTGAGGAAGCGGAGAGGCTGGAGAGGCGCTTCGGCGCAGCGCAGTTTTATGAAGCGACCGTCCTGCAATCTGCAAGCAAAACTCTGTTTGTCTTTCCGATCAGGCAGCATTTTTCTAAGTTTTAAAGCAGAGCCAACCACTCGGGCTGTATTCAATTGTTCGATTTCAAAGCAGAGCCATAAAAAGCGAAAATCTCTTTCCACATCATTTTGCAAATTTAATGGCTCATAAAGACAAAACCTTGTGGCTAAAAACTGCCTGAGGGGGAAGTTAAAAACTCCAGAAACCAGCATGAATAGGGGAAGGGAAGGTAGAGGATCTCTATCTCCAATGAAGATACGGAGAGAAGGCGACGAGAGGAAATGAGACAGGAAGAGAGAGAAAGGGGTAAGGAAGAGGAAAGGGAGAGGGGAAGGGGAGGGGAAGTGATAGGAGAAAGGGAGAGGGGAAGGGACTGGGGAGGAAGAGGGTAAGGGAGAGGGGAACGGAGAGGGGAGGGAGAGGGTAAGGGAGAAGAGAAGGGAGATGGGAGGGAGAGGATAAAGGAGAAGGGAAGGGAGAGAGGAATGGAGACGGAAAGGGAGAGGGGAAAGGAGAGGAGAAGTGAGAGAGGAAGGGAGATGAGAAAGGATATAGGGAAGGAAAGGAGAAGGGAGAGGGGAAGGGAGAGGGGAAGGGAGAGGGGAAGGGAGAGAGGAAGGGAGAGGGGAAGGGAAAGGGGAAGAGACTAGAAAGGAGAGGGAAAGGAGAGGGGAAGGGAGAGGGGAGGGAGAGGGGAAGAGACTAGAAAGGAGAGGGGAAGGGAGAGGGGAAGAGACTAGAAAGGAGAGGGGGAGGGAGAGGGGAAGGGAGAGGCGAAGGGAGAGGCGAAGGCAAGTTGAGTGCGATCCCAAAGTGGTAGTGAAAAGGTCAGTTCAAGTAAACACGGACGCCAAGCCACTCCATGCAAAGCCAAAATGTCAGTCGAGCCGAATTCGCAGCTGAGAAAGCAGCAGCCCCTGCTATGTCAGGGCAAAGTTTTGAGTTTGCGCAACGCCAGCCAGCGGCAGTGGTCAAGTGAGCGGCAGGTGCGCAAAGCCCGAGCTGAGAGCTGCAGCTGCTCACGGCAAACACAAGCAAAACTCCGCGCTTGAATTTCATTAAAAAAAACAAAACTTTCATGCACAGCTGAAATTTTGGTGTCAGCAAGTCCTAAGCTGTTTTAGTTGAAGTGAATTTGACTGCAAAATCGGAGAGATACAGAGAAGTCACCGAAAAAACACCGAAACTTACAGATTTTGCTCACCTGAACTAGAAGTCCGCGGGCAATACGAAAGCTCAGCAATATCTGTTGCAGAGTGTTTCACCCAGGTGAAAATTGAAACACAGAGCAGATTTGCTGGTTGCCGTATAAACCTGCAGATCATTCCTACCGCTAGCCGCTGCCTGTTGGCCCCCACGGCAGCCAATGAGGAAAGAGCTAAGATGAGAGAACCTCGGTAGTGCCTAATTATAGTAGTTTCTTGATGGATGAATAAATAGATAGATAGATAGATAGATAGATAGATAGATAGATAGATAGATAGATAGATAGATAGATAGATAGATAGATAGATAGATAGATAGATAGATAGATAGATAGATAGATAGATAGATAGATAGATAGATAGATAGATAGATAGATAGATAGATAGATAGATAGATAGATAGATAGATAGACACACAGACAGACAGACAGACAGACAGACAGACAGACAGACAGTCAGACAGACAGACAGACAGACAGACAGACAGACAGACAGACAGACAGACAGACAGACAGACAGACAGACAGACAGACAGACAGACAGACAGACAGACAGACAGACAGACAGACAGACAGACAGACCCCTCCTCCCCCTCCCAGCCGCAATCCGGTGACACGCAAGGCAGCAGTCAGTCTTGGCAACATTTGAACGCCCACCCCACCCCTGAGGATCGCGCAGCACTGATGGGCGGCAGGCGGTGACTGACCGGTCAGCTGGCACCCCGCTTTGTCCGCGGTCGGCCCTGGTCGAGTGGCGGCGTCGCATTTTCCAATTTCGCCGGCTTCGAATTCTGGCCGCAGGAGCCGGCAGCGCTGAGGACAATGGCCCGGTGCCCCTGCTATAGCCCAGGCCTTCTTATCTCGATTTCTCATTTCCTTCCTGTCGCTGCCTGAAAGGAGAGAATTTCAATCATGAGATCTGCCGGCTGGGCTGAATGGAATTTCGCAATGGATTTGCGGATGCCAATCTGGGACAGGAGCTGCCGGAGTCTTGCCCGGGTCACTTTCCTTTTCGGCGCTCTCGCATGTCATAAATATTCATTCTAGTTGTGATAACTGTGCACTTTTATATTTGCTCAGCACTCCTCCTGAATCCCTTAGAATAATTATTAATCCCTTGGAATCCCCCTGAATCCCTTGGAACCCCTCAGAATCCCCAGGATCCCCTAGAATCGCTTGGAACCCCCCTGAATCTCCTGGAATCCCCCTGAATCCCACGAGCCCCCCTAAATCGCTTGGAACCCCCTGAATCTCTTGGAACCCCCCTAAATCCCTTGGAACCCCCCTGAATCCCTTGGAACCCCACTGAATCTCTTGGAACCCCCTGAATCCCTTGGAACCCCCCTGAATCCCTTGGAACCCCCTGAATCGCTTGGAACCCCCCTGAATCCCTTGGAACCCCCTGAATCTTTTGGAACCCCCCTGAATCTCCTGGAATCCCCCTGAATCCCTTGGAACCCCGTGAATCCCTTGGAACCCCCCTGAATCCCTTGGAACCCCCTTGAATCTCTTGGAATTCCCCTGAATCTCTTGGAACCCCCTGAATCCCTTGGAATCCCCCTGCTGAATCCTTTGGAATCCCCCTGAATCCCTTGGAATCCCCTGAATCCCTTGGAACCCCCTGAATCCCTTGGAATCTCCCTGCTGAATCCTTTGGAATCCCCCTGAATCTCTTGGAACCCCCCTGAATCCCTTGGAATCCCCCTGCTGAATCCTTTGGAATCCCCCTGAATCTCTTGGAACCCCCTGAATCCCTTGGAACCCCCCTGAATCCCTTGGAACCCCCTGCTGAATCCTTTGGAATCCACCTGAATCCCTTGGAATCCCCTGAATCCCTTGGAATCCCCCTGAATCCCTTGGAACCCCGTGAATCCCTTGGAACCCCCCTGAATCCCTTGGAACCCCCTTGAATCTCTTGGAACCCCCCTGAATCTCTTGGAACCCCCTGAATCCCTTGGAATCCCCCTGAATCCCTTGGAATCCCCTGAATCCCTTGGAACCCCCTGAATCCCTTGGAATCTCCCTGCTGAATCCTTTGGAATCCCCCTGAATCTCTTGGAACCCCCCTGAATCCCTTGGAATCCCCCTGCTGAATCCTTTGGAATCCCCCTGAATCCCTTGGAATCCCCTGAATCCCTTGGAACCCCCTGAATCCCTTGGAATCCCCCTGCTGAATCCTTTGGAATCCCCCTGAATCCCTTGGAACCCCCCTGAATCCCTTGGAACCCCCTGAATCGCTTGGAACCCCCTGAATCCCTTGGAACCCCCTGAATCTTTTGGAACCCCCCTGAATCTCCTGGAATCCCCCTGAATCCCTTGGAATCTCCCTGCTAAATCCTTTGGAATCCCCTTGAATCCTTGGAATCCCCCTGAATCCCTTGGAAACCCCCTGAATCCTTGGAATCCCCCTGAATCCCTTGGAAACCCCCTGAATCCTTTGGAATCCCCCTGAATCCTTTGGAATCCCCCTGAATCTCTTGGAATCCCCCTGAATCCCCCAGGATCCCCTTGAATCCTTTGGAACCCCCCTGAATCCTTTGGAATCCCCCTGAATCTCTTGGAATCCCCCTGAATCTCTTGGAATCCCCCTGAATCTCTTGGAATCCCCCTGAATCTCTTGGAATCCCCTTGAATCCCTTGGAATCCCCCTGAATCCTTTGGAATCCCCCTGAATCCTTTGGAATCTCCCTGCTAAATCCTTTGGAATCCCCTTGAATCCTTGGAATCCCCCTGAATCCCTTGGAAACCCCCTGAATCCTTTGGAATCCCCCTGAATCCTTTGGAATCCCCCTGAATCTCTTGGAATCCCCCTGAATCCCCCAGGATCCCCTTGAATCCTTTGGAACCCCCCTGAATCCTTTGGAATCCCCCTGAATCTCTTGGAATCCCCCTGAATCTCTTGGAATCCCCCTGAATCTCTTGGAATCCCCCTGAATCTCTTGGAATCCCCTTGAATCCCTTGGAATCCCCCTGAATCCTTTGGAATCCCCCTGAATCCTTTGGAATCCCCCTGAATCCTTTGGATTCCCCCTGAATCCTTTGGAATCCCCCTGAATCCCTTGGAACCCCCTGAATCCCTTGGAACCCCCCTGAATCCTTTGGAACCCCCCTGAATCCTTTGGAATCCCCCTGAATCCCTTGGAACCACCCTGAATCCTTTGAAATCCCCTGAATCCCTTGGAACCCCCCTGAATCCCTTGGAATCTTTCTGAATCGCTTGATATTCCCTCCTGAATTACATAAAATCACCGGAATTCCTCACAGTCCCTTAAATTCCATAGAATCCCTTAAATCCAGTTAATAACTATTAATCCACTTGCTACGCTTGTATTATCAAGTCTTTACTGTCGTGTTTTCAATCAAATTTAAAATTTATGCCTTAAACAGGAATTTCATCTAAAACCACACATTGGCTCTACTAAAAGTAATGCATATGGAGTGAAATTGCTGAATATTATGATTCAGAAAAAAGCCGAGAAAGAAGCTTTTTAAAAACTCGAGTATGATGACAGATTGCCGAGAGCTCAGCCCGATCGAGAGCCTCCCAACAGTGACTTTATTTTGCAGAGTATACAAGGGATATGCAGACGCAGGTGAGGAACCAAAGTATACACATGGGGATATCGGGGGAATGCAGGTGAGGAACCAAAGTATACACATGGGGATATCGGGGGAATGCAGGTGAGGAACCAAAGTAAACGCATGGGGATATCGGGGGAATGCAGGTGAGGAACCAAAGTAAACACATGGGGATATCGGGGAATGCAGGTGAGGAACCAAAGTAAACACATGGGGATATCGGGGAATGCAGGTGAGGAACCAAAGTAAACACATGGGGATTTCGGGGGAATGCAGGTGAGGAACCAAAGTATACACATGGGGATATCGGGGGAATGCAGGTGAGGAACCAAAGTAAACACATGGGGATATCGGGGGAATGCAGGTGAGGAACCAAAGTATACACATGGGGATATCGAGGGAATGCAGGTGAGGAACCAAAGTAAACACATGGGGATATCGGGGAATGCAGGTGAGGAACCAAAGTAAACACATGGGGATATCGGGGAATGCAGGTGAGGAACCAAAGTAAACACATGGGGATATCGGGGAATGCAGGTGAGGAACCAAAGTAAACACATGGGGATATCGGGGAATGCAGGTGAGGAACCAAAGTAAACACATGGGGATATCGGGGAATGCAGGTGAGGAACCAAAGTAAACACATGGGGATATCGGGGAATGCAGGTGAGGAACCAAAGTAAACACATGGGGATATCGGGGAATGCAGGTGAGGAACCAAAGTATACACATGGGGATATCGGGGGAATGCAGGTGAGGAACCAAAGTATACACATGGGGATATCGGGGGAATGCAGGTGAGGAACCAAAGTATACACATGGGGATATCGGGGGAATGCAGGTGAGGAACCAAAGTATACACATGGGGATATCGGGGGAATGCAGGTGAGGAACCAAAGTATACACATGGGGATATCGAGGGAATGCAGGTGAGGAACCAAAGTAAACACATGGGGATATCGGGGGAATGCAGGTGAGGATCCAAAGTAAACACATGGGGATATCGGGGAATGCAGGTGAGGAACCAAAGTAAACACATGGGGATATCGGGGAATGCAGGTGAGGAACCAAAGTATACACATGGGGATATCGGGGGAATGCAGGTGAGGAACCAAAGTATACACATGGGGATATCGGGGAATGCAGGTGAGGAACCAAAGTATACACATGGGGATATCGAGGGAATGCAGGTGAGGAACCAAAGTAAACACATGGGGATATCGGGGAATGCAGGTGAGGAACCAAAGTATACACATGGGGATATCGAGGGAATGCAGGTGAGGAACCAAAGTAAACACATGGGGATATCGGGGAATGCAGGTGAGGAACCAAAGTATACACATGGGGATATCGGGGGAATGCAGGTGAGGAACCAAAGTATACACATGGGGATATCGGGGAATGCAGGTGAGGAACCAAAGTATACACATGGGGATATCGGGGAATGCAGGTGAGGAACCAAAGTATACACATGGGGATATCGGGGGAATGCAGGTGAGGAACCAAAGTATACACATGGGGATATCGAGGGAATGCAGGTGAGGAACCAAAGTAAACACATGGGGATATCGGGGGAATGCAGGTGAGGAACCAAAGTAAACACATGGGGATATCGGGGAATGCAGGTGAGGAACCAAAGTAAACACATGGGGATATCGGGGAATGCAGGTGAGGAACCAAAGTATACACATGGGGATATCGGGGGAATGCAGGTGAGGAACCAAAGTATACACATGGGGATATCGGGGGAATGCAGGTGAGGAACCAAAGTATACACATGGGGATATCGAGGGAATGCAGGTGAGGAACCAAAGTAAACACATGGGGATATCGGGGAATGCAGGTGAGGAACCAAAGTATACACATGGGGATATCGAGGGAATGCAGGTGAGGAACCAAAGTAAACACATGGGGATATCGGGGAATGCAGGTGAGGAACCAAAGTATACACATGGGGATATCGAGGGAATGCAGGTGAGGAACCAAAGTAAACACATGGGGATATCGGGGGAATGCAGGTGAGGAACCAAAGTAAACACATGGGGATATCGGGGAATGCAGGTGAGGAACCAAAGTAAACACATGGGGATATCGGGGAATGCAGGTGAGGAACCAAAGTATACACATGGGGATATCGGGGAATGCAGGTGAGGAACCAAAGTATACACATGGGGATATCGGGAATGCAGGTGAGGAACCAAAGTATACACATGGGGATATCGAGGGAATGCAGGTGAGGAACCAAAGTAAACACATGGGGATATCGGGGAATGCAGGTGAGGAACCAAAGTATACACATGGGGATATCGAGGGAATGCAGGTGAGGAACCAAAGTAAACACATGGGGATATCGGGGGAATGCAGGTGAGGAACCAAAGTAAACACATGGGGATATCGGGGAATGCAGGTGAGGAACCAAAGTAAACACATGGGGATATCGGGGAATGCAGGTGAGGAACCAAAGTATACACATGGGGATATCGGGGAATGCAGGTGAGGAACCAAAGTATACACATGGGGATATCGGGGAATGCAGGTGAGGAACCAAAGTATACACATGGGGATATCGAGGGAATGCAGGTGAGGAACCAAAGTAAACACATGGGGATATCGGGGAATGCAGGTGAGGAACCAAAGTATACACATGGGGATATCGAGGGAATGCAGGTGAGGAACCAAAGTAAACACATGGGGATATCGGGGAATGCAGGTGAGGAACCAAAGTAAACACATGGGGATATCGGGGAATGCAGGTGAGGAACCAAAGTAAACACATGGGGATATCGGGGAATGCAGGTGAGGAACCAAAGTAAACACATGGGGATATCGGGGAATGCAGGTGAGGAACCAAAGTAAACACATGGGGATATCGGGGAATGCAGGTGAGGAACCAAAGTAAACACATGGGGATATCGGGGGAATGCAGGTGAGGAACCAAAGTAAACACATGGGGATATCGGGGGAATGCAGGTGAGGAACCAAAGTATACACATGGGGATATCGAGGGAATGCAGGTGAGGAACCAAAGTAAACACATGGGGATATCGGGGAATGCAGGTGAGGAACCAAAGTAAACACATGGGGATATCGGGGAATGCAGGTGAGGAACCAAAGTAAACGCATGGGGATATCGGGGGAATGCAGGTGAGGAACCAAAGTAAACACATGGGGATATCGGGGAATGCAGGTGAGGAACCAAAGTAAACACATGGGGATTTCGGGGGAATGCAGGTGAGGAACCAAAGTAAACACATGGGGATATCGGGGAATGCAGGTGAGGAACCAAAGTAAACACATGGGGATATCGGGGGAATGCAGGTGAGGAACCAAAGTAAACACATGGGGATATCGAGGGAATGCAGGTGAGGAACCAAAGTAAACACATGGGGATATCGGGGAATGCAGGTGAGGAACCAAAGTAAACACATGGGGATATCGGGGGAATGCAGGTGAGGAACCAAAGTAAACACATGGGGATATCGGGGAATGCAGGTGAGGAACCAAAGTAAACACATGGGGATATCGATGAATGCAGGTGAGGAACCAAAGTAAACACATGGGGATATCGGGGGAATGCAGGTGAGGAACCAAAGTAAACACATGGGGATATCGGGGAATGCAGGTGAGGAACCAAAGTAAACACATGGGGATATCGGGGAATGCAGGTGAGGAACCAAAGTAAACACATGGGGATATCGGGGAATGCAGGTGAGGAACCAAAGTAAACACATGGGGATATCGGGGGAATGCAGGTGAGGAACCAAAGTAAACACATGGGGATATCGGGGGAATGCAGGTGAGGAACCAAAGTATACACATGGGGATATCGGGGGAATGCAGGTGAGGAACCAAAGTAAACACATGGGGATATCGGGGGAATGCAGGTGAGGAACCAAAGTAAACACATGGGGATATCGGGGGAATGCAGGTGAGGAACCAAAGTAAACGCATGAGGAAATCAGGTGAATTGCAGGTGAGGAACCAAAGTATACACATGGGGATATCGGGGGAATGCAGGTGAGGAACCAAAGTAAACACATGGGGATATCGGGGGAATGCAGGTGAGGAACCAAAGTAAACGCATGAGGAAATCAGGTGAATTGCAGGTGAGGAACCAAAGTAAACACATGGGGATATCGGGGGAATGCAGGTGAGGAACCAAAGTAAACACATGGGGATATCGGGGAATGCAGGTGAGGAACCAAAGTAAACACATGGGGATATCGGGGGAATGCAGGTGAGGAACCAAAGTAAACGCATGAGGAAATCAGGTGAATTGCAGGTGAGGAACCAAGTGAAATTAACTAACTTTAATTCAGTTCGCAGCCATGGGGTGAACATGCGGCGGTTATCAAAGAATTGGACCCGCAATTTACAGCACTGCGTGTCCAACTCGGCTCACTGATAAGGCCGGCAATGCAGTGCATGAGCTTATCACTGTTTGATAGTGAGACAAGACGGCTCGTTTTACTACCTGAATCCTGCACTGACTGAAATAGCTTACGTGTGAAGCCAACTTGTTCAACTAAGGAACTGGATTCTTCAGGGCCTACCCGCTACCCACCTTATTCTTCAGGGCCTACCCGCTACCCACCTGATTCTTCAGGGCCTACCCGCTACCCACCTTATTCTTCAGGGCCTACCCGCTACCCACCTGATTCTTCAGGGCCTACCCGCTACCCACCTTATTCTTCAGGGCCTACCCGCTACCCACCTGATTCTTCAGGACCTACCCGCTACCCACCTGATTCTTCAGGACCTACCCGCTACCCACCTGATTCTTCAGGGCCTACCCGCTACCCACTTGATTCTTCAGGACCTACCCGCTACCCACCTTATTCTTCAGGGCCTACCCGCTACCCACCTTATTCTTCAGGGCCTACCCGCTACCCACCTGATTCTTCAGGACCTACCCGCTACCCACCTGATTCTTCAGGACCTACCCGCTACCCACCTGGTTCTTCAGGGCCTACCCGCTACCCACTTGATTCTTCAGGACCTACCCGCTACCCACCTGGTTCTTCAGGACCTACCCGCTACCCACCTGATTCTTCAGGACCTACCCGCTACCCACCTGATTCTTCAGGGTCTACCCGCTACCCACTTGATTCTTCAGAGCCTACCTGCTACCCACCTGGTTCTTCAGGGCCTACCCGCTACCCACCTGATTCTTCAGGGCCTACCCGCTACCCACTTGATTCTTCAGGACCTACCCGCTACCCACCTGATTCTTCAGGGCCTACCCGCTACCCACCTGATTCTTCAGGACCTACCCGCAACCCACCTGATTCTTCAGGACCTACCCGCTACCCACCTGATTCTTCAGAGCCTACCCGCTACCCACCTGATTCTTCAGGACCTACCCGCTACCCACCTGATTCTTCAGAGCCTACCCGCTACCCAACTGATTCTTCAGGACCTACCCGCTACCCACAGCTGATTCTTCAGGACCTACCCTCAACTAGACCGGACCCTTCAGGCTGATATGTTATTCAATCTTGAGAAAAAAAATGCTACTGGCACTACTTAGAAGCAGTAAAATCTTGCAAGCAAACATAACAAGCTTCGTCACGTGCACTATAATAGAATAACCTTCTGCGTCATTTTTTTGCACTGCGGGGGGTGGGGCTGTTATTGGCTTATTGAGCGAGGGACCCCAGCACACCATTGCTGTTCTTAACTGAAACAAACTCTACTCTCGGGGTGGCTGGAGGGGGTTTTCCGAGCTCAGCTCGCACGATGCCATTCGTTTGTCGGCGGTTGGGGTGGGTGGAGAAGAGAGAGAATGAGTGGACGAGTTGGAGGGTTCCAAAGCCATTGGTCTGAGCGACGCATTACTCACTGGAGCAGAGCCGCTTTGCGCTGGTGGGTGGCCAAACTCGCGAGCCCCATAAGCAGGCACTCCACGACCTTTCGCACGGCTTGCCAAGGCTTGGCTATTTCGGACCTGGCGGCCTGATTGGCAAGAAAAGCAGAGACTGAGACGGGGTGAGATCGCGAGCTGCTGCAGAAACTCCATCAGACCGCTGCTTTCTCTGGCAAAGCCAGTGCTTGACAGACTCAATATAAGAATGAGCACTTCTCAAGACCAGGGCGAGTCCGTCAGCTTTCTAAAAGCCGTGGCGGAATTCGAGGACATCGACGCCGACTGGAAAGAGGAGGACCAACAGATGGTCGACAGACAGGAGGTCAAGGAGGAGCCGCTTGCCAGGCGAAGCCAGGCGCGGCTGCAGGCGTCTCAGCCACCACGACAGCCTGCGGAGCGAAAAAGTCTGCTCAAAGGTAAGTTACATGGAAGGTCAGCAGTGTCTAGCAATTCACACTCAATTGGTAAGTTACATGGAAGGTCAGCAGTGTCTAGCGATTCATTGGCGCTATCATTGTCGCTACCATTGGCGCTATCATTGGCGCTATCATTGGCGCTATCATTGTCGCTATCATTGGCGCTATCATTGGCGCTATCATTGGCGCTATCATTGGCGCTATCATTGGCGCTATCATCATTGGCGCTATCATCATTGGCGCTATCATTGGCGCTATCATTGGCGCTATCATTGGCGCCATCATTGGCGCTATCATTGGCGCTATCATTGGCGCTATCATTGGCGCTATCATTGGCGCTATCATTGGCGCTATCATTGGCGCTATCATTGGCGCTATCATTGGCGCTATCATTGGCGCCATCATTGGCGCTATCATTGGCGCTATCATTGGCGCTATCATCATTGGCGCTATCATTGGCGCTATCATTGGCGCCATCATTGGCGCTATCATTGGCGCTATCATTGGCGCTATCATCATTGGCGCTATCATTGGCGCTATCATCATTGGCGCTATCATCATTGGCGCTATCATTGGCGCTATCATTGGCGCTATCATTGGCGCCATCATTGGCGCTATCATTGGCGCTATCATTGGCGCTATCATTGGCGCTATCATTGGCGCTATCATTGGCGCTATCATTGGCGCTATCATTGGCGCTATCATTGGCGCTATCATTGGCGCCATCATTGGCGCTATCATTGGCGCTATCATTGGCGCTATCATCATTGGCGCTATCATTGGCGCTATCATTGGCGCCATCATTGGCGCTATCATTGGCGCTATCATTGGCGCTATCATCATTGGCGCTATCATAGGCGCTATCATTGGCGCTATCATTGGCGCCATCATTGGCGCTATCATTGGCGCTATCATTGGCGCTATCATTGGCGCTATCATTGGCGCCATCATTGGCGCTATCATTGGCGCTATCATTGGCGCCATCATTGGCGCTATCATTGGCGCCATCATTGGCGCTATCATTGGCGCTATCATTGTCGCTATCATTGGCGCTATCATTGGCGCTATCATTGTCGCTATCATTGGCGCTATCATTGTCGCTATCATTGTCGCTATCATTGGCGCTATCATTGGCGCTATCATTGGCGCCATCATTGGCGCTATCATTGGCGCCATCATTGGCGCTATCATTGGCGCTATCATTGGCGCTATCATTGGCGCCATCATTGGCGCTATCATTGGCGCCATCATTGGCGCTATCATTGGCGCCATCATTGGCAATCAGAGACAAAAATTAATTCTACGCAAGAAATTTTCGCTTTGAAGTTGCCGACACAAAGCATTTTCTTTCGCGTACAAGCAGCCAGGAAAATTCTAAAAGACACTTGAAACAAGTATCGCGTGCACCTGGGCAGCAAGTTTAAAATTCACGCTTTCGAAAGCAGATTGGCCAAGTCTCTTATCAGCACACAGCCATCTGTTCTGTCTATCCAGCCTCCTGACCTCATCATGGAGCACTAAGCCTAGCAGTCTGGATAGGAAAATATCACTGCTGAGGGATAGCCGGTTTCCAACTCCAAATACCATATAAATTTAGAATTCCATAAATTTCAGTTGTGACATTTGATGTAACTTGCAAAGTCACAAGCTGAAAAGTTCCAAAATTCGAAACGTTTACGAGCGTACGGTACTTAAGGTTAAAATGACAGCCCCCCGGTCCACCAAACACCGAACTCTGAGGACAGGTGGAGGCCCGACTTGCTGAACAGTTGTCATGGAGTCTCCGAGACAGAAGTTTGGTGAGCCACGTTTAGGGCGCAGATTCTCTGCTCGCGCTTCAAGCCAGTGCGAATGTGCCGCAGTTGCCTATGCTTGAAATTGGAAAGCTCTGTGCGTGCGAGGCACTATTGACTCAGCGTAGCCGAACTTTCATTATAACTTTGCCTTCACTTTGATTATTTAATAGCTAGGCACAATGGCATCGGTTTATTGCGTACCTGCCGCTGCATAAGTTGCTCACTAATGCAGAGAGAGCACTTGATACAACTCTGCCACCTCTCTCCCTTTCCTTCTCCTGTCTCTCCCTTTCCCTCTCCTGTCTGTCCCTTTCCCTCTCCTGTCTCTCCCTTTCCCTCTCCTGTCTGTCCCTTTCCCTCTCCTGTCTGTCCCTTTCCCTCTCCTGTCTGTCCCTTTCCCTCTCCTGTCTCTCCCTTTCCCTCTCCTGTCTCTCCCTTTCCCTCTCCTGTCTGTCCCTTTCCCTCTCCTGTCTCTCCCTTTCCCTCTCCTGTCTCTCTCTCTCCCTCTCCTGTCTGTCCCTTTCCCTCTCCTGTCTCTCTCTCTCACTCTCCTGTCTCTCCCTTTCCCTCTCCTGTCTCTCCCTTTCCCTCTCCTTGTCTCTCCCTTTCTCTCTCCTGTCTGTCCCTTTCCCTCTCCTGTCTGTCCCTTTCCCTCTCCTGTCTGTCCCTTTCCCTCTCCTGTCTCTCCCTTTCCCTCTCCTGTCTCTCCCTTTCCCTCTCCTGTCTGTCCCTTTCCCTCTCCTGTCTCTCCCTTTCCCTCTCCTGTCTCTCTCTCTCACTCTCCTGTCTGTCCCTTTCCCTCTCCTGTCTCTCCCTTTCCCTCTCCTGTCTCTCCCTTTCCCTCTCCTGTCTCTCCCTTTCCCTCTCCTGTCTGTCCCTTTCCCTCTTCTGTCTCTCCCTTTCCCTCTCCTGTCTCTCCCTTTCCCTTTCCTGTCTCTCCCTTTCCCTCTCCTTGTCTCTCCCTTTCCCTCTCCTGTCTCTCCCTTTCCCTTTCCTGTCTCTCCCTTTCCCTCTCCTGTCTCTCCCTTTCCCTCTCCTTGTCTCTCCCTTTCCCTCTCCTGTCTCTCCCTTTCCCTCTCCTGTCTCTCCCTTTCCCTCTCCTGTCTCTCCCTCTCACTCTCATGTCTCTCCCTCTCACTCTCCTGTCTCGCCCTTTCCCTCTCCTGTCTCTCCCTCTCATTCTCCTTGTATCTCCCTTTCACTCTCCTGTCTCTCCCTCTCACTCTCCTGTCTCGCCCTTTCCCTCTCCTGTCTCTCCCTTTCCCTCTCCTGTCTCTCCCTTTCTCTCTCCTTGTCTCTCTCTTTCCCTCTCCTGTCTCTCTCTTTCCCTCTCCTGTCTCTCTCTTTCCCTCTCCTGTCTCTCCCTCTCATTCTCCTTGTCTCTCTCTTTCTCTCTCCTCTCCCCAACTTCAGCCCGCTGCTGCCGGACTCCACAGCTTCACCCCGCCTCACCCACCGCCCCTCCCTCGACAGCGGACGAACCGGCCGACAAAGAAGGCGCCACGACTGTCACCATCCGGAGACCTTCGGGCGTCTCCAGCAACTCGCCGCCCGGCCGCTGCGGCTTCTGGCGCTTCAAATGCGCCGCCATCCAGCGGCTGAACCAGTTCGAGCTGTTCCTGGTGCTCCTCACACTCGACGGCCTCGTTATCGGCATGCAGGGCGCCCTCAAGTCCGCGCTGCTCACCAAGATGGAGCGCCGGTTCAGCCTGGACTCGACCACCTCCTCGCTGATTGTCTCCGCCAACGACATGGTGTTCCTGCCCAGCGTGCTGCTGGTGTCCTACTTCGGCTCACTGGGTCACCGGCCGCGCCTCCTCGCCCTGAGCTGCTTCGGCTACGGCCTCGCCGCCCTGCTGTTCGCCCTGCCCTACTTCCTGTTCGGCGCCATGCCGCTGGCGGTAGACGACCCGAGCATGGCGAACCTACAGCTCGGCTACGCCTGCCCAGCCAGCTTCACCAACGGCTCGACGCCAGCAGCCGCCGAGGACTCCGGGCTGGTCGCCGACGCCGTCACCCAGGCGCGCACGGCGCTGGCGTTCTTCATGCTGAGCGGCTTCATTGAAGGCATCTCGTCCGCGCCGTTCTGGAATCTTGGCGTCGCTTTTATCGACGACGTGACCGGAGATTTTTCCGGAGTTTTCATCGGGTTGATCATCGCTGCGAGGCTGCTGTCCCCGACGCTGGCCTACCAGCTGTACGGCAAGGTGAGATCCAGGCCTCTCCTGATGAAACCTGAATTAAACCTTATCAATGATTGGATCAACCTCATCAATCATTTAATCAATCTTATCAATCATTAGATCAACCTCATCAATCATTTGATCAACCTCATCAATCATTTGATCAACCTCATCAATCATTGGATCAACCACATTAATCATTGAATCAGCCTCATCAATCATTGGATCAACCTCATCAATCATTTGATCAACCTCATCAATCATTGGATCAACCTCATCAATCATTTAATCAATCTTATCAATCATTAGATCAACCTCATCAATCATTTGATCAACCTCATCAATCATTTGATCAACCTCATCAATCATTGAATCAACCTCATCAATCATTGGATCAACCTCATCAATCATTGGATCAACCTCATCAATCATTGGATCAACCTCATCAATCATTTGATCAACCTCATCAATCATTGAATCAACCTCATCAATCATTGGATCAACCTCATCAATCATTGGATCAACCTCATCAATCATTGGATCAACCTCATCAATCAGGTGATCGTCAGGCTGAGCGAGACGCTGCTGCCTACAGAGCCGCGGCAGCGCGCCTCACCATTCTACATCCCGGCCTGGTGGTTCGGCTTCGTCTGCGTCGGCACGGCCGCCCTGGTCATCAGCGTCCCCATGGCGCTGTTCCCAAGGAAGCCCCACTTCAACGGGGAGAAGTACCGGGCCGCGGTGGCCGGCGGCGATGACGAGGCCGACGGCGCCGAGCGGCCGGGGCTGCTGTGCCGCCTGGTGCGCCGCGTCAACCGCAAGCGGGCGGCGGCCGCCCAGGCGCGCCGGGCTGCGGGCCGCCTGTCGGCAGCCACCGGCCGCCAGCCAGTAGAAAAAGCTGCGGCCACTTTTCGCGGCTTTTTCGATGCTTTTAAACGGTTGCTAAGCAACCCGGTGTACGTGTGCCTGCTGCTAGGCAACATGTTCGAGTTCATGGAGATCAACTGCATGATTGCCTACATGCCCAAGTTCCTGGAGATGCACTTCAGAATCGGCAGCGGCGAGGCCTCCATGCTGACGGGCATCGCTGGCCCGGCGCCAACGTGATCGGCATCCTCATCAGCAGCGCCATCGCCAGCCAGGTGAACTGGCGGGTGCCTCAGCTGGCCAGGTACCACGCAGTAGTGAACACCTTCGGCATCCTGGCGGCTCTGATCGGCTTCTTCTTTCCCTGCCCGCCCGTGTCCTTTGTGGGCGGCCTGCCGGAGAACAGGTGGGCTGCGGATCTGTCTATCTATCTATCTATCTATCTATCTGTCTGTCTATCTATCTATCTATCTATCTATCTATCTATCTATCTATCTATCTATCTATCTATCTATCTATCTATCTATCTATCTATCTATCTATCTATCTATCTATCTATCTATCTATCTATCTATCTATCTATCTATCTATCTATCTATCTATCTATCTATCTATCTATCTATCTATCTATCTATCTATCTATCTATCTATCTATCTATCTATCTATCTATCTATCTATCTATCTATCTATAGTCAGGACCTGCACCGGAGCGGTTACGAAAATTAGATTTCTCGGTAGTTGCACGTACTCTTTTGCACTACTTGAGTAGTCTGATTTTCGTTCGGCATGGCTGGTTCTAGCAGGTAGTTCCTCTGGATAAAAGCGCTTACCGCGCCCATTGGCTTTCCAGCTGCCTTAATCGTTTCCGGTGATCTTGTGTGCGTGCTTTCAGCTTGATTGGCTGCGGCAAGCAAGCTCGAGAGAGCTCGCTTCGCTCGCTCTTTCTCGCTATCTACTATCTATAGCCAGGACCTGCACCGGAGCGGTTACGAAAATTAGATTTCTCGGTAGTTGCACGTACTCTTTTGCACTACTTGAGTAGTCTGATTTTCGTTCGGCATGGCTGGTTCCAGCAGGTAGTTCCTCTGGATAAAAGCGCTTACCGCGCCCATTGGCTTTCCAGCTGCCTTAATCGTTTCCGGTGATCTTGTGTGCGTGCTTTCAGCTTGATTGGCTGCGGCAAGCAAGCTCGAAAGAGCTCGCTTCGCTCGCTCTTTCTCGCTATCTACTATCTATCTATCTATCTATCTATCTATCTATCTATCTATCTATCTATCTGTCTGTCTATCTATCTATCTATCTATCTATCTATCTATCTATCTATCTATCTATCTATCTATCTATCTATCTATCTATCTATCTATCTATCTATCTATCTATCTATCTATCTATCTATCTATCTATCTATCTATCTATCTATCTATCTATCTATCTATCTATCTATCTATCTATCTATCTATCTATCTGTCTGTCTATCTATCTATCTATCTATCTATCTATCTATCTATCTATCTATCTATCTATCTATCTATCTATCTATCTATCTATCTATCTATCTATCTATCTATCTATCTATCTATCTATCTATCTATCTGTCTGTCTGTCTGTCTATCTATCTATCTATCTATCTATCTGTCTGTCTGTCTATCTATCTATCTATCTATCTATCTATCTATCTATCTATCTATCTATCTATCTATCTATCTATCTATCTATCTATCTATCTATCTATGTATCTATCTATCTATCTATCTATCTATCTATCTATCTATCTATCTATCTATCTATCTATCTATCTATCTATCTATCTATCTATCTATCTATCTATCTATCATTAAATTGCACCCCTTATTTTGAACGCTTTCGCAGCACCTTCGTGCCCGACTGTCTGGCTGGCGGAGCCCCGCTGCGCCAGTCGCCCTTCGCCTCCGGCTGCGCCTGCAACTCCTCGTCATTTAAGCCGCTGTGCATCGACGGCCTGAACTTCTACAGCCCCTGCGCGGCAAACTGCTACTTGGTGAGGCATGCGGGCACACGAGCTCTGTCTGGCATCGAAGTCACCCTCTAATAAATCTCAATCTACTTTCATCTGCCCTCCATCCACAGTAAATTCACCCGCCCGCTATCTACAGTAGATCCATCCGCCCGCTATCTACAGTAGATCCATCCGCCCGCTATCTACAGTAGATCCATCCGCCCGCTATCTACAGTAGATCCATCCGCCCGCTATCTACAGTAGATCCATCCGCCCGCTATCTACAGTAGATCCATCCGCCCGCTATCTACAGTAGATCCATCCGCCCGCTATCTACAGTAGATCCATCCGCCCGCTATCTACAGTAGATCCATCCGCCCGCTATCTACAGTAGATCCATCCGCCCGCTATCTACAGTAGATCCATCCGCCCGCTATCTACAGTAGATCCATCCGCCCGCTATCTACAGTAGATCCATCTGCCCGCTATCTACAGTAGATCCATCCGCCCGCTATCTACAGTAGATCCATCCGCCCGCTATCTACAGTAGATCCATCCGCCCGCTATCTAGAGTAGATCCATCCATTCCATCAACTGAACTCCTGCAGAGCCGCGGCAACGTGTCCTGCAGCTGCGCGGTGAACGGCACCGCGGAATCGGCCGTGACCGACAGTTTCCCGCTGTCCCAGATGCGTCAGCGGGCGGACCAGCTGTGCCCAGACAGTTGCAGTAGCACGGTCTACACCTTCTTGGCCGTGTTCGTGCTCATCAAGCTCGTGCGCCTGAGCGCCCGCTCCCAGGAGGCCGTCCTGCAGATGCGCTGCGTCCGGCCGAAGGACAAGGCGCTCGGGTTGGGCATCAACTCGTTCGCCTTCAGCACCGGAGGTGAGCTGCAGGACCATCGGTCTGGCGCGGATTTCGGATAGATGTGGGCTCGAAGTTATTTGGGTATTGAATTAGGTGTAAGATTAGGTGTTAGATTGGATGTTAGATTAGATGTTGGAATAGGTGTCGGATTAGGTGTCGGATTAGCTCGTAGGTGTTGGATTAGGTGTTGGGTTAGGTGTTGGGTTAGGTGTTGGGTTAGGTGTTGGATTAGGTGTTGGATTAGGTGTTGGGTTAGGTATTGAATTGGGTGTTGAATTGGGTGTTGAATTAGTTATGGGATTAGGTGTTGGATTAGATGTTGAATTAGTTATGGGATTATGTGTTGAATTAGGTGTTGGGTTAGGTGTTGGGTTAGGTGTTGGATTAGGTGTTGGGTTAGGTATTGAATTGGGTGTTGAATTGGGTGTTGAATTAGTTATGGGATTAGGTGTTGGATTAGATGTTTAATTAGTTATGGGATTATGTGTTGGATAATGTGTTGGATTAGGTGCTGAATTAGGTTTTGGATTAGGTTAGATTAAGTGATGGATTAGGTGCTAAATTAGGTTTTGGATTAGGTTAGATTAAGTGATGGATTAGGTGCCTGCGTACAGTATCCGCGCGCTTGTATGTGCAGGAGTCAGTAGGAATGAGTAGAATTGTGAGACGATGTCGCCCGAACGATGTGCCCACAACCCCTTCTGTGAATATTATTAGGCCTACCATTTAGTAGCATCCACACACCCGCCCCATCCCCAGGCATCTGGGTGCCAACCTTTGTTGGCTACCTGTTCAGCAAGGCCTGCCTGATGGAGCAGGTGACCGAGTCGGGCTCCAGCTGCCTGTTTTACGACACCGACAAGTTCCGCTACTCCTTCGTCGGCTTCAGCACCGCCGCCCTGGTGCCTGCGAACACCTTCTTCTTCCTGGCCTGGTACTTCACCGAGCGCGACCCGAAGTACACCGACATGGCCTCCAGGCGGGGCACCATCGAGCTGTCGATGGCCGGCCGTCCCGGTCGACGGTCCTCGGCGAGCGCCAACGGAGACGTGCCGGACAGCTGAAGCTCCCGACGAGAAAAGTTCGCGGCGTCCTTTGAGCTTTGAACTTTGAACGACTCTTGTTTGTACGAGCGTTAAGTCTTCCTTGACTTCAGAGAATGTTTTTGCAGGTCAATTTATTCAGTCGAAACTAAATGGGCAAGCAATTTAAAGACGGAGTCTTTTACAATTTTTAAAGACTCGCTGTCGCTACTTTCTGGATTTTGACGAATTTTTTGTTTTTGTTTTATTAGCTCATTTCTTTCTTGGGTAGCTGCTTCCGGGTCTCCCTAAAACACGTACCGCACCACCCCGCAGTGCTACACATTATAACATTTTTTGTCCATGCAGTATTTGATTGCAGAGAAAACTATTTGTTGTAAGAGTAACGAAATAAATACCATTAATTATTATATTAAACATTATTGTTATTCTTCTTATTTTCATTCTCATTATTAAATTACATAGTTATTATTTTATTATTATTAATAATATCAGTATTATTCACAGAATTTTAGATTTTAAAGTAATAAAAAACATAAATTTATTAAACACTTAAAGCTTAACACTGTGTCTTAATTTAAAGCGCAATTTGTTTTAATTTGTAGCGTTGCTGGGCGGTGCGGCACGTGTTTTAGGGAGACCCGCTGCTTCTTGTCTATGTAGCCATTTTCATAGAAAGTTAAAGTATGCACTTATCTTTGTAATTTTATAAATTCATTAACATTGAACTCCTAGCATGTCACAATTGAGGTTTTTTAATGAACAGTTATGACTTCTATTGATAGATAAATCTTCAAGGGAAAATATCGAAAGTTGTACTGCATAGGAACTAATAATCATATTTATAATCAGTCTTCAATATCTCAAATTAGAATTCAATATTAACCTTAACCGATATTAAACTTCACGCAGAGCAGCTGAGAAGTTTTTGTGCATCTTTTTGTTAACAACTTTTTTCTGTAGATATAGAATCGAATTCCGCTCATCGCAAATTCATTTAGGCCAATATATGCGCCCTACAGTAGCCTAAAACTCTAGAAGCATATTTTAATTTCTCCATTTTATGAAAATTTAATAAAAAAACTAACCACGAGTTTAAATGATTCCAATGCCAAATGTTAAGCACAAACATTTAGTGCCAATTATATTATATTCCTAAAATCTTCAATTGTACAACTTTTTATTGTTTATTTACTGTTTAATTCGAAGTTCACGAAGGATGGAGTGTCGGACTCTGGGACTCGTGGAATGGGAAATGGCAGACATAAGCTGGCCTGCCGCAGACCGCTGGTCACAGGTCACCCGCTCGAATTGGGTCACAGGTCACCCGCTCGAATTGGGTCACAGGTCACCCGCTCGAATTGGGTCATAGGTCACCCGCTCGAATTGGGTCACAGGTCACCCGCTCGAATTGGGTCACAGGTCACCCGCTCGAATTGGGTCACAGGCTCACCCGCTCGAGTTGGGTCACAGGCTCACCCGCTCGAATTGGGTCACAGGCTCACCCGTTCGAATTGGGTCACAGGTCACCCGCTCGAATTGGGTCACAGGGTCACCCGTCCGAGTTGGATCACAGATCATCCGCTCGAGTTGGGTCCCAGTCACCCGTCCGAGTTGGGTCACAGGGTCACCCGTCCGAGTTGGGTCACAGGGTCACCCGCTCGAGTTGGGTCACAGGCTCACCCGCTCGAGTTGGGTCACAGGGTCACCCGCCCGAGTTGCAGAAGGGTTGAGAGAAGAGTCCTGTGTCCAGGGTTCTGGATGCTTCCGGCATTCCAGTGCTAACAGGTCTCTGCTTTCTCTCTCTCTCTCTCTCTCTCTCTCTCTCTCTCTCTCTCTCTCTCTCTCTCTCTCTCTCTCTCGTCAGTCATCAGTCAAAGTCAAAATCACACGTCGGTCTAAAATCCTCAGCGCAGATAGTCCCCAAGGTCAGTCACGTGATGCTTTCCGAGATCGTTGCCAGGACAGTCTCTCTCTGATTGGCTTCCAGTCTTCTGACGTCATTCACCTCGTTCTAAAAATAGAATTATCATGCGGGTCACGAGGAAACGATGAGGAAAGCCGCGATTTTTTGGATGGGTTTTGGCGCATTCAGGTAGGTAACGACGCAACTTTTGTTTCTGGTAGATAGGGGGTCCGGTAGATAGGAGGTCTGGTAGATAGGGGTCTGGTAGATAGGGTCTCTGGTAGATAGGGGGTCTGGTAGCTAAGGATAAATAGGAGAGAGCAAGTTGGGGAGACATGAAGGAAAGGGTTTTCATGCAGACACATGAAAAGGGGGAAATTTTCAAGACAGAATAGGGAACATCGTGTTCGCGCTCTACGGATATGAGTAGAAAGCAGTGAAAATAAGTATGGGCTAAGGGACATTAGAAGTAGGGAGAATAACGCCAATATATTAAGGATAACAACTTCAGATAACAAAGTCAGAGCAGTAGACTCACATAGTATGGAGGAAAGACAGGGGGAATGGGACAGCGCCACGGGGAATAGCGGAAGGACAGGCAAGGATTAAGAAGTGGCAGAATTCACTCCTAACAAACTAAAAAATTCCTTGTATGGTAGCTCTGGAAAATAGCTTTATCTTCCAACCTCTCTTCTTTGTCCGCGAGTTTCACTTGTCAATTCAGAAAAATACGAGTGCACAGGTGTTCCCACAGTTGAGCCGTTGTCACGGCAACACGTTCAGTAAAACAAACAAAGCCAGCTGCATGTATGACGATATTCAAACAGGAATATTCTTCCAAAGCAGCTCGAGGCACGTGGCAACGAATTGTCCCAAGGCTAAGTTGAAGACAGCTATAAAAAAGTGTCGATTTCTTTTGCGGAGTTGGGGAAGCAGTTGAACTCAAGCATCCAGAGATGAAGAGTAGATTCTGGACTTTGCTCAGCACCTTGGCAGCAGTTTTCATCTCAGCCGCAGCTACCGGTAGTTGCGACCCAGATTTTCCCAGGCTGCTGGGCGACAATTTCACCTGTGTGCGCACAGAAACAGTCCAGCCAGACACCTGGTGCGGCGCCCAGGCTGCCTGCAGCGGCATCGGCGGCCGGCTTGTGACGTCACCGGATGTGATCCAACGACTGATGTCGGATCTGAACCAGCGAACTCGGTACTGGATTGGCTACACCGACCTGCTGACTGAGGTGATTCAGAATTTCCTGACCTGGACTGCCTTTTTTTCTGAGCTAAAAATCTCATACTCTCAAGCGATAAATCCCATACACCATACTGCTAGATCTCATACACCATACTGCTAGATCCCATACACCACACTGCTAGATCCCATACACCACACTGCTAGATCTCATACACCATACTGCTAGATCCCATACACCACCACACTGCTAGATCCCATACACCACACTGCTAGATCCCATACACCACACTGCTAGATCCCATACACCACCACACTGCTAGATCCCATACACCACACTGCTAGATCCCATACACCACACTGCTAGATCCCATACACCACACTGCTAGATCCCATACACCACACTTCTAGATCCCATACACCACACTGCTAGATCCCATACACCACCACACTGCTAGATCCCATACACCACACTGTTAGATCATCCCATACACCACCACACTGCTATAGATCCCATACACCACACTGTTAGATCATCCCATACACCACCACACTGCTATAGATCCCATACACCACACTGCTAGATCCCATACACCACACTGCTAGATCCCATACACCACACTGCTAGATCCCATACACCACACTGCTAGATCCCATACACCACACTGCTAGATCCCATACACCACCACACTGCTAGATCCCATACACCACACTGCTAGATCCCATACACCACACTGCTAGATCCCATACACCACACTGCTAGATCATCCCATACACCACACTGTTAGATCATCCCATACACCACCACACTGCTATAGATCCCATACACCACCACACTGCTATAGATCCCATACACCACACTGTTAGATCATCCCATACACCACCACACTGCTATAGATCCCATACACCACACTGTTAGATCATCCCATACACCACCACACTGCTATAGATCCCATACACCACACTGTTAGATCATCCCATACACCACACTGTTAGATCATCCCATACACCACACTGCTAGATCCCATACACCACACTGCTAGATCATCCCATACACCACACTGCTAGATCCCATACACCACACTGCTAGATCATCCCATACACCACACTGCTAGATCATCCCATACACCACACTGCTAGATCCCATACACCACACTGCTAGATCATCCCATACAGCACACTGCTATAGATCCCATACACCACACTGCTAGATTCCATACGAGTACTCTAGGATGGATCCCATGCTATTAGGCAACTTCCCGAATTCCTCATTGGCAAAGGTCCGCACCAGCAAGCTGGGCTGGATGAGCACGGAAGGCCACGAGATGCCAGCAGAGACTCAGTGGACTCCGAATCGGCCCTACTGGACCAGCGGACGCGACGACTGCCTGGCCCTCAACGCGGAGACCAGCGCCGGCCCGTTCCGCCTGTCGAACAGCCACTGCTCCAACAACTATTACTACGTGTGCGAGCAGGGTCCGCACAGCTTTGCTCAGGCCTCGATGTTCCGCCATCTGACCAATGTTCCAATCGACTCGGCCAATGAGTACTGCTCGCGGGAGTCCGACACCCAGGTCAGGTCTCAAGGCCACTGCGCTCTGCTGTGTAGATACAGCCTTCACTGCAAGGCATTTCTCTTCAACGCTGCTCAGGCCAGATGCCACTTCATCAACTTTGCTCTGGCCTCGGTTGAAGCGGAGTTCAACAGTACCGGCTGGGTGATGTTTGAACGATGAGATGTATAGGAAAAGCTCTTGGAATCCATCCAGTTGCATTGCGCCCAGAGATTCCAGCCACCTCGAATGCAGAACTCAACACCTGGTTCAGAGCTCAGCAACCAAGCGGAGGCCAAAGAAAAATGACACCATATTATAGTTAATAACTTCACTGAACCAGTTTTTACACCATTTTGTCGCACTTGTTTTCTGAAGAATCGAAGACAAGTTCCAATGAGTATATGGAGCCGCAGAATGAGTATAACTAAAATATACTGGTCTAGAAAAAATTGATTGTTTCCGTGTTTCTGTGTTGGTTTGCTCTCTTAATACGGTCAAATCCTTCGGTGGCTACTTGAAGTAGACTATGTACAAATCTAGGGGTTTGCAGTTACGCTCGAAGTTGATGCAAGAAGCTTGGTAGCCCGACGGATTCAAATAGGTGAGGTCTCCATAGAGCAGTCTTCATCTATCTTGCATCAATCCTTTTTAAGCTGCGATATCTTTCACCTGACTGTCTTTCAAGTGAGATTCTGGTTGTTTCTGATATGCAGTTTAAAATTCGTATCGATTCAAATCAGACAAGCAGCTTCATGCAGCTTCATGCAGCTTCCACTCTTCAGCCCCTTAGTCATCAATGATGCGTGCATGCAGTGAAAACGGCTGTCTTTAACAGCACAGAGAATTTTCAACTATTTTTCTCGCCCTCGGCAATTCGCTCGCGGCGACTCCACCAGTCAGCGTTCATCAGAAATCGATTCCCATAGGATTAAGGCTGTTTGAATTTTAAATGAACATAAAATTTTTATGCCCATATATCGAGACAGGTAAGGAACATGGACATTTGTTAGAAATCGAAGGAAAATTGGGAAAGTTGAAGTTTCCCTAATATGGAACTTGTCCGGTTGTTCATCGTGACTTCGCTAGCGTCAGTGCGTCCCACTGACTACCCAATGCGACTGGAGGACAATGTCACCTGTCTACACCTGCGTCGCAAGTACATTACCTGGTGCGCCGCACAAACAGCCTGCAGCAACCTTGGCGGACGGCTGGTGACCACCGTTGGTGTCATTAAGCAACTCCAGACGGCGCTGAATCGGTCAGTGGCCACCCGGTTCTGGGTCGGGTACACGGACATGCTGCGCGAGGTGAGACTTTGCGAACAGCTCGATCTAAAGTGTCTATTTTCACTGTTTCTTTGGTTTTGGGAATATTGGATCGAATTTTAGCGGGAAAATGAAAACTAACCCATCACCGCTCGCAATGGCTCAGGCCGGTACCAGCAGACACGGCTGGATCAGCACTGAAAGCGACGAGATGCCAACTACGGCCTCGCTGTGGATGCCCGGCCGTCCGGATGCCCTGACGACGGACGACGATTGTCTGAACTTGGCGGTTGGCGGAGGAAGCGCGCAATTCGCTCTCACGGAATCCTTTTGGTCGAATGGCTACGCTTACGCTTGCGAACGGGGCCGGCACGCTTTTGCTTCTGACGTGTTTTCGGTTTTCGTCAGCGATCAGAGGTTCCGATAGAGTCTGGAAATGACTACTGCCGCTGGGAGGCTAAAGACAGCGCTTCATCCAGCCGCATGACTCGGATCAACTGTGCCCAACAATGCCTTCAAAGTCGATACTGCAAGGCGTTTCTATTTAGCAAATCACAGGCCAGATGTCGCCACGTAAACTTTGCTCTGTCTGCAGTCGAGCCCGAGCTCAGCTCAGCAGACTGGGAGTTGTTTGTGCGCTGAGTAAGAATCGAAGCATCGGACAGGAGGTGTGCAGCGATACGAAAATGCAATTGAATTCGCCAAAATGACCCGTTACCATGTCCGGTAGATGCCAATACACATGTCCACATGTCCACATGGAGTAAATTTCCTATAGTTCCCTGGATCAGCTCCAGAACCAAATATAAAATGTTATCCCTAAAATAATCCTGATTTTTATAATCCTACTTCACCTATCCATTAAGTAACAGAGTTTTGCACATCATTCGTTGGAATTTAGGTGTTGCATTGCTTTAATAAAAACTTGCCAATATTTATTCATTTCATGCTTTCATGCAAGATGCTAATTTATCAACTACATGCAGGTATAGACAGCCAAGCCTTTCAAGGTAAAATAGTTGGTCGGAAAGTTACTGGAGAGGGTATTGGTTTGTTTAAAGTAATGTCAAGAAGCCGCGGTTGCCGGAAATGGAGCTGGCAGTTAAAAATGGAATATTGTTTGCAGCTGCGATTGTACAGTACATGCAAGAAAACGATCTGATGATTGTCAGAACTGATACATGTAGAATTCTAGGATGAATTTGGAATTTCTGTTCTTTAGTCGTCCTTGGTACTGCTACAGTCTTCTTGACCTTTGCAAAAAAGGATGTTTTTCGAATATTTAATCCATTATATCATTCAGCAATTTCTTAGCTACGACACATGCACCGTCACCAGAGAATTTCTGATCGAACAGTGCAAGTCTCATGAAAATCGATTGAGCCGTTTTTTCTCTAATCAATTACACAGATACCAGGTAGATAGTGGATTCTAAGTTTAGTTGTAGTGAATGATTTTTATTGTTTTTCAGGCAATAGGCAACACTATGTCAGCAAATGCAAGCGGATACTACTTAAGGCTTTTTGGTTTTAAAATAATAAAAACACGAAATGGGGACGCGCAATTTTGCTTGCACTTTTGAGAACGAAAGAATATCAAACAGAATGAGAAAAGAATCGAGTAAAAAATGAGAGCATATACCATGCAAGTAAATATCAAATAGGAAACCAAAGAGTCAAAGCTCGGTATGGCAGTGTTGGCATTGATAGTGTCAAAAATTTTAGCTTCAGTAGTTTAACCCCGCCAACACTGATGGCACGCCAGGCGTGCCATGGGTCTCATTTAACCATACACTGAGAATACGTGTCTATTGCCCAGATGGTTTAGCATAAGTATGACTTTTCGACATCCCCATAAGTCACGGATGGCATGCTGTGCGTACCATGTTATTTTTTCGCAATTTTTTAACTATATTTGACTGCAAGTACAGGATAGGTAACAAAAACTTTAAAAAAGGACAACAACAGAACAAAAAACAATTAGGTAAACAATATTTAAGACATCGATGAGGCATTTAGGAGGAGCGTTTTGAATTTCGTATTCTGAACGTAATTAAGTTTTACACGGTACCACCAGTGCAACTACATGTACTGTGCTGCTGCAGTGTGCCAATTCTGAAAGCATGGGACAGCACACAGCCCGGGATCTCCTGGGCAACCAGCGCATACGAACACCGTTCTTTTGGCCACACCATTGCTGTAGCAAACTCTGCATCGCTTTGTCGGCCTCGCATTGGCATCTGTCGGCGGCAACTTCGATGGCGCGTGCTGTGAGACGGCCCTGCGCTTCGATGTATTCAGACGTTTGCCCCGGCCTGTCTGCTCCATGAGAGTGCGGATCGCAGCTTCCAAAAAATCAAAGAATTTGATATCGCTTCCTCCTTGGCAATTGCACATCCAGGCATTGCGGACCAACTGCAGCAAAATGTGGAACCCGAGCTTCTGGTGCCATCTGTAGGTTCTTCTCCCCGCACTGTAAGGCGCTGCAGTGCTGCATCAAGGCGATCAACGCCTCCCATGTACTTATTGTACTGCAGCACCGAAATCGGCTTTAAAACTGACTCCTCCGCTCCGCCTCGGATCACTCGCCTCACTTCCGTGCTTTCAGCAACACCGTGCGTGTCCAACAAGTACACAGTTTTGCGACCGCTTGCCTTCCTGTCTACAAGCTTGACTGCGAGAACATCGCCGCGGCGCATCTGGGAGTGACTGACGGGTTGCACGGGCAGCAATTTCAGCTCATTCGGCACACCTCGATTGGGCCTCACCGTCCCAGTCAGTAAGGTACTGCGTTCCAGCAGAAACTGCGCCAGACGGAGCGATGTGAACCAGCTGTCACAGAAGACCTTGTACCCCAGGTCCTGCAAATTTTTACTCAATTCAACGATGATCTTCTCGCTCATCGACAAATTCCCGCAGTTTAATCCATCTCCAAACTTGTCGTTATCCTGCTTAGCAGCATGTACACGAAAGTTCCACAGAAAACCTGTCGAAGCTTCCGTCAAGCAGTAGACCTTGATGCCGAATCTGGCACGCTTGTTGGGCATGAACTGCCGGAAAATGAGCCTGCCCTTGTACATGACCAGTTCTTTATCGACAGACACCTCTTGACGTGGGCTGTAATTTGCTTGGCAAATATCGCGGGCAATGTTAAGAAAAGGTCGAATCTTTTTCAAGGAGTCCTGTTGGTTGTCGGTGGTGCAGTCGTAAAATCGAAGGAATGATAATATCTGCACAAACCGATCCCTTCCAAGGCAATGTTCTTTCTGGAAGTATTCGCCGCCGTAAAAGTCTCCCGTGGACCGTTACATGTGCATTTCGGGCTTCTTCACAAAACCCATGTACAGGACGATTGCTAGTGACTTCTTCTTCACCTCATTGTCGGTACACGGTCTCCAAGTTGATAGCAAATTGGGAAGAGCTCCGTCCTGATCTTCAGCTGTCAAATGTTGAAGCTCCATGTCAGCTCCGGCGTTGGTCCAGATGCGAATGGCAGACACCAGATCAGCGGTGAGAAAGTGCTGCAGATAGAATTGCACCTGGGCCATTTTACCTTCAGGAGCTTGTGCTTGGATGTCTGGGTTCAGGCCAGGTACAGCGAGGAATTCGGGCAGATCGCTGAGACGCGAATCTTCACCATCTTGAGCAGTTGTCCATTCATTCTCGTTGGCGAACTCGACTCCATGCTCAGCTACTTCACCATTACTCTCACCATCTTCCTCGTCCAGCAAATCTCCATCGACACTCATATATTCACCGTCGCTGCCATCGCTGGTGAAAACAGGAGAACCTTCCTTAATTGCAATTGCAGCATCGTCAATGTTGTTAGCCATTTTGAGTCTTGAGTAAGTTGAATTAATTATACAGTAAAGTTCGACAAGTTTGTGGCATCAGGAAAATTTACTGCATGATTCTGGACTGTTTTTACCATAGACAGTTTTAAAATAAACTGTAGTATCAGTCAAGCGCAAATTTTAGGACAGTTGGAACTCAATAGTTAAGTAAGCCAGTCAGTAGTCTATGGGAATTTCTTGAGCCGTAAATTGACACAGTGCTCTGTGGCAGTGGGAAAGAGATTGAAGCCCCATGGTACGCGTTGCATGCCATCCGTCAATAGTGACTGTGTGCGGAAAAAAGCTCAGTGCGCTACTAATAGTTTTTATGAAATTTACATGGATGCCAATGAACGATGAAGCCTAGCAACTAACCGTTTCATGGGTTTATGTCACAATTCATTCGGCAGCTTCATTGAACATCCTCAGGGCTACTTGTTTCCACATAGATAAGCCTTGCTGATCTCCTGCCAGTCGGGCCACAGCTCCCGCCTGATTCTGTTAATGTAATCGCACAGGTTGGGGGCCTGCTGGCGCATGAACTGCAGGTTGGGATAGTCCAGATCAACGTACATCAGCTGAGCAAGATGACCGAAGGCGTAGCAATCCACGGTAGTCATTCGGTCGCCCATGATGAACTTCTTGCTGCCCAGAGCTCTGGACAGCGCCAGAATATCGTCGCAGCCCATGGCGTAGATCTCCGGCACGGTGTTCCGACCGATGCCGTGGTACGCGCACCGCTTCCTCCAGTATCTTGGGAACGTCAGTATGAGAAACTTCCGAGCCTGCTCAACAAATCGATAGTACATGTACGAGTAGAAGGTCTGGTTCTCCAGCATCATCTCCAGGCCTCTGGCAAATCCCAACTGCTCGTCAGTCAGCGAATCGTTTGTCTTGAAGTAGTCGGAGAGGCTGGCAATGATCATATTGGACGATCGTTGAGCTCTTCTCCGTTGAGAGCTCCACGAACGGAATTTGGCCCTTGCTACTCCAGACGTGTGCTTTACGCACGGCAGTTGTACCGAAATCTGCTTCATGCGGAGCCAGGTCTCCAGCTTCAAGGCGAAAGGAGAGATCGTGACTGCTGTGCGGGTACTCGGAAACGTGAACAAAGTATACCATGTCCTTTTCCAAGTTGGCTATTCGTGGGCTAATGCTGGGATCAAGATTAAAGAAGATTTTCTTAATGGCCATTATTCCAACAGTGCCGCACCTACGGTGAGTAGCCACTTTGCTGTCGGGGAGCTCAGATGCGACAAGAGTGTCTCCATTGGTCTACCTGAGGGTGCGAAGAACGATCAAGCCACGCGGTCCTAATCTAGCCATTGCATGTAAGTTTACTACATGCATGTAAATCGTGTAGTTTAAATTAAATTTCACAAGAATTAACTGAAGTTTAAACATATTCGCGAACTAAGGACTAGAGTAACTCCACATCATCCTGAAAAGCTTGTAAGAAAGGTACTGCTTACCTTTTGAGTAATTTTAAGAAGACAGAAACTCCAATATTTTGAGTAAACAACTCACAGCCCCAATTATTACAAGCGTGAGTACTTTATAGTTTTTTTGCAGTCCTGCAGCGGTGGGCAGCGGTTGACTGAAGCCCTTCCCTCCCAAATAGTCCTCCCAAAATATCTTGTTTTCAGGGGCAGGGCACAGTGCAAGGGCATGTGGGTTGCTGTGAAGTCGAGATCAAGCCTCGACAGTGGGCAAGAATCAACCGACAGACATTCTCAGCTAGTCTCTCAAGCATTCCGTCATCCTCCCGACGCCGTTGGCTCCTTCAACAGATTACACCAGGTGACTATGGACAGCTTGATAAGAATTTCTCTAGTTTCGCCGATCAAGCCTCGACAGTGGGCAAGAATCAACCGCCAGACATTCTCAGCTAGTCTCTCAAGCATTCCGTCATCATCCCGACGCCGTCGGCTCCTTCAACAGATTACACCAGGTGATCCTATGGACAGCCTGATAAGAATTTCTCTAGTTTCGCCGATCAAGCCTCGACAGTAGGCAAAAATAAACTGCTGGACATCCTCAGCTAGTCAGTCAAGCATTCAGCATCACCCGGACGCCGTCGGCTTCTTCAACAGATTACACCAGGTGACTATGGACATCCTGTTGCAAATACGTCAGGTTTTTTCTAATCAAGCTTCAATAATGGGCAAACCTCAACTGCTGGACATCCTCAGCTAGTCAGTCAAGCATTCAGCCATCACCCGACGCCGTCGGCACCTTCAACAGGTGGCACCAGGGGAGTAAGGACACCTGAGCGTGATTTTTCATCATGCTCTTAACATATTTCTGAAGCTCTCAAATTTTTTTAAGCACGGCCGGACATTGCTATAGTTAAGCTTGAACTCATGTTGCTGTATATTTATATTATTACTACACATTACTTTTATGCATACGAGCTACATACATATATTATTCGACAAGCTGTTTAGTTTATTCAACTATTTATTGAACCCAATTTTATGCAGAAATTAGGTTATGCTTTTAAGAAGCCAGTAAATTCAATCGGTTTTTTCATTTTTTAAAAGCATAATAAAAAATTATCTCGATCTTCGCCCTGCTGGTCGTATTACCCTAGGCTTTCATGTACATGTGCATACATTGTCATCACGTGGCCCTACATGTATTTCGTAGTTCTGTCAGCCCCCACTCATGTCATCATTAATTAAATAGGCTGTTTGCAAGATGAAATAGATCCAACAATATTTTTGCCACATATACACGACACCACAAATATATAACAAGATTTCGCTTGCCCCATTTTAAACGGCCATGAGCACTTGTGCTTTTGGTTCTGGAATTTGGTTTAAGAAAATTTCTCAAAAGCTGATCGAACTTAGTGTTACTAGAAAGAAGCTGAAATAATTATTTGTATTTGATGATACTCGATACTCTATCTACTTTATATTTGATACGTGACTTTGATTTGAATGACCAATGCTGTTAAAAAGTTTTTTACGATTTTTTAAAAAGTATTAGCAGATTTATCTAATTAGATTGTTCGATTAATTCTTTCTACATTCACATCGATTTCGATTCTGGAATCAGAATTTTCCCAATCTCCTGGTTCTGAATCTGGAGTAAATCTTCGTGAAAGTTTCTTAAAAGTTGTAGCCCGCGATACGATGGGCCTTTTCATATTACCAATTCCAGAACCAGAATCGGTTCGGAATTCTAAGAAAAACAGCAGTATAACTATTAAACTCTGTTAATATTTGACTGCCTTAACAACCTAACTTAGCACAATTTTTTACTTTCTTCTTGGCGATTGTCATTCAATAATAAAAACTTTATAGCGCGTATCTCCCTCTAGTTATGGAGACAAAAAGTTATACTTCACAAATTGTTTCTGGTTCTGGAACCAGAGCAAGCAATATGAAAAGGCCCGATATGTCGGATATGCGCTTTGGAATAGCTACTGGGCCGTCTCCAAACACAAAGAAAGTAAACTCGCAATGATCACAAAATACTTCGAAGTTATTAACAAAATATTTATCTTACACCCATAAAAATATCAGGTTGTTTAAATCAATGTTTACGACGTGATGTCCAGCATGTTACAAAAAACGTCATCGCCGATATGTTCTAGGAAAATCTTTCGCGTAGGCGCCTTGCCCTGCTTCTCCGATGTGGCCTAGACGGGGCTAGGCCTAGGGCTAACTAGGTGCCACTAGGCACTGCACTAGCCATTAGGCATTAGTCTTTAAGATTTACACTTCACACGCAAGGGTCAATTTAAATACAAAATTTTAGCCTGTCTATATAGCCTACTGTATACAGTTGAGTATCTGTCCTATGACTAGATCTAGATGTCCATCTTTGTCATGTAATAGACCTTGGATTTTTATTAATATTAGTGTGTTAAATATGGCTATAGAATAATAACTATAGAATAATTAATGGCTATATAGTATAGAACTTAAGAAGTTACAACAGCTCATACTCATAGGTTCACTTCACAGTCCATTAGGATCAGAGTAGCTAATTGCATATAGGCCTATATAGGCCTAGCCAACATAAAAATAACAAGTGACAACATACAGGTATTAGGCCCTACACTATATACACAATATTTACTGAATTACTAATATTGATATAGATAAAGTAATACTGATATAATTAAATTTCTATTTTCTAACTTCTAGTTACAACTTCCAATTCAAACCAATTATTTTTATACTGTATATGAAATATTAAGCATTTTGCTTTTTTGTTGCCATACCAACAACTGTTATAGCTAGCTACTTTTACTTTTACTACTTTAATACAATGTAAGCTCAGAGTCAGTTCTTTGAATCCTATACTCCTACAAGTCCTAATCCTACTCCTAGGCTAGGGCCTACCTAGGTCTAGGAGCCTATTACCTATACTAGTCCTATATAGCTTATAGTATACCAAAAGTATCAAATCAAAATCTAACCACACAACAAAATTGTTTATTAATGACAATATATAATAGTTGATAATTTGGTATTAAAATAGATATATATTACATATTACTTTATTCATTTGATCAATATGATTGTTAGATCTACACTCTGGATCATATAGTATATGCCCAAAAATTCAGGCATGTGAGGTGGGGGCGGAGAAAGTTTTCTTGGAATGGGTTTATTTGAAAATTAGTTGCTAACACTAGTGAGGTAAGGTGGATTCCATGTTTGAATTGCCGTTGAGTTTTTTACATTGTGACAATAAAATAACTTTTTTAAATTGTGTAATAGACCCTTATTACCAGATAATTTGGTTGCTTTCGCGACTCAAGTCGCGTTGAGTTTGCACAAATGGTTCCGGAAAATCACGCAGAAGAATCACAACAAATTACTTTTTCCTGTTTACTCCAACAGCCAGGTCCTCAAGTTCCAGGGGGAGGATAGTTGCAATTGTAGTGGAGCAGTCATATAGCAACACGGTCATTCAATTGATAAACACCGGAGATTCTGACACCTTAATCTAATGCGTTGGCTTGTCGAGCTTGTTACTTTCAGTAAGATAGTTGCTGCGACTACCGTAATTTACATATTACGGAATGTATGGTCTCAGAGCTTTCTTTGAGATGAGACTTTGGTTATTTTATACCCCATGGCCATGGGCAAAAGACTCAAAATAGACTATAGGCTTCTTATTTGTTAATGAAAGTATTATCACTTAATAATAATTATTATTATTAACTAAGTATTGAAAATAATATTTAGCAGGCAGGTAACAATTATTATTGTGTGATCGAAATGATTTGACGAGCAGAGCCGGAGTAAACTAAAAGGTAACAAAAATGCAAGAATAAAAGAAAGTGAGAGAGCGAAAGCAATAATTAGCAGTGCTTGAAACATGCAATATAAATAGTTAGTATAAATTCCAACTACAGGGGCGAAACTTGGATGGGTAGCTGGGCAGCTGGTTAGGCAAACGAGTGGGTACAAGGTTGAGCAAAGGCAGTTTTATGTAGAAATTAAAAAAAAAAAATAACAAAAAAGAGTGGGGCAACATGGATTCATAGATGGGACAAATTGGAGGAACAAAAATTGGGACAAAGGACAACATACCAGAAAGTGACTAAATAAACAACTATTGGAAAACAATACACAAAAATTTCTGGGAGTTGAAGCATGTAATTAAATTCATAGAAACTTAGTAAATTGAATGCAAAATTATTAAAGTAATTACAACAAAAATTGAAGTGGCAACCCAACTGCCACACAAGCATTGGCCTTGCATGTGAGGTGGGGGTGGAGAAAGAATTTTTCCTTTGCTTGGGTTTGGTTTGAAATTTGCTGACACCAGTGAGGTGGGGCAGATTCCACGATTGAATTGTTGCCGACATTGAGTTCACACGAGTAAAGGGTCCATGAGACTTGCCCGCAGGCGAACTGCCCGCCGAGATTTGCCCGCAGGAGATTTGCCCGTCGAGATTTGCCCGCCGAGGTTTGCCCGCAGAGATTTGCCCGCAGTGCATTCTGCCCGCAGGAAATTTGCCCGTCGAGATTTGCCCGTCGAGATTTGCCCGTCGAGATTTTCCCGTCAAGATTTGCCCGCAGAGATTTTCCCGTCGAGATTTGCCCGCAGAGATTTTCCCGTCGAGATTTGCCCGCAGAGATTTGCCCGCAGAGATTTTCCCGCAATGCAGTTTTAATCTTGCAAAAATCGACTTATACTTATCGAAATTATTTACCTGCCAGATTTCAACCGTGTGAATCTGAAACTCTTACTGCCGCAAATGCATAAGATATTTCTTTGGCATTCCGCAGACACCTCAAATTTCCTTTCTGCTAAATTACTGTAGCCTGTTCTATAATCTTTTGTAGCAGCAATTTTTTGCTGGTGGAGCAGCTCACATAGCTTGTCGCATATTTTAATAAGGTAATGACTATTTTTCCCTTGACAGAACCGCACAATACAATAGCTATTTTTGTACATTCACTTGGCAAAAAGTAGAACAAGGTATTTAAGCGTCGCAAGTCAAAAGATGGTGAGGCTGTAGGTATCATTGGCATTAATTGCGAATTAACAGGTTCAACAGCGATTGTACAATCACTATGCATGCATAATACAAGCGAAAATGAATTGCAGTAGGTAAATTAGCAATTTTCACTCTACTTAGCTCACACATTAACGGAATTTAGCACCCCAAAGGAGCAAATCTTCCGATGTGCAGCGCCAGCACATCCATTTGATCCTTCCCTATTCATTCCCTTTCAATCAAGTCCTTGGGTTCAATTACTTAAAACAACTTTGTACTCTACTGCATTTTTCACTTTGCATTCGCTTAACGATAACTTTTGATTGAGCAATAATGAAAACAATATGAAAATGATTGACCAATTGTTAACATTTACTGTGCATCGCAAGACAGGAACAGGTGGATGACGGAGTACATGGCAACAAAAGCATTCAGTGATACAGTTACAATGGCAACCTACAAGAGGAAGGGAAGGGAATGGGGAGGAGGGGTGAGTTGTTATGTAGGCAGAAGACTGTGGGTTCACTGAACTTCTCTGACCTAACCAAATTTCAGAAACTAGAAGCAACCGCAGTGCTAAATACGAGGGTTTAAAGTGCGCAAAGTGAATGCCTTTGCGAATCCCATGGAAGCGGGAACTATTATTATATAGGCCACAATGAAACTAGAGCACAGAATATTAAATTTATTGCTTCTTAGTGTAGTGCAGCAAGAAACCAAAATTGTAAGGATAGCTACCGTTGTCAATCAGATCACTTCTTCAAATGGTGAGCGATGCCCCTCAGGTAGGAACGCAAAGGAAAGTCAGCAGGCAGACCGCCACCTTCGACGTTCCAACGCTGCGTGACGCGAAGAAGCATCGCGTTGCTCTGCACGTATCTCTTCCGCTCCTTCGGTGCTTCACCAGCGTTGGCTCGCTGCATCAGCAGTGCCTGGTGTTCAACTTCCTTTTTGAGGTCCTTCATGAGCCGAAAAACATTCGGATTGCTGCAACCCAGAATTGACTGGAACCTCCTATGCCAGGCTTCAACTGCGTTGTTCGTGCGATGAAGTCCATTCAAAGTTCGCTCACGAACATTCCAAATTGAAGGTGAGAATCGAGGCTGCCGTCTTCCTCCGCCAGGAAGTCGATGGCCGACCCACTGGGCTTCAAAATAGTCTGCTGTTGAAGCCATCTCCGCAGGAAAGTCAGGCAGCATTATTAACTCATCAAATGCTGCTGGAACACTATTAATAGGCACAAAGGCCAAAGCAGAAAGGCAACGCAGCCAGACGGACATCTCGCCATCTTCTTCTTTAATCTGACGCTTTAATCCCTCAGCAACTGCTCTTCTGTACACGCACTGAACAAGGTGAAATAGACAGCCTGTTGACTCGATGCCAAAGACATGCTGAACAGCATTCATGTTAGCTCGCTCAAAATCTGACATCCAGCGAAGTGGCCTCATGTTCGGCGCCAATTGATGCAGAGCCTCGTAAAATCGACAGTACGTTGCTTCAGTCTTGTTGGGTAGCAATGCGTAGATGAGTGGTCTTATGAAGCCTTGAAGTTCGGCATGCACTGTCACCAGTTGAGCGAACAGTGGCGGCGAGGCATCGAATGTGCCGTCCGAGAAGAAATCTGTCGCCAATTGCAGGGCTTGAATGTTATCCTCGCTACCGAAGATTAAAATTCGATTGTTGTCCTGTCCGGAGTCATGCAGCAGAAACAGTGCTCCGTTGTTGAATTGAAATTCTTCAGGTATAATGAGCTCGGCTCGGTTGAGCGGCTGTACTGGAAGACCTTGGTGCGTTTGACGAACATCTTGAACTTGCCGCTTTAATGCGCTTTGAGATGGAAGGGCTATGCCTGCACACTCAGACAGCCCATTTGTGTGTTCCATGACGATATTTGCCGTCGAATTCACGGTGTTCCTGGCATCCGATTTAATCTCCCGAAGAGCCTCAAGAACTTGGAATCGAGAGCCATCAGGTCCGTGATTGTGGTCATTCAGCTGTCGCACTTTAAAGCCATTCCGGATGTGGATTCGAGCAGGA
Organism: Macrostomum lignano; assembly: GCA_002269645.1. Taxonomy (NCBI): domain Eukaryota; kingdom Metazoa; phylum Platyhelminthes; family Macrostomidae; genus Macrostomum; species Macrostomum lignano. The sequence continues at coordinate 266,275 of NIVC01000709.1, forward strand.
CATGATCCCAAGCGCCGTTCTTCACACTGCCAAAATGACACCTCTTCGTCGACCAGGCTAGTTCTTTCAAGTGTAAAGTAGTAGCCTTCGCAGGCTGCTTTGCGCTTCCCACGAATTGTTGCACTAAAGCGCACAGTGATGGGAGGAGCTGCTTCCATGTGGTCTGCTTGTTATTAACGTTGTCTTGAAATTCACTTTATATATGTAGAGTTGTCGCAGTCTAACTTGACCAGACTAAAGTTGAATACACTAAGCAGTAAGGAAGGGCAGTGTATTTATATATTATAGGAGATAACAGGGGGTTGAGAGAAAGGAGGGGTGGGCAAAGAGAGGGGTTAGGTTAGGAGGCGCGATCAAAGGAATGAGGGGCACGCAAGACAAGAAGGAGGCTAAAGGGGTGGGGTGCCTGCAGCCAATCAGAAAGAGAAGAGAGAATGAGAGACCCAGACCCAGAGAGAATGAAATCCAGACAGATTTTATGGACATTTTATCGAAGACTGGGAATTGAGATATAGGGGTCCAGGATAGAATTAGCGAGAAAGAATCACATCAGACTTTGTTTACACTGCTTTCTGGATCTTTAGCGAGGAGTTAATAAGCAGGTCTTTAAATTTCATTAAATTTGTTATATAGATAAGCCAGCTGCCCGTCGCCACATGCACAAGGCGATGTTTTTAGAAAATGCTCTGCATACTCATACTCTATGTAAGGGCCAGATTATAAAATGTCGTGGGGTCCCCGACATGCACCATATAGGACTCCATGGCTTATTTACTGGATTTGTTGTTCGGTGGTTGAGCAGATCGAGGTGATAAAATCCAGGCGGCTGACATGTGAATTTGAAACAGACAGCGCTCCACCAGCTAGAGATTCCAATACCGGGACCGGGATTTGAGAGCAAACACCTGGAATTCCAATCTCAGGACTTAAAATTGCCCACCATTCAGCGGGATTTCAATTTTTCGGGATTTGCTGGGACTGAAAATGCTGGGGATTTTATGGGAGTTGGACAGGAATATCCCGAACCCGACAATCCTGGGATTGGAAACTAGCCGGGATTTTACCATCCCTACCACCAGGCACCAGCAAAAAATTCCTGCTACAAAAGATTATAGAACAGGCTACAGTAATTTAGCAGAAAGGAAATTTGAGGTGTCTGCGAAATGCCAAAGAAATATCTTATGCATTTGCGGCAGTAAGAGTTTCAGATTCACACGGTTGAAATCTGGCAGGTAAATAATTTCGATAAGTATAAGTCGATTTTTGCAAGATTAAAACTGCATTGCGGGAAAATCTCTGCGGGCAAATCTCTGCGGGCAAATCTCTGCGGGCAAATCTCGACGGGAAAATCTCTGCGGGCAAATCTCGACGGGAAAATCTCTGCGGGCAAATCTCGACGGGAAAATCTCAACGGGCAAATCTCGACGGGCAAATCTCGACGGGCAAATCTCCTGCGGGCAGAATGCACTGCGGGCAAATCTCTGCGGGCAAACCTCGGCGGGCAAATCTCGACGGGCAAATCTCCTGCGGGCAAATCTCGGCGGGCAGTTCGCCTGCGGGCAAGTCTCGTGCTCCCACGAGTAAAGCCAGAAATTCGCGTAGACGAATCACAACGTAATCTTTCTCCTTTTACTCCGACAGCTGGGTTCTCAAGTCCGGGGGGAGGGTAGTTGCAGTCATAGTGGCGCAGTCGTTCAAAGCGATGAAAACACAGATGCAGACACCGTAAATTGTGTCAATTTGCTGAGCTTGTTACTTTCAGTAGGGTAGAGCTGCCACCACCGTAAATTACATATTACGGAACGAATAAGTCTCTGAGCTTTTTTTTAACTGAGAAAACTTGGTTATTTAACGCCCCACGGGCAAAAGACTCAAGATAGGCTATGGCTTAATGTCAACAAATAAAATATTAATGAATTGGCGGGATATTATTAGCTTGAGCAGGAAAAATTGATAAATTACTTATTGACAACAATGAATTCGGCATGCCGCGGTGCAACGACTATTTAGCTAGACAAGTGAAAAATTGACAAAACTTAACTAAACTAAAGATAGGCAAGACAAAAGGTGAACTAAACAAACTTAAAACAAGCAAACAAAATGGGAGAGAGCGATAAAGAGAGGGAAGAGCAAAAAAAACAGAACATAAACACACACACATATATAAGCAAAAGTGAGCAAAATTTGCTGCTGGACTAGAATAAGGAGATTTACACTAATGCATCTGGTCCAGCGGCGGCAAAGTAATGAAAAGCATAAAATTAAATGGGATACGCAAGGAGGCAAACGGAGGGACAACAATTTACACGGGGTGGAGATTGAAGAAATCCCATAGCAAGATGGGGTGCGTGACAAAAATTAAGGAAAACTGTCCCTTCAAGGGGAAACAAAATAACGGCTTGGGAAACGTACATTTGACGGGAAACATCAATTCAAAAGTTAACAAACTGCTAATAAATAAAAATTAAAAAAAACCAGGGGCAGCCACCTGCTACACATGCCAAAATTAGGTATGCAAAGTTAGTGTGCATCACTCCTAAGAAAATAGTATGCATGCACACCTGGCATGCACTTTATAGAATCACACATAAAAGTTATTGTGAAGTTGAAAAAATATGAAAAAAGTTCTTTTTTAAGTGCAAATTTCAAGCTTTCTGGTTTTTTCAAGCTCGTAAAAATCATTTAACCAAATCTTTGCGTGTATAAATTTTCTGCTATAAATAGTATTGCTGAAAAAGCATAGAAAGCAACCAAATTATCTGGTAATAAGGGTCTATTACGCAATTTAAAAAAGTTATTTTATTGTCACAATGTAAAAAAGGTCATTTATCATCGCAACACCAGCATATTTTTTAGAATGGCCATGTGAGGTCGGGGGGGTTTGAAAACTATTCTCTGCTGGGCTTCTTGAAATTCGTTTGTTCTCGTTTGTTCAAATCGGTGCGCTTTGTCGTTTCAAACAAACTTAACGAAGATTTCGGCTTGTAGATGACAGGGAGCTCCACTGCTAAGTTCCTTAGGCTCAGGGGGAGGGTAGCTGTGGTCGCGGCTGAGCGGTCTAGTATGCCGACGTTCAGAAGGCTGAATGCAGAGATTTGTAGCCAATGAAGGGCACTTCAAAATAAACTAAAATTTCTTGAGAGTGTTACTAATAGTAGTAGGTCGCTGCTGTAGGAAAAGCTCTAAAGCTGGAAACTAGCTCAAGTTTGCTCTAGCGCTTCTCGATAGACCTCTAAGGGTCAAAATAAAGTGCTTCCAAGGTCACGAAGTTAAGACACCGTTTCACACACAGAACTAAATGGGCTGGTATAAATATTTGGCCAAAAACTGGGTAATTATTATTAGGCGTCACTAAGTTAAGTAGCTAGATTAAGTATAACAAAACAATTCGCTTAATTATTAGACTTAAATTGGTGGACAAGGAGCTGGTCGGGTCAGGATACTGGGCTTACAAGATAGGGGCCTCTCATAGTAGTCTGAGTTGGGTTGGCGGGATTCCTAGGAGTTCAGGCAAAGGACACGAGAGACTCTTAAATTAGGTTCTTAGGAACCACCGGGTGGAAGCGGGTTACCCCGGGTGGGACCAAAGAGACACACGGTGGGGAGAGAGGAAGGTACACCAGGTGGTCACGACTAAACACCGGGTGGACCCTATGGAAAACGCAGTAAAACAAAATTAGCCAAGGGGTGGGAAAGAAAATTACATTTGCGTAAAACGCTTTCTGCACAGGGAAAGTGACGTCAATGTTCGGAATCCACTGAGTAAAATCATTCACCCTGTGGAAAATAAGGTTACATTCAGTGGGAGGTAGTGGGAGGCCTCGCCTACCAGACATGCACTATATTTTTTTGATGTGCATTTATGATTATTCAATTTTTGTTTGGGCATGCACCCAGAATGATCCGGATTATGGTATTAGATTAGGCTCTTATTCCTTCTCATAATGCATATTTAATCTACAAATTATGATTCGCGATTTGTAATTCATAAATTACAGTTGAAAAAATACAAATCTTGCATAGAAATAGTTTGTATTAATTACAATGTGTGATATAATGATGTAAAAATAAACTGCAACATTAAATCTTAGCTTGTTTATAAAATAAAATGCTTAAAATTGTTAAAAATATAATTTAAAAGTGCAAAAACTAGACCAAAAGTGGATTAAAAGCCCCAAACCATTTTTTGGTTAACTGGTTAACTAGAATTGGCATCCCTAGGCATAAGTTAATAATATAACCTATTGCAATGAAACACAATTATACCCTATTGGAATATGTAGACAAAAGGTATCTAACCATCTATCACAATTTTGGAATTTTACAATGGCACATAGTGGCTAGAGTAAAGGCAGGTAGTATTGCAGCATAGTATAGTTTTTGGATAAATAACAAAAGTAACTATGACTGTCCTGATCAGTCTAAATGCCATGTTATCTAATTAGTACTAGGCCTATGCCTATATTTGGTGCAAAAGTTAACATGTTCTGTCTTATCACATTTTGAGCTACAATTTTAGACCCCATGTTGCATATCTATAAGTTTTTACACTTATTCCAATAGGGACAATATATAAAAATATTTAAAAAATTAAAATAATTTGGTCCTAGGCTCTATATCAGTGCAAACATACTCAAAACTTAGTAATCAAAAATTTATTTCAAAATAAAAAGGAGACTTCAGTTTTAAACTTTTGTTCTATTTAAATATATTATGGAAACCCTATATATATATAAAATTTTGTAATACTCACTTTATTAAAAATTGACAAAAGTATGCTACAAATTGTAGACAAAAAATCTAATCATATTTTTAACTTTGTCAAAACTCTTTTTATTAATTATTCATAAAAGTTGTAATTCCTGAAACTCTGGTAACAAAGTTTCTTTACTAGCATTGGATTAATAATATCAACATAACAATTTATAGGCCTTTTCTTTTCTTTAAGTTTAAAAAAACAATATTAAGGCTACAGAAGCTGTAGACTCCAAGTTCAAACCAAGTCTATAGAAATAACTAGCAGTCTATTCTCCTCTGTTAGGAAGGCAATCAAACATATTAACCATATATTGGTTTTTACCCTAGTATAGTCACTATGGTTAATCACTCAAGGAAAATTGTTTAAAGTAAAAAAGACATAGTAAAAGTAAAGTAAGACAAAGTAAAGAAAAAGGGAAAAACAAAAGAAATACTCTCAAAATGATAGCATAGGTCTAACCAAAGGTAAACATATTTTTAGAATGATAATTGTAAAGGGAAAAACTTTTGTCTATTGCATTCAAATAGTTATGACTTTTTTAAGGTATAATAAGGCTTAAGGCACATAAATAATGTAAATAATAAAAATAAAAATAATAAGGTACCACTAAACCAAAACATTTTGTACAAAAATTAATGTTTTATATATGAATTAGCATATTTCAAACTGAAAAAAAAATAGATGTGGTTTCTTAATTTTATGAAATTTGATTTATCCCAACCTATATCTATAGAAGAGACTCACATTGCAATCCATATACTAAAATAGTTTGTTGGTATCTATCTACATGTATCTAGGTATATGATCAATTTTAGAAAATGGAACACTAATATATATAGGTATGAATGTCTGCATAATATATATAGCAATTTTAAAATTGAGTTTCAAAGAGAGAGAGAACATTTTCAGAAAGGTAACTCTTTTAATATTAGCTAATATACAGCCATAATTATAACACTTCATATTCACTAATAGAAGCGACTACTATGTCTTTTGCAGCACAGTGGATAACAATGGCGAAAAATGCCTCTGGATTTCACACTGATGTTATTCTAGTCGCAACTGGGCTGACTTTTCTGAAGCTCCTGTTCTCACAGCTATAGTAAGTGCCATATTAGAAATATATAAATGCTCCAAAAATCAATAATTGTTTCACATTTTTGATTGAGTATAAAGTTGCTATTATATTCTTTATTCAGCTATTCAACCGACTTTGAGGTGCACAGGAATTGGTTAGCCATCACCCACTCTTTGCCACTGAGCAAGTGGTACTCTGAGGTAAGGTTTAATTAACAAGCAAGTTTTTTTTTAATTTTGTTGTGCCTTTTTAAACTGGCACTGTTTCTGCAACAGTCAGTCTGTCACCACGACAGTATTCAGGTTGTCACCTGTCACCCAATATTCACTGTCACTGCCCCGGTATATTCACTGTCACTGCCCCAGTATTTACTGTCACTGCCCCAGTATTCACTGTCACTGCCCCAATATTCGCTGTCACTGCCCCGGTATTCACTGTCACTGCCCTAGTATTCACTGTCACTGCCCCAGTATTCACTGTCACTGCCCCGCTATTCACTGTCACTGCCCCAGTATTCACTGTCACTGCCCCGCTATTCACTGTCACTGCCCCAGTATTCACTGTCACTGCCCCAGTATTCACTGTCACTGCCCCGCTATTCACTGTCACTGCCCCAGTATTCACTGTCACTGCCCCAGTATTCACTGTCACTGCCCCGCTATTCACTGTCACTGCCCCGCTATTCACTGTCACTGCCCTAGTATTCACTGTCACTGCCCCAGTATTCACTGTCACTGCCCCGCTATTCACTGTCACTGCCCCAGTATTCACTGTCACTGCCCCAGTATTCACTGTCACTGCCCCAGTATTCACTGTCACTGCCCCAGTATTCACTGTCACTGCCCCAGTATTCACTGTCACTGCCCCAGTATTCACTGTCACTGCCCCAGTATTCACTGTCACTGCCCCAGTATTCACTGTCACTGCCCCAGTATTCACTGTCACTGCCCCAGTATTCACTGTCACTGCCCCAGTATTCACTGTCACTGCCCCAGTATTCACTGTCACTGCCCCAGTATTCACTGTCACTGCCCCAATATTCGCTGTCACTGCCCCGGTATTCACTGTCACTGCCCTAGTATTCACTGTCACTGCCCTAGTATTCACTGTCACTGCCCCAGTATTCACTGTCACTGCCCCGCTATTCACTGTCACTGCCCCAGTATTCACTGTCACTGCCCCAGTATTCACTGTCACTGCCCCAGTATTCACTGTCACTGCCCCAGTATTCACTGTCACTGCCCCAGTATTCACTGTCACTGCCCCAGTATTCACTGTCACTGCCCCAGTATTCACTGTCACTGCCCCAGTATTCACTGTCACTGCCCCAGTATTCACTGTCACTGCCCTAGTATTCACTGTCACTGCCCCAGTATTCACTGTCACTGCCGTCACCAACCAATTTCTCTCAGAATACATCTCAATGGACTCTGGACTACCCACCCTACTTTGCCTACTTCGAGTGGAGCCTCTCGCAGCTGGCTGCACTTGTCGATCCGGGCATGCTGAATGTCAGCAATTTGAACTACGCCTCCGGCGCCACAGTCATGTTCCAGAGAGTCAGCGTCATTGTCAGCGATGCTGCCCTGGTTGCTGCCTGTCTGGCGTGAGTTCCCCGCTTGTTTAATGCCAATTCCTGTGTTTGCGCCATTGCAGCGGCTGGTGGGTCATAGAATAGTTTAGAACGGACCATAGACAGGGTTTAAAACAGGTCATATGCGGGATTTAAAACAGGTCATATGCGGTGTTTAAAACAGGTCATATGTAGGGTTTAAAACAGGTCATAGACAACGTTTAAAACAGGTCATAGACAACGTTTAAAACAGGTCATAGACAACGTTTAAAACAGGTCATAGACAACGTTTAAAACAGGTGATAGACAGCGTTTAAAACAGGTCATAGACAGGGTTTAAAACAAATCATAGACAGGGTTTAAAACAGGTCATAAGATAGGAGTTAACAAGACATTATGTTAAAATTAGGTCCCTGATATGTTATACATGTAGATAGGTTCTTAAAGTTGACATGCGGAGGTATTGATCCGCCTTTGCCAATTATTTCTCCAAGCTCAGAATTGTCTCCGACGTAGGCGGCGCGGCTTCGAAATCGGCGACGCGCGGCGGTCGCGGTGGCGTCGGCGCGCCAGCATTGTGGACGGCCCTGTTGTTGCTGTGCAACTTTGGACTGCTCATCGTTGATCGTGAGAACTGTGGCTTTGGGCTGGCCAGCTGCATTGCGTTTGACTTCAGGCTTTTGGCGCTTCAGTGTCTTGTCTGCCTTCAGTGTCTGTCTTGTCTGTCTCACTGTCTGTCTGTCTGTCTGTCTGTCTCACTGTCTATGTCTGTCTGTCTGTCTGTCTGTCTGTCTGTCTGTCTGTCTGTCTGTCTGTCTCTCTCACTGTCTGTCTGTCTGTCTGTCTGTCTGTCTGTCTGTCTGTCTGTCTGTCTGTCTGTCTCTCTCACTGTCTGTCTTGTCTCTCTCACTGTCTGTCTTGTCTCTCTCACTGTCTGTCTTGTCTCTCTCACTGTCTGTCTTGTCTCTCTCACTCTCTGTCTTGTCTCTCTCACTCTCTGTCTTGTCTCTCTCACTCTCTGTCTTGTCTCTCTCACTCTCTGTCTTGTCTCTCTCACTCTCTGTCTTGTCTCTCTCACTCTCTGTCTTGTCTCTCTCACTCTCTGTCTTGTCTCTCTCACTCTCTGTCTTGTCTCTCTCACTCTCTGTCTTGTCTCTCTCACTGTCTTGTCTGCCTTGACTGCGTGTTCTGCCTGCCTGCCTGTCTGTCCGGTTGTCTTGTTCTATCTAAATGCATTCCGTCTATCTTTCTAACCCTACGGACATTCACCCCACCCCGCAGACATTCACTTCCAGTACAACGGCATGCTGACCGGCCTTCTGATTGGCTCCCTGCTGTGCATCAGACGCGGACACGCCAAGGCCGGGGCTCTGCTGTTCGCCGCCCTGTTGAACTTCAAGCACATTTATTTGTACTGCGCGCCTGCCCTGTTTGTCTACTTGCTGCGGCATTATTGCATCGGCCGGTTTTCGACAGGTATTTTGGTTGAGACCAGCTGACTGTTTAGTTGTCTTGTTGTATTCCTGTATTCCTACACTGTGCCGCTCCAATATCTTGCACTTCAGGCCATCTGGCTGTTAAGCTGCCCGCTATTGGCGGCAGTCTGAGCGTAGCTCGGCTGGCCTCTCTTGGCGGGATTGTTCTGGCCGTGCTGGCCACTTCTCTGGCCCCGTTCGCCTATCACGTGAGTCCTCGTTTGTTGTTGGCGGGGGTCAGAGACAGGTCATAGTCGGATTAGGCCATAGACAGGTCATATTCGGATTGGGCCATAGACAGGTCTTAGTCGGATTAGGCCATAGACAATTCAGAGTCGGATTAGGCCATAGACAAATCATAGTCGGATTGCGCCATAGACAGGTCATAGATTGGGCCATAGACAAATCATAGTCGGATTGGGCCATAGGTCATTCATAGTCGGATTTGGCCATAGACAGGTCATTCATAGTCGGATTAGACCATAGACAGTTCGTAGTCGGATCGGGCCGTACCACAGGTTAGAGTCGAATAATTTTACGTGCTTGTAAATACTCGTAGAATTAAACTCAACTTTTAGTGATGCAGTTTCAATACTAATTTAAGTAGTATGTTTAGCTTGCGTCAGAAGAGTTGCAAATAAATAAATAATTTTTTGTACTTTTGGGCGTCGCAGATTCCCCAGCTGCTGTCCCGCCTGTTTCCATTTAAACGCGGCCTCTGCCACGCGTACTGGGCGCCGAATTTTTGGACTCTGTACAACTGCTTGGACAAGCTGCTGGAGATTGTCGGTGAGTGTGCCGCTTTCAGTTTGCCGATTTCATAGATCTGTCGATAGACCCGCCTCTAACTTCTTTTTACTCGAATTCTCAGGTTGTCGCCTCGGCCTGCTCACCAAGCAGCCAGGAGTCGGCGTCATGACGGGTGGTCTGGTTGAGGAGTTTGAGCACGCTGTGCTGCCCAGCATCAGGCCGGTGCACACCTTCCTGCTGACTGCGCTGTTTCTGCTGGTGAGACGGCACTGATACTTAGATGCCCTATCTGTAGTGACTCAATTTCTAATATTCTAGTCAATAAGAAATAGATGTAAATACAGACAGTTCACCCTAGGGCCTAGGACAGTAGACAGTAGGGTCATAGACAGTAGACACTAGGGTCATACAGACAGTAGACACTAGGGTCATACAGACAGTAGACAGTAGGGTCATAGACAGTAGACACTAGGGTCATAGACAGTAGACAGTAGGGTCATAGACAGTAGACACTAGGGTCATAGACAGTAGACATTAGGGTCATAGACAGTAGACACTAGGGTCATAGACAGTAGACAGTAGGGTCATAGACAGTAGACACTAGGGTCAAAGACAGTAGACAGTAGGGTCATAGACAGTAGACAGTAGGGTCAAAGACAGTAGACAGTAGGGTCATAGACAGTAGACAGTAGGGTCAAAGACAGTAGACAGTAGGGTCATAGACCAGTAGACAGTAGGGTCAAAGACAGTAGACAGTAGGGTCATAGACAGTAGACACTAGGGTCATAGACAGTAGACAGTAGGGTCATAGACAGTAGACACTAGGGTCATAGACAGTAGACATTAGGGTCATAGACAGTAGACACTAGGGTCATAGACAGTAGACAGTAGGGTCATAGACAGTAGACACTAGGGTCAAAGACAGTAGACAGTAGGGTCATAGACAGTAGACAGTAGGGTCAAAGACAGTAGACAGTAGGGTCATAGACAGTAGACAGTAGGGTCAAAGACAGTAGACAGTAGGGTCATAGACCAGTAGACAGTAGGGTCAAAGACAGTAGACAGTAGGGTCATAGACAGTAGACACTAGGGTCATAGACAGTAGACAGTAGGGTCATAGACAGTAGACACTAGGGTCATAGACAGTAGACAGTAGGGTCATAGACAGTAGACAGTAGGGTCATAGACAGTAGACAGTAGGGTCATAGACAGTAGACAGTAGGGTCATAGACAGTAGACACTAGGGTCATAGACAGTAGACAGTAGGGTCAAAGACAGTAGACACTAGGGTCATAGACAGTAGACAGTAGGGTCATAGACAGTAGACACTACAGTAGACACTAGGCATTGAAAGCGAAAATAGAGACAGGCAACAGGCAGGTAGGGTCACTGATAGCGGGCCAAAATAGTGGTGGAAAGGGGTCATAGACAGGCGATAATCAGAGCTCAAAGTCTGCCTTTCCCTGCTCACCGACAGCCCATCCTGTATCGCACCTGGTCTCCTGTGTCCGGCAAGCCGTCCCGAACTCTGTGCATCGAGTCAGCCGTCCTCTGCGCCTGGACCGCGTACAATTTCGGCTGGCACGTGCACGAGAAAGCCATACTGCTCATTATACCCCTGCTCATGTAAGTATATTTGTATAAGCAGTCAGTTTGCTTTGAATTAGATGTTACTAAGTGAGGTTTGATTTATTAATCTGAATTTTCCACAGCCTCCTGATGTTCGAATCCGAGTTTCACGCCCGACTGGCCCTTCTGGTGCTGCCGATCGGGCATTTCTCACTGTTCCCGCTGCTCTTCACCAGCTATGGTATGCGTGTGTTTAGCTGACCATGTGTAGCGACGTTTATACCTAGGTAGTAGTTGTTTAAGGAATTCTTGTAGAGTGTAATTACATTAGGGTCATAGCCGGGGGACATATTAGAATCATAGACAGCCAGGGGCAGATTAATGTCAAACAGCCGGGGGCAGATAGGGTCAAACAGCCGGGGGCAGATTAGGGTCATAGACAGCCTGGGAAGATTAGAGTCATAGACAGCCGGGGGCAGATTAGGGTCATAGACAGCCTGGGAAGATTAGAGTCATAGACAGCTGGGGGGGCAGATTGAGTCATTGACAGCCGGGGGGCAGATTTAGGGTCATAGACAGCCGCAGGGAGGGGGGATTGGGGTCATAGACAGCTGCGGGCAGATTAGGGTCAAACAGCCGGGGGCAGATTAGGGTCATAGACAGCTGGGGGGCAGATTGAGTCATTGACAGCGGGGGGCAGATTTGGTCATAGCCAGCCGGGGGGGGGCAGATTGGGTCATAGTCATCCAAGGGAGCAGATTGGGTCATAGACATCCGGAGGGGTCAGATTAGGGTCATAGACAGCCGCGGACAGATTGGGGTCATAGACAGCTGGGGGGCAGATTGTGTCATAGACAGCATAAGGGAGGCAGCTTAGGGTCATAGACAGCCGGATGGCAGATTAGGGTTATAGACAACCATGGGGGCAGATTCAGGGTCATAGACAGCCTAAGGGAGGGGGCAGCTTAGGGTCCTAGACAGCCATGAGGGCAGATTAGGGTCATAGACAGCCGGGGGCAGATTAGGGTCATAGACAGCTGGGGGCAGATTAGGGTCATAGACAACGAGGGGCATATTAGGGTCATAGACAGCGGGGGGGCAGATTAGGGTCATAGACAGCCGGGGCAGAGTAGGGTCAAAGACAGCCGGGGGCAGATTAGAGTCATAGCCGGGTGGGGGCAGATTAGGGTCAAAGACAGCCGGGGGGCAGATTAGAGTCAAAGACAGCCGGGGGCAGATTAGGGTCATAGCCGGGGGGCAGATTAGAGTCAAAGACAGCCGGGGGCAGATTAGGGTCATAGCCGGGGGGCAGATTAGGGTCATAGCCGGGTGGGGGGCAGATTAAGGTCAAAGACAGCCGGGGGCAGATTAGGGTCATAGACAGCCGGGGGCAGATTAGGGTCCAACAGCCGGGGGCAGATTAGAGTCATAAACAGCCGAGGGCAGATTGAGTCATTGACAGCCGGGGGCAGATTTAGGGTCATAGACAGCCGCGGGGAGGGGCAGATTGGGGTCATAGACAGCCGCGGGGAGGGGCAGATTGGGGTCATAGACAGCCGCGGGGAGGGGCAGATTGGGGTCATAGACAGCTGCAGGCAGATTAGGTTCAAAGACAGCCAGGGGGCAGATTAGGGTCATAGCCGAGTGGGGGGCAGATTAGGGTCATAGACAGCGGGGCGGGGCAGATTAGGGTCAAAGACAGCCGGTGGCAGATTAGGGTCAAAGACAGCCGGGGGGGGGGGCAGATTAGAGTCACAGCCAAGTTCATAAATATCCTGGCCCGCCCGCAGAGTGCTGGATCAAGTACAGCTTATTCGCCAGCTACACCCTGGCGACGGCTCACGCAGTCAGCCTCGAATTCCCAGCTTTGCTGTCCGCACCGAGCCGCCTGCTGCCTCCGTGCGTGATCGGCCTGGCCCCGTTGCTATTGGCAAGTGACTGGCTTCTGCCGCAGCTGCTGGCTCCGCGGCTGCCCTTCCTGCCGCTGATGCTGACCTCCCTGTACTGCGCTGTGTGCCTGGCCTGGGCCTACTGCACACTGCTTGCCCGCTTCCTGCTGCCTGTCGGTGCCGCGAAGCAGAAAACTGGCTGACCGGCTGCTCTGGAGCAGACCATTCGCTAATTCAAACCTTCACGGATCCGACCCTTCACGGATCCGACCCTTCATGGATCCGACCCTTCATGGATCCGACCCTTCATGGATCCGACCCTTCATGGATCCGACCCTTCACGAATCTGACCCTTGGCGGATCCAACCCATTCACGGATCCGACCCATTCACGGATCCGACCCATTCACGGATCCGATCCTTCACGGATCCGATCCTTCACTAATTCAAACCCTCACTGATTCGACCCTTCACAAAATCCGAGTTCTCGCATTCCTTATCGAGGCTTTATTTAAATTCTAAGCCAACAAAAAATCGTGTGTTGCTACTATACGTAGTTTTATAACAATTTGCCAAATTATTGTAAAATCAATGCATTAACTGTGCTTCTGCTTCAATATTTTCTGCTTTCTGGTGTCCTTTGTCTTTTTATATTACTTTTTTTTTGCTATGCCAGTGCCCTAATCAGTTTAGCATTTCCATATGCGGTGGGAGCATTTATGAGCAGGCCTGAATTCAATATCTTTTTTAACTACAAGGGATATACATAGTTAATAAATTGGTGCAGCCAGAAGTGTCCGGTGATTTCAGTTCGCAGAGCTTATGAGCAATGGGTCCCAGCCACATCCAATAGCAATAGCTGCAGTCAGGCTGCAGTCACCATGGCCTTGGCATAACCGAGACCAATGCCAAGTTAGTTTCACTGGCCCCCAAGATTGTCTATGGCCAAAAGCCCATTGATTCAGTGCAAAGCCAGCGAGACAGAAGCTGTCTGTGGTAAAAACTTCACTCGCTGCTGTGTTGACTATAACTGATATGCGATTGTATCTTGCTAGTGTCTATTTTAACTGACTTGTTATACTGTGTAAGAAACGCAGTGTCTGGACCATAGACAACTGCGTCGATTACACGCTGACCAAAATAAATGAAAGTACGACGTATATCTATTTTTTCAAGCTTCAAGTAACTGATTATATAAACTGTTAACTCGCAATGTAAATCAGTGATTCCGTCCGCCATGTCCCTAACCACGAAACAGTTGTAGAGCGGTCCGTTGAAATTGAACACAATAGGTCGATTGCCATTGGTAGACGGATGACCTCCATGAAGCGTTCGAGTTTTCGAACGTAGAGATTCGTGACAGGTGTAACACTACGACTAATGGCTCCATCTTCAATCCCAGTCACTATTTTCTCAAGATCAAGTAGTTCGTTCTCCTCGCCTGGAAGCTGCGCAAATAGCTTCTCCAACAAACTCTTCAATCTCAATCCGAGCTCTTCAGGTCGATTTCTGCTGGCTAGGGCAGTTGATTCTGCGAAATATTGTTCATGACTTCCTTGAGCAGGCGTTAAACCGGATATCATTTCGTTTGAAAGGCTCGCAAATCTATAGCTGCAGGCGAATTGTTTGAGCGGGCTCCATTCTAAAATTCTATTTGCTATCTCGATTGCTCTTTCCTTATAGTCTTGCAGTCAGTGTGAAAGAAGAGTTGTCTATGAAATATACTATTGAGATACAATCACACTAATATATCGATGCCTTGTGATACGGAGGCATCGTATCACTGTTCTATTCTGAGCGCACTCGTGCCATAGACTATTTTATTATCACGGGGCATTGATATATTATTCTACCATTTGCAATTCATTTGGTCTTATCTGCTAGACTATTTCAAATTTACCACAGACAGCTGTGTTCCCGCAAAACTTTTGTCCCCCAGGCTTTTACATTAAACAGCTGGCCTCGTGCTGCCACTGTATCGACTTGTACCTGAGCTTCAACATTCTTCATTCGCACCCGAGACCATAGACTATCAATTTGGCTACTACCATAAAGAAAAACTTCAGTAAACGAAAAGGTTTTGTAGTTTGAAGGAATTCGATTTAAGTCATTCTGTCTGCAGCCACTCATTGCAGCTGACTCGTTCCAGACCCCGCGGCCCCATCCATGTTGGCAGATGAAGACTAGCATTTTATTGCTAATGATGCAGTTACAGTTGGGTAATCACTTGGTATAGTCCCCCCTGGCCCGTGCGCCTTCGCCTCATCCATTTGGCTAGCAATTTTATACGCGCAGACTATGCATAAAATTTCCCTATAAAGCTTCGATATTGTCGGCGAGTCGGCCCCGCGGAACACCGCCCCAAAATCGATGAGGCTCCTCGGATTGCACTTTTATTGCTTTTGATCCAGCCATCCATCGGGCTCTCTGCTGGCTGCGTAATGAAATATTCTCTTTCTCGTGTTATCCTTTGTAAATTTCTTCTCCTGTCTGGCCCCGCCCTGGGCTCACCGTAGTTAGGGAGCACTTCACAATATGCATAGCTAGTATAGCTAAGGTATAGCTACTTATTTTATATACTTATTTTATATGAAAAGTATAAAACTTAAATGAATAAGCAGTGAATTAGGCATATAATTATAGCCAACAGTTTTTTAATAATATATTGCTAATAAATAGATACATTCGATTAAAAAGATATTGTAAAATTCAAGTTACTCACTAGTTAGCTTTAAACTATAATTGCTGCATGATATAGCTAGTAACTAAAATAATATGAAGATCAATTAATTGTAAAAAAATATTTATAAAATCCGTTGAAGCAACATGTTTTGAAAGTTATATCAAAATAAGAGCTTTGTATATCTGCTTCTAATAAAAAGCTATCACCATTTTAAAGTGAAAAAAAAGTGAAAAGTTCCTATCTCGCTAGTGCATTTTTCCGTGAAAATCAGCCTTTAATAAATTTTCTAAGAAGCGAAGTGTCCCGTCCTTCTTCTAGTGGTCCTTGGAAAAAAGCTGTCTCTTTCTTAGAATATTTGTCTCGCTCGGTGAGACAAAAATCGGCCCTCAAATATCGAATATGCTTGCCGGGGGGGGATGAGTCTTAGTGCAGATTATAAATAGAGCTTGGGTTGTTTGCTGTCTTAATGCCTATTGGTCAATGGTTCTATCTGCTTATTATAGAAACAACTGGAGTGCTTTTTATCGATTTTTATCGCTATTGTATTTCTGGTGCAGGGCAGACAAGCAAGCAGACGCGCTTCGCAGTAAGTGTTTTTTCTAGCGCTTGCCTTGTGTAGGCGTTGTGATCAGTTTTCTTTCTTTAAATCTGTTTTTTTCCTGCTTACGCGCCAATTTCAACTATCCAAGTTGGGGCTGCCTTGTATTTCGATACACTTGGGTGGCAACAGTTGCCAATGCGGCTGCTCTGATTATTCTAGCTGGTCCGGGGCTGCTCCCACTACTCGCCTCCGTTTATTAATAAATTAATACTTGAAGGCTATTTTTAGGCCGCGGCTGTCGTCAGCACTGCGGCGGCTTTGGGCTTATTTATTATTCAATTGCTATGAGAGTCGTGTGACTCATTGCCCGTCTGGGCTACTCGCGCTGTTATTAGTTGCTGAGGGGCCTGATTGATGGCTGCATAAGTGGGTGGATAGATAGGTAGATATAGATTGATAGATAGATCGATAGATAGATAGATAGAAGATCGATAGATAGATAGATAGATAGACAGATAGATAGATAGATAGATAGATAGATAGATAGATAGATAGATAGATAGATAGATAGATAGATAGATAGATAGATAGATAGATAGATAGATAGATAGATAGATAAATGTAAATGTATAGAAAGGTAAATGTAAATGTAGATAAAAGGTAAATGTATAGAAAAATAGATATAGAGATGGATAGATAGATACTCGTAGATAGATAGATAGATAGATAGATAGATAGGTAGATTGATAGATAGATAGAAAGATAGACAGATAGATAGATAGAAAGATAGACAGATGGATAGATAGATAGATAGATAGATAGATAGGTAGATAGGTAGATTGATAGATAGATAGACAGATAGATAGATAGATAGATAGATAGTAAATAGAGATGGATAAATGGACTATCTAGTAGGATATTTATCATCTAGATTATCAGTACTGATCGGATCGAACGCTCGAGAAAGTCCGAATGCAGGCTGTCGGATTTCATCCGCCTTGAATTGTGCCAAACAGGCTTTAAATGAATGCAAGTTGAAGAGACTTCTACCCGAACTAATTTTATGAGTCCTTTTTGCGGCCGGGTCAATAGATATTGATAATAAGACACGAGTGTATGTGTAAACAGGTGGGCTGATAATAGGCTCAGGTGATTAAGTATTGATAAACACATTATAGGCACTAAGCATATTCACATTTCACATTCCCAATAAACACCTTTTTCATGCATATTGAGAACGGCAGCATCGGCAGTTCCAGGCATCTAGCTGCGCCCAGGCCTCTAAATCGAAACTGGACCCCAGCAGCACCGCCAGACCGCTTCTAGTGGTGCAGCAGTGCGGAGTTCCATTCGCATAAGCGGAAACTGAAGATGAAGCTGTCTGATGAGGCTGAACAGGAGCTGGCCCAGGTGGAGAGCGTGCTGAAACCGCTGCCCAATGTGAAACTGGAGGCGCGGCTGGACACCACGCTCAGATTTCAGGTTAGTTCTAGGTGTACTTTTAGAGTGCGCAGGAAACATAATTGTAGTTCTGTCAATCAAAGGTCTCATTATTTTATCCTGGATATGCTGGAACTGCTGAGAGCAATAAAGCAGAACTTGCAATACAGAATGCAGCAAATCATATTGCCAACAGGAGTGGAACGAATGGGGAGAGCATGCGAGTGCATGAGGCGAACGCATGCTCATTTAATAGTTGGTGCTGCCCTTGCAGTTCAATCTGCTGGACACCTCTGGATTGAGTCCGGGATCTCGATGCTAATGAAGGGATTTTGAAATTTAGTGTGGGGGTGTTGGGATTTAGTGTGGGGGTGTTGGGATTTAGTGTGGGGGTGTTGGGATTTAGTGTGGGGGTGTTGGGATTTAGTGTGGGGTGTTGGGATTTAGTGTGGGGGTGTTGGGATTTAGTGTGGGGGTGTTGGGATTTAGTGTGGGGGTGTTGGGATTTAGTGTGGGGGTGTTGGGATTTAGTATGGGGGTGTTAGGATTTAGTGTGGGGGTGTTGGGATTTAGTGTGGGGGTGTTGGAATTTAGTGTGGGGTGTTAGGATTTAGGATTTAGTGTGGGGTGTTAGGATTTAGTGTGGGGGTGTTAGGATTTAGTGTGGGGTGTTAGGATTTAGTGTGGGTGTTAGGATTTAGTGTGAGGTGTTAGGATTTAGTGTGGGGTGTTAGGAATTAGGATTTAGTGTGGGGTGTTAGGAATTAGAATTTAGTGTGGGGTGTTAGGATTTAGTGTGGGGGTGTTAGGATTTAGTGTGGGGTGTTAGGATTTAGTGTGGGGTGTTAGGAATTAGGATTTAGTGTGGGGTGTTAGGATTTAGTGTGGGGGTGTTAGGATTTAGTGTGGGGTGTTAGGATTTAGTGTGGGGTGTTAGGATTTAGTGTGGGGGGTGTTAGGATTTAGTGTGGGGGTGTTGGGATTTAGTGTGGGGGTGTTGGGATTTAGTGTGGAGATATTGGGATTTAGTGTGAGAATTTTGAAATTTACTGTGTGGGTGTTGGGATTTAGTGGGAATATTGGGAATTAGTGTGGGGATCTTGGGATTTAGTGTGGGGATATTGGGATTTAGTGTGGGATCTTGGGATTTAGTGTGGGATCTTGGGATTTAGTGTGGGATCTTGAGATTTAGTGTGATGATCTTGGGATTTAGTGTGATGATCTTGGGATTTGATTGTCGCATAATTGCACCTTGGGATTTAAAAATTCAACCTCAAATTACCTCAGCACGTCACCAAATACATTATGTTAATTGAGTCTGTCCAGGAGCATGTTCTACTGTTGATGGGGCTGTTAATAACCCGCGTCCCGCTGTCATCAGGTGAGCTTCTCCGCCAAGAAGACGCTGATCCTGCGCTGCCACCTACCGAGGGCTATCCCGCCAGCCGGCTGGTCGCGGAGATCCGCAGCAAGACGCTCAGCCAGAAGCTCACGGACGGCCTGGCCCAGCTGGCCGAGGCCGAGGCCGAGAAGGCCACCGGGGGCCGCAGGTCGCCCGCACGGTTGCCTTCGTGCACAACTGGCTGCGGGACAACCCGCTCTGCTCGGCCGCCGAGGAGATCGCCGAGATCAAATCGCGCCTGCTGGACAAGCAGGAGGGCGACCGGCTGAAGCTGCTGCAGGCCGAGTCCCGGGTGCAGCTGACCGCCGCCAAGGCCGGCTACCGCCTGAGCCTGCAGCTCACACTGCCTAATGACTATCCGGAGTCCAGGGCTGAGGTGAGGCCGGCGACTGACAGACACTAAGAGACAGACAGACAGACAGACACACAGACACACAGACAGACAGACAGACAGACAGACAGACAGACAGACACTAAGACAGACAGACACACAGACAGACAGACACACAGACAGACAGATACTAAGACAGACAGACAGACAGACAGACAGACAGACAGACAGACAGACAGACACTAAGACAGACAGACACACTAAGACAGACAGACAGACAGACAGACAGACAGACACTAAGACAGACAGACACAAAGACAGACAGACAGACAGACAGACGGACACTAAGACAGACAGACACTAAGACAGACAGACACTAAGACAGACAGACACAAAGACAGACAGACAGACAGACAGACGGACACTAAGACAGACAGACACTAAGACAGACAGACAGACACTAAGACAGACAGACACACAGACAGACAGACACTAAGACAGACAGACACACAGACAGACAGACACTAAGACAGACAGACACACAGACAGACACTAAGACAGACAGACACACAGACAGACAGACACTAAGACAGACAGACACACAGACAGACAGACACTAAGACAGACAGACACACAGACAGACAGACACTAAGACAGACACTAAGACAGACAGACACTAAGACAGACAGACAGACACTAAGACAGACAGACAGACAGACACTAAGACAGACAGACACTAAGACAGACAGACAGACAGACACTAAGACAGACAGACACTAAGACAGACAGCAATATCAGCAGCCAAATGAGCTCCTAATCTCCCCACTCGGACAGGTGGAGCTGCTCTCCTCCAACCTGCCATCATCGGTTTCACGCCAGGCCGTCGCCCGCTCCGCTGAGATCGCCCGCCGCTGCGTCGAGCCGCCGAGCTACCGTGGCAAGGACAAGAAGCTTCGCCAGCAGGCGGCGGCCTGGAAGCCCTCGCCCTGCCTGCTGCCCGTTGCCGAATTCGCTTTCAGCTTCCTGCGCAGCTGCGCCACCCAGCGGTGCCCCGTCTGCGACAAGCCGGCTTTGGCGACTGCGGCCGCTGCGACGGCGACGGCGTCTTCGGTCGAGGACCCTGCCGACCAGCTGGAGTTCGTGGCCTGCGGCCATTTGTATCACGCCGGCTGTCTGAAGGCCTACATGACTTCGCCACCGTACAGCCCGGATGGCAAGCCGTGCCGGCATGCTGGCTGCGGGCAGCCGGTCTGTCACGAGCGCTTCCGCACCTCCGCCAAGGTGCTGGAGTCCCGCTGGGCCGCCCAGCAGGCCAAGGAGCGGGAGCTGGCCGAGGTGGCAGACTTCTTCAACTGAGTGGGGTTCGGATTTAAACCCGATCCTGGGATTCCGTGTGGGATATTGGGATTTAGTGCGGGGATCTTGGCATTTAGTGAAGGGGATTTTAGGATTTAGTGTCGGAATATTGGGATTTTAGTGTGGGAATATTGGCATTTAGTGTGGGGATATTGGCATTTAGTGAAGTGGATCTTGGGATTTAGTGAGGGGATCTTGGGATTTAGTGAGGGGATCTTGGGATTTAGTGAGGGGGATTTTGGGATGTGGCGAGGGATCTAAGGATTTAGCTTGATAGTTTCTGGATCTTAGACTCTAATCTAGAGATCGTGGGGGTTTTACATGCTACTGACAAGTAGAGATTGTAACTACAAATGCGGTATGTTCTTATTAAGTCTATTATTCCTGCATAATTGTATCCGGGGCTTAGAGAATTAAACTCAGGTGACCCTTCACGTAATCAAATATGGAATTGAGCAGGTGGAGTTGAGCCAGACAATGCGTGCACTGTGTGAGGCTTCGGAGATTTTTCTGCTCCCGTGCATATGAACCGCCTTTCTATATTACACCCAGTTATATGAGTACCCGTTCGTTCCTTTGGCATCGCCGGGCTCCCGGCTAAAAGTGCAGGTGTACCTGTGCTCATTAAGGCATCCGTTTTCGTGCATGTGTTGGGAAGCCTCTCTGTTATTCGAGCCTAATTTTGACTAGTTAATGTATTTATATTTGTGTTCCACTTATTATTGTCTAATTGCTTGACTTAATATAATATTTACTGTCAGTGACTTCTAACAGCTATTTACCGCTTCAGAGTTACAGATTTCACTCGTGTTGAGTTTGCATTTATTTTTTATTTTTTATATTTGCAATATTTGTTTTATTCTCAGTGCAAATCCCTTTAGACACTGGAGGATAGTAGTCCCCTTCCTATCCTCACTGATCCCCATTCTATCCTCACTGATCCACGTTCTATCCTCACTGATCCACGTTCTATCCTCACTGATCCACGTTCTATCCTCACTGATCCCCATTCTATCCTCACTGATCCCCATTCTATCCTCACTGATCCCCGTTCTATCCTCACTGATCCACGTTCTATCCTCACTGATCCACGTTCTATCCTCACTGATCCCCATTCTATCCTCACTGATCCACGTTCTATCCTCACTGATCCCCATTCTATCCTCACTGATCCCCATTATATCCTCACTGATCCCCATTCTATCCTCACTGGTCCCTATTCTATCCTCACTCATCCCCATTCTATCCTCACTCATCCCCATTCTATCCTCACTGATCCACGTTCTATCCTCACTGATCCCCGTTCTATCCTCACTGATCCACGTTCTATCCTCACTGATCCACGTTCTATCCTCACTGATCCCCATTCTATCCTCACTGATCCACGTTCTATCCTCACTGATCCCCATTCTATCCTCACTGATCCCCATTATATCCTCACTGATCCCCATTCTATCCTCACTGGTCCCTATTCTATCCTCACTCATCCCCATTCTATCCTCACTCATCCCCATTCTATCCTCACTGATCCCCATTCTATCCTCACTGATCCCTATTCTATATGTAGTCCGAGGATCAGAATTTGGGCTGTACCGTCCCTGATCCCCTCAATGTACCCTTCACAAGTTATGCCCACCTACTCAAAAAAACAAATTCGGACTCAAAGCTTCCTCAAAATTGTCTTCAGGCGGCCAGCTTCCCCTGCACTCAGGTGCTGTGCACGCAGCAGTTCGACGCCTGCGCCGACTCTGACAATGACGACAACAATGTCTCCGCTGAC
This sequence comes from Macrostomum lignano, assembly GCA_002269645.1. Classification (NCBI taxonomy): domain Eukaryota; kingdom Metazoa; phylum Platyhelminthes; family Macrostomidae; genus Macrostomum; species Macrostomum lignano. The sequence continues at coordinate 288,900 of NIVC01000709.1, forward strand.
GGCCGAGGCCAGCCTCTGGCCCAGCTGGTGCTGATGGGGCCGGCGGGCGGGGCCCAGCATCCGCTGTACACCGGCGAGAACACGGTCGGCCGCATGGACTCCTGCGATGTCCGGATCGAAGACCCCTCGGTGTCCGGCCGGCACGCCTGTCTGGAGCTCGGCCGCGGCCAGCAGCTGGTGTACGACCTGCACTCCACCAACCGGAGCAGGAAGAACGACATGCCGCTGAAGCCGGAGATTCGCTACGACCTTCGAGATGGCGACCAGCTGAGGTTCGGCTTCGTCATGTGCCGCTTCGAACTGCTGAAGCCGCCGGCCAAACCTTCCAAGCCTTCAAAGTCGCCGCAGCCGCAGTCGCCGAGACTCCTGGCTGAGGACGCTGACGGCGGCGGAGACGAGACGCGCGAGGCGCTGCTGCTGGAGCAGAGCCAGTTCTTCGTGCCGACAACGCCGCCGCCGGCAGGCGAGGACGACGACAACCAGGAGACGGATATCGAGGAGGATGCTGGGACTTCCACCGCTGCAGCTGCTGATGGCCGGCCCCCTGCTGCCACGGTGCTGCTGGCTGAAGACAGTCACAACAGCAACGTCGTGCAAGATGATGAGCTCCCAGCGCATCAGCAGTCCGCCGCTGCTGCTGCTGCGGTTGTAGTCCCGGACTCGATTCTGCTCATGCAGTCCACGGAGCGCCTGCACGAAGACGATGCGGACGTTCAGGGCGCGTCCATTGCGGCTACGGAGCCGCTGCCAGCCGCCACGGCAGCTGTGGTCGACAGCAGCAGCACGTCTTTGATCGCCGCTGCCACTGACACGCTGCCGGTGCAGGCAAGCCGCGACGTCTCCTTGGCGGTGCCCACTGAGGCCATCAAGGAAACTGCGCCTCTGCCCGACTCCAGCGCTCTTGACGAGACTTTGCCGTTGACGACCGCCTCTCCCGCTGATGCCGTCACCGTCACCACTGCCACGGCCGTGCGCGCTGCCACGGGCGCTTTCCGTCTGTTCGGCGACGTCCCCAACGGCAACGCCAGCACCGTGCCTAAAAATTCCTTCGCTGGCGATTCCGCTCTGTTCTCAGCCGAGACCCAGCGGCTGGACTGGGCCGCTCCGGCCGCATCGGCTGCGGCTGCGACCGCGGCGGCGGCGGAGGACGTCGGGGATGACGACGAAAACGACGCGGCGCTGTTCGGCATGGAGACGCAGGCCCTGCCGTCTGGGTCTGCGGTCACGCCACCGGCGGCTGCGGCGACTGAGGCTGACAAAGCCAAGCAGCTGGCCGAATTTGATGAAGCTGATGTTGTCGCGGAGACGCCTTGCAAGGCGGCAGAGAGCGAAGATCCGCAGCTTCTGAGCCAGGCTACTCAAGCGGCTGTGAGCGACCAGCCGCCATCGGACTCACTATCGCTGCCCATCGACCGGGGGCTGGTCGGCGCCGTTCGGCGACCTCGGATCGATTCGTCGCCGTCCTCGTCGTCTCCGTCCAGTCCGGAAGCGGCGGCGGCGGCTCCGGCTGTGTCGGGGTCTGCAGCTTCTGGCAGCAGCGGTGCCGATCGCGGCGGTTGGCTTAGCAAAGCCCATCTCGCTTTGCCGTTGACTGCCAAACCTGCAGCGGCCAGTCGGGGCGGTCCCGGCGGTGGCAGGGGCCGCGGCAGGGGCAGAGGCGCCCGGCAATCTGTCACAACCGGAAGTGACAATGCGGAGCCGGAAGTAGCCGGAAGTGACGCAGTCCGCGGCGGTAGAGGAAGAGGGAGAGGCGCCAGGCAATCTGTCACAACCGGAAGTGACAATGCGGAGCCGGAAGTAGCCGGAAGTGACGCAGTCCGCGGCGGTAGAGGCAGAGGGAGAGGAAGAGGGAGAGGCGCCAGGCAATCTGTCACAACCGGAAGTGCTAATGCGGAGCCGGAAGTAGCCGGAAGTGACGCAGTCCGCGGCGGTAGAGGCAGAGGGAGAGGAAGAGGGAGAGGTGCCAGGCAATCTGTTGCAACCAGAGAGGACAGTCCAAAGCCGGAAGTGGCCGGAAGCGACAGAGGCAAAATAAGTCAGCAGGCTGGTCAAACTGGATGTGCAAGTACGAAACCGGAAGTGGCCGGAAGCGACGCAGTCCGTGACGGCAGTGGAAGACCTGCTAAGCGATCCCGAGCTGCCTCTTCTCTCCCCGATGCCGGCAGCTGCTCAGCCGATGCAGCTGGCGGTGAAGCTGTAGGCCCAGGGTCTCCCGCTCAGGCAAAGTCCATCAAACTGACGACTGACCCGGCACCAGGCGACAGCGCCTCGCCGGCTTCAATCTCTGCCAGGAGGAGCGCGCGCGGGAGTCCCAGCCCTTCTCCAGGCAGACCGACTCGAGCCTCTGCGCCGCCTTGCAATGCTTTGGCAGGCGCTGGTCCCTGCGGCTCTCCTGCAGCAACAAAGACTGCTAGCTCAGATGTAGGAGAAATACAGGCTGACAGGCTATCCAGGAGTCAAACAAAGACTAGCAGCGCAGCCAGTGAGAAAGGCGAGTCTCAAGTGTCCGAAGTGTCCGAATCGCAAACTTCAGAAGCTGGCGTAACGAAACGGGCCCGCGGCAGGCCAGCCAGGGGCCGGACGACAAAGACTGCTGATTTAGACGAGCCATCCGACGCGTCGACTTCAACAAGCCAAGCCGCTGCGACCACCGTGCCTAAGAAATCTCGAGGTAGGGTGACAAAGAGTCAAACAAAGACCGGTGCTAGTGCGGAAGCTGGTCCTGCGGAGGATTCAGCGAAGCAGGAACCAGAATCCACCTCTCGCAGTAGGGGAAGAGCGACAAAGAGTCAAACAAAGACCGGTGCTAGTGCGGAAGCTGGTCCTACGGAGGATTCAGCGAAGCAGGAACCAGAATCCACCTCTCGCGGTAGGGGCAGAGCGACAAAGAGTCAAACAAAGACGGAGGCTGCAGAGGCCAAACCTGCAGAGAACTCGGTGAACCAAGAATCGGAATCGGTTGTTTCTAAGAAATCTCGCGGTAGGGGCAGAGTGACAAAGAGTCAAACAAAGACTAGCGCTCCTGCCGAGGAACCATCTATTGACGGAGCGGCCAGCCAGTCCGCCTCTGAGAGGTCGTCGACGACTTCCCGCGGCAGGCGAGGTCGCCAAACAAAGACTGTTTCCGTGGACGACGACGACGACGGTGCTTCGTCGACGCGCGGCAGCGAAGTCGGGAGCGCGTCAAACAAACGGCCACGGAAGCGCGCAACGAGTGTCGGCGACGAGGCCGAAGCCGACGAGCCGGCAAGGAAGCGGTCGACCTCGAGGAAGGCCGCCGCCGCCGCCGCCGATGCAGCGGACAGCGTTGCGGTGATGTTCACCGGCGTCGACGAGGCGACTCTGGCGCCGATTGTCCGGCGCCTCGGCGGCCGGGTGACCGAGGTGCCGTCAGAGGCGACGCACCTGGTGACAGACCGGGTACGGCGCACCGTAAAGCTGCTCTGCTGCGTGGCCCGCGGCGTCCCCGTCGTCAGCGTCGACTGGCTGACGGACAGCCGCTCGGCCGGCCGCTTTCTCGACTCCGCCGCCGGCTACCCGGTGGCCGGGGAGGCCGACTTCGGCGTCAACCTGACACAAGTCTGCGAGCGGGCGCGCCGCGGCCAGCAGCTGCTGTCCGGCCAGACCGTGGCCGCCACGACGTCCGTCCGGCCGGACCCGGCCAGTCTCGCCCAGATCGTCGCCAGCGCCGGCGGTCGCTTCGTCGGAGTCGGTGCGGCGGCATTCAAAGCCTGCAGCCTCGTGTTCACCTGCGAGGCCGACGCCAAGGCGCTGGCGCGACTGCCGGCCGGGGTGACGGCGCTGCAGGTCGAAGCGCTGCTGTCGGGCGTGCTGAAGGGCCGCCTGGACACCGAGGCCTTCCGCATGCGATGACGGGATTGGTTGATAAACTGGGAGAATTGACTGATAAACTGGGAGAATTGACTGATAAACTGGGAGAATTGACTGATAAACTGGGAGAATTGACTGATAAACTGGGAGAATTGACTGATAGACTGGGAGAATTGACTGATAAACTGGGAGAATTGACTGATAGACTGGGAGAATTGACTGATAAACTGGGAGAATTGACTGATAAACTGGGAGAATTGACTAATAAACTGGGAGAATTGACTGATAAACTGGGAGAATTGACTGATAAACTGGGAGAATTGACTGATAGACTGGGAGAATCGATTGATAAACTGGGAGAATTGACTGATAGACTGGGAGAATTGACTGATAGACTGGGAGAATTGACTGATAAACTGGGAGAATTGACTGATAAACTGGGAGAATTGACTGATAGACTGGGAGAATCGATTGATAAACTGGGAGAATTGACTGATAAACTGGGAGAATTGACTGATAGACTGGGAGAATTGACTGATAAACTGGGAGAATTGACTGATAAACTGGGAGAATTGACTGATAAACTGGGAGAATTGACTGATAAACTGGGAGAATCGATTGATAGACTGGGAGAATTGACTGATAAACTGGGAGAATTGACTGATAAACTGGGAGAATTGACTGATAAACTGGGAGAATTGACTGATAAACTGGGAGAATTGACTGATAAACTGGGAGAATTGACTGATAAACTGGGAGAATTGACTGATAAACTAGGAGAATTGAAGGATAAACTGTGAGAACTGATTGATAAACTGGGAGAATTGAGGGATAAACTGGGAGAACTGAGGGATAAACTGTGAGAACTGATTGATAAACTGGGAGAATTGAGGGATAAACTGGGAGAACTGAGGGATAAACTGGGAGAATTGATTGATAAACTGGGAGAACTGAGGGATAAACTGGGAGAACTGAGGGATAAACTGGGAGAATTGATTGATAAAGTTTTTCTCGGCTAAGCGCATTTTGTCTTCATTTGTTCATTCTAGCAACTCTCTTTATTCCCACAAATAAATTTATTTTTGTATTGCTGCATTTTATATTGATTATTTTGCTTGAGCTCCTGTGCTCGGTTGATCACCTAAGCATGCTAATGTATCAGCTTATATAATAAATTATTTATGGCTCATTAATTATCCCGATAGATGCCGCAGGAGCCTGCGCTGCATCTCAGGCATAAATTGTCCCGCGCTGTTATTTGGCTTGCTTCTTCCTTTGTTGCTATTTTTGCGTAGGGGAGCTGCATGTAGATTTAACTGTCGAATGCCAGACGGTATGTATCGAAAATCAATTTTTATTAGTAAATATTTGGCACTAATTAAACCCGTTTAATAAAGTTAAAAGAATTCTTTATTTTTAAAGGCTCAGGTCACCAAAAATGGATTCAATCGATCTAAAAAGCCTTTTGTTCATTCAAAGTTGAATGACTTGCAGGGAGTCGCATTTTAATGAATTGAAATTTGACTATCAAAATTCTAATTGTTTCCACTTCAATCAATTTTTAGTCTCAGAGCAACTGGATAATTTGCTAGATTAACTTGAGTTGAATGCTAATGGTTCTAATCTCAGCGGCTACTTGCTAAGGCAATCATGCATCTCGATCCCACATGTACTTTGATCCCTGCATTTCAATCCCTACATGTACTTTGATCCCTGCATCTCAATCCCTACATGTACTCCCTGCATCTCAATACCTACATGTACTCCCTGCATCTCAATACCTACATGTACTCCCTGCATTTCAATACCTACATGTACTTTGATCCCTGCATCTCAATCCCTACATGTACTTTGATCCCTGCATCTCAATCCCTACATGTACTCCCTGCATCTCAATACCTACATGTACTCCCTGCATCTCAATACCTACATGTACTCCCTGCATTTCAATACCTACATGTACTTTGATCCCTGCATCTCAATCCCTACATGTACTTTGATCCCTGCATCTCAATCCCTACATGTACTTTGATCCCAGCATCTTTATCCCTACATGTACTTTGATCCCTGCATCTCAATCCCTACATGTACTTTGATCCCAGCATCTTTATCCCTACATGTACTTTGATCCCTGCATCTCAATCCCTACATGTACTCCCTGCATCTCAATCCCTACATGTACTCCCTGCATCTCAATACCTACATGTACTCCCTGCATTTCAATACCTACATGTACTTTCATCCCTGCATCTCAATCCCTACATGTACTTTGATCCCAGCATCTTTATCCCTACATGTACTTTGATCCCTGCATCTCAATCCCTACATGTACTCCCTGCATCTCAATACCTACATGTACTCCCTGCATCTCAATACCTACATGTACTCCCTGCATTTCAATACCTACATGTACTTTGATCCCTGCATCTCAATCCCTACATGTACTTTGATCCCTGCATCTCAATCCCTACATGTACTCCCTGCATCTCAATACCTACATGTACTCCCTGCATCTCAATACCTACATGTACTCCCTGCATTTCAATACCTACATGTACTTTGATCCCTGCATCTCAATCCCTACATGTACTTTGATCCCTGCATCTCAATCCCTACATGTACTTTGATCCCAGCATCTTTATCCCTACATGTACTTTGATCCCTGCATCTCAATCCCTACATGTACTCCCTGCATCTCAATCCCTACATGTACTCCCTGCATCTCAATACCTACATGTACTCCCTGCATTTCAATACCTACATGTACTTTGATCCCAGCATCTTTATCCCTACATGTACTTTGATCCCAGCATCTTTATCCCTACATGTACTTTGATCCCTGCATCTCAATCCCTACATGTACTCCCTGCATCTCAATACTTACATGTACTCCCTGCATTTCAATACCTACATGTACTTTGATCCCTGCATCTTTATCCCTACATGTACTTTGATCCCTGCATCTCAATCCCTACATGTACTTTGATCCCAGCATCTTTATCCCTACATGTACTTTGATCCCTGCATCTCAATCCCTACATGTACTCCCTGCATCTCAATACCTACATGTACTCCCTGCATTTCAATACCTACATGTACTTTGATCCCTGCATCTCAATCCCTACATGTAATTTAATCCCTTAATCTTGATCCCTACATGTACTTGATCCCTGTATCTCGATCCCTACATGTACTTGATCCCTGCATCTCGATCTCTACATGTACTTTCATCCCTGCATCTCAATCTCGACTCTTTCTGCATCACCTTTAGCTCTTATTAATCTAGCTTCTCTCTCACCGAAAGTTGCTGCCCCACTCCTCGCAACAAGATTTGATATCGCAAGCTGCTTACATGCAGCTCCCTCCTAGTTCATGTTGGCTGGCACAGTTCTAAGGAGGCTTCTGCCATTCATGTGGCGGCACTGCCAGCCCCACTGCACCTCTCTGCCCATGCAGGTGTATCCTGTGCACAGGGCAGGCTCTGCGGCCTACGCTCGTTCACTCGTGTTCTCCGGCCTTGCCTTAATTTGCTTTCAGGGCGCTCCTGGCGGGTATCCAAGTGTCGAATGTCACGGGTGAGGTGAGCGCGCGACCTCTGTGTGCGAACTGGAGCCTAATCAGTGAGGGCATCATATTGCCCGGCCATTAGCCTACAGCCGATTGACAAGTATTTCTACAGCACCGAATTAGCGCTTAACTGCAGTTCAGTGCGCAGTTTTGCCCCCCCCCCCCCTGGCAACTCGTTATCTGCAGAACCCGCGCTTGAGAAAGGCGTAGGAGTTTTTGTCGCCAAGCAGCCAAGCGGAGCCATTAAAAACGGTTAGCCTAAACTTGTGGAAAACTGCAAGTAATGTAGCTGCGCTGTCTTGCCAATGGCGATGTCATTTTTTCACATTATTCAAGCAATTGCTTGCTGTTCAGAACTCTCCGCCTTCCCTGCACTCAGGTCCCGTATTCCTTCACTTTTTTAGCTCTTTCCTCGCGTGTCTCCTGGCAAGTTTGTCTTCTCCCGTGAATTGTTTCAGTCGAGAGCATCCTCTGCAGAAGCGGAGCAGATCTTCTTGAGCGTCCCGCAGCCATTGGCTCGTGAGGGAATCTGGGGGGGGGGAGCAGCCCGCGGAGCGGACAGTCCAGCGCACATCCGGGATCTCCCTGCTCCCTCCCCCACTCAGTTCCCCATCGCTCACCCGCCGTCCCACCAGTCCCTGTGCGCACACAGCCCGCGTACACTGCTGCACTGGCCTGTAGGAGTAGGCGTGGAATTGGCTGGGGGGGGGGGGGCAGGCCGGCCATAAATGAATCTGCCTGCCCCTAAGGTGAAGGCAGAGCCACGCCTAGACCCCCCGGTGCAATCCGAATTCGCGGTCTCTCCTAACAAAATCAAATCGAATGGAATGCCTCCTGTTGCATCCTTAGATCTTCGGCTGCAGCCTCTTCATCTCTTCCAGCCTCTCCTAGAAGCAGCGCCGGCAGCAGCAGCCGTTGACGACGCCAGCCGTCGATGCTGAAGAGGTCGCTGCTGCGGATCCTGCATCGTCTGCTGTGCCGACGTCGCCCCCTCAGCCTCATGCTGGGCCACCTTCGCCACTGCGGCCGCTGGCTGGCCCCGCTGCTGCTTCTGACTGCCGCCACCTGCCTCATCGTCTCAACGGCGCTGACCTCCTCGGCAGCGGCCGCCGCTGCACCGCCTCCGCCAGCGGTACCGCAGCAGCAGCAGCAGCCGCAACCTCAACAGCAGCAACAAGCTCCGCTTTCTCAGGCTCCAGCAGCTGCATCAAATCGCTCGGCTGCTCAGCCCGCTGAAGTGCTTCAGCAGCAGCCGTCGGAGCCACAGGCGCCTTCTTTGAACCGGCAGCCGCTCGCAGTCACCGACTTCCTTCGCCGCGTGGCCGACGCCAGCCATCAGGACCCCGGCGGCCGGCTGATGAGCTCGTTGCGCTCCAAGCTGCCTCTGCTGAACCTCCTGGCCACCTCCAGCGCCGATCCAAGGAGCCTCTCGGAGCGCGCCAAGGCCTGCGCCGGCGCCCGCGCCAAGTCGTTCGTCCTGCGCTACGTGCAGAACTTCGCCTACGTGCACAACGAGCCGGACCTGTGCGCCGGCCAGCTGCTGCTGCTCACCGCCGTGCACAGCAACGCCAAGAACTTCAACAGGCGCGCCACCATCCGCCGGACCTGGGGCTCCCTGCGCTACGTCGGCGCCAACCGCCTTCAGCTGGTCTTCTTCCTGGGCCTGCCGGGAAACCCGGAGCACCAGGCCGAGATTGACGCAGAGAGTCGCCGGCATCGGGACATTGTGCAGGTGAGTCTGAGCTGTGCTTAGGCGCCATTTTCAGCTGCTGGAGTTCATGCGTTTGGCGCCAATTGCAGTCAGTTTGAGTTCATGCGTTTGGCGCCAATTGCAGCCGGTTTGAGTTCATGCGTTTGGCGCCAATTGCAGCCGGTTTGAGTTCATGCGTTTGGCGCCAATTGCAGCCGGTTTAAGTTCATGCGTTTGGCGCCAATTGCAGTCAGTTTGAGTTCATGCGTTTGGCGCCAATTGCAGCCGGTTTGAGTTCATGCGTTTGGCGCCAATTGCAGCCGGTTTGAGTTCATGCGTTTGGCGCCAATTGCAGCCGGTTTGAGTTCATGCGTTTGGCGCCAATTGCAGCCGGTTTGAGTTCATGCGTTTGGCGCCAATTGCAGCCGGTTTGAGTTCATGCGTTTGGCGCCAATTGCAGCCGGTTTAAGTTCATGCGTTTGGCGCCAATTGCAGTCAGTTTGAGTTCATGCGTTTGGCGCCAATTGCAGCCGGTTTGAGTTCATGCGTTTGGCGCCAATTGCAGCCGGTTTGAGTTCATGCGTTTGGCGCCAATTGCAGCCGGTTTGAGTTCATGCGTTTGGCGCCAATTGCAGCAGGTTTGAGTTCATGAATTTGGCGCTAATTGCAGCCAGTTTGAGTTCATGCATTTGGCGCCAATTGCAGCCAGTTTGAGTTCATGCATTTGGCGCCAATTGCGGTCGCTTTATTTTCCGGATTGGTGACGCGTAAAGCAACTCACCTCTTATTGCCCCCCCCCCTACAGCTGGACTACCGAGAGCACTATCGCAACATGTCGCTGAAGCACCTGAGCGTCTACGAGTGGATGATCCTCCACTGCCAGTCGGCGCAGTACCTCGCCAAAGTGGACGACGACACCTTCACGGACGTGGTGCACCTAGCTGCGTTTCTGCAGCACAGCCCGCCCGACGGCTTCTACTGCTCCAACACCCGCGGCGCCAAGCCGCAGCGGCTGAGGCGCGGTCCGAAGGCCAAGTGGGCGGTCAACCGGGCGGAGTTCGCGGCGGCCCGCTACCCCGCCTACTGCGAGGGCTTCGGCTACGCGGTGCGCGCCTCCCGCCTGCCCGACCTGTACCTGTGCTCTCTGTTCAGCAAGTTCTTCTGGATTGACGATGTCTACGTGACTGGCGTGCTGGCCGCGGCCGCGAAGGTGCCGCTGGCCGGGTTCTGGGCCGGACACGGGTACACCGGACAGCTGCCCAGCCTGGCGTCCGAGAAGATTCTCGACTACATCTTTCTGGTGGCCGATCACAACGAATTCCTGGAGGTTGTCTGGCACCGGCTGTGGCGGTCGGTGCTGCAGTTCAGTCTGGACCTGACGCTGTGATGTTTTTTTACTCCTAGTGCTGGTTGACCGAAAATTGACCGAAAATCCGAAGTTCCACGGATTGGATTGGTTATTCAGTGAACAGATTAGCAATCCAGTGAATAGATTAGCAATCCAGTGAGCAGATTAGCAATCCAGTGAATAGATTAGCAATCCAGTGAATAGATTAGCAATCCAGTGAATAGATTAGCAATCCAGTGAACAGATTAGCAATCCAGTGAATATATTAGCAATCCAGTGAATAGATTAGCAATCCAAGTGAACAGATTAGCAATCCAGTGAATAGATTAGCAATCCAAGTGAACAGATTAGCAATCCAGTGAATAGATTAGCAATCCAATAGCAACAACATCATGGCTTGAAATCCGAGCGGTGATGTCAGAAGAGAGATGTAGCAAATCCACTTTTCTCAGTAAGAAGTAGAAGACAACTAGGATATTCATATCATTATACTATGTAAAGTATGCTCCAACTGCATTGTAATAGACTGCAGTTCATAATCTCAAAGCTGCTAACTGCATGTTTTCTGCAAAACTGTTGAGTAGCAATCTTATCTGCTTGTTGAACTCAGAGCAGAGCTCATGCTGTGTAGTCGAAGCTCCTCCACCACTCTGCTCTGACCTGCATTCCTAAGGCATCCCCAATCTTTCTATGAGCGCTAATTTATTTCATAAAGTACTTTTTTACCCGCCTGCAAGCAAAACATTTTCTTTTCTGTCTGTCTGGTTCAATAAAATCGGGCGGCTTGGCAACTGAAACTGATTCATTTCTTTTCCAGAAAATGAGATAATCTCGAATTTTATGCTTTTTATTATCCGGGATTCCGGGACCCAGTTGAGCTCAGAGAAGCCTGCACACTCGGCCTGACTCACAACTGAAAGGTCGGGGGTTCGATTCTAGACCCACTCGGAACAATTTGTGTCCTTGAGCAAGACACCTAACCCTGCATTGCTTCAGATCAACCAGCTGTAAAATGGGTGCCGGCATTAGCTGGGGTAATTGAGGGCGTGTGTGGCGACCCCCCAGTCCTTGGACTGGACAGCCGTACGCAGCCTTCAGATGCGCCGCGCAATAGCTGCGGCTGAGCTGTCGGTTGCACATCTGGCCATTAGCACAGGTGTAATCAATTAATATTATAATTATTGGTTACTATTATTGTTTATTACCTAAGCCAACCCAACAGCACCTGCATGGTTAACGTTTGCAAGCGACACTGGAGTCTCTGAATCCAGGGGCGTCGCCATGGATTTTGTGGGGAGGTGGGCAAAGCCAAGAATTCTACATGTAAATGCGTGTATATAATAATTCCTTAATTATTTTGAGAATCCGTGTTGTCAGCGCTCATTTTGGCGCTGCAGGCGCTCATTTTGGCGCTGCAGGCGCTCATTTTGGCGCTGCAGGCACTCATTTTGGCGCCACATGCACTCATTTTGGTGCCGCAGTCACTCATTTTGGCGTCGCAGGCACTCATTTTGGCGCCACATGCACTCATTTTGGTGCCGCAGTCACTCATTTTAGCGCCGCAGGCACTCAATTTGGCGCCGCAGACAGGCACTCATTTTGGCGCCGCAGACAGGCACTCATTTTGGCGCCGCAGGCATTCATTTTGGCGCCGCAGGCACTCATTTTGGCGCCGCAGACAGGCACTCATTTTGGCGCCGCAGGCATTCATTTTGGCGCCGCAGACAGGCACTTATTTTGGCGCCGCAGACAGGCACTCATTTTGGCGCCGCAGGCATTCATTTTGGCGCCGCAGGCACTCATTTTGGCGCCGCAGACAGGCACTCATTTTGGCGCCGCAGACACTCATTTTGGCGCCGCAGGCATTCATTTTGGCGCCGCAGACAGGCACTTATTTTGGCGCCGCAGACAGGCACTCATTTTGGCGCCGCAAGCACTCAATTTGGCGCCGCAGACAGGCACTCATTTTGGCGCCGCAGACAGGCACTCATTTTTGCGCCGCAGGCATTCATTTTGGCGCCGCAGGCACTCATTTTGGCGCCGCAGACAGGCACTCATTTTGGCGCCGCAGGCATTCATTTTGGCGCCGCAGACAGGCACTTATTTTGGCGCCGCAGACAGGCACTCATTTTGGCGCCGCAGGCATTCATTTTGGCGCCGCAGGCACTCATTTTGGCGCCGCAGACACTCATTTTGGCGCCGCAGGCATTCATTTTGGCGCCGCAGACAGGCACTTATTTTGGCGCCGCAGACAGGCACTCATTTTGGCGCCGCAGGCATTCATTTTGGCGCCGCAGGCACTCATTTTGGCGCCGCAGACAGGCACTCATTTTGGCGCCGCAGACACTCATTTTGGCGCCGCAGGCACTCATTTTGGCGCCGCAGACAGGCTCTCATTTTGGCGCCGCACGTGCTATGTTCTCACTAGAAAAGGTGAGAAGCAGTGTGAGTTGGTTGTGCCGCCATATTTATTGTTACTGAGCAGGTTTTGGTTCATTGAGTACACTGAGGATGTGCTACAGCAGAGGTCGGCAAAGTTTTTTACTTCAAGGGCCAGATAAAGCACCTAGCTATTGGCTGCGGCCCAGATGAGAGCGAAAAGAAGAGAGAATAAGAATAAAGGAAAGAAGAGAAGAGATAAAAAGGAGAGAAGAGAGAGGAGAGAAGAGAAAAGATAAAAGAGGGAAGAGAAGAGAGAAGAAAGGAGAGAAGAGAGGAGAAAGGAGAAGAGAAAAGAAGAGAGAGGAGGGGGAGAGGAGAGAAGAGAAAAAAGAAAAGAGGGAAGAGAGAAGAGAAGAGAGGAGAGAAGAGAGGAGAGAAGAGGGGGCAGAGGAGAGAAAAGAGAGGAGGGGGAGAGGAGAGAAGAGAGGAGAGAAGAGGGGGCAGAGGAGAGAAAAGAGGAGAGAAGAGGGGGCAGAGGAGAGAAAAGAGAGGAGGGGGAGAGGAGAGAAGAGAGGAGAGAAGAGGGGGCAGAGGAGAGAAAAGAGAGGAGGGGGAGAGGAGAGAAGAGAGAAGAGAAAAGAGAAGAGAGGGAGAGGAGAAAAGAGAAGAGAGAGGAGGGGCAGAGGAGAGAAAAGATCTCAAGCGGACCGGATCGCTGTTGTGAAGTTTCAAAGGACCCTTTTTCTCTCTCGAATAGAGAGGCTTCGCGGGCTGCATGTGGCCTTCGGGCCGGAGTTCGCTGGCCATTGTGCTAGGAAAAAGAGGGCCATGGAACCTGGGCGAGAGTTCAAGCTGGGCATGCTAAAACTCTGGTGAAAGCAGTTTTCCGACCCGACTGGCGCCACCAGGACCGACCGTGCGCCCCGGCCGAGTTGCCGCCGCTGGTGGCGTTGCAGCGACCGCCGGCGCAGAAGGAGCCGCCGCCGCCTCCCGCCTGGCCGCTGTCGAAGCCGCTGCCGCCGCCGCTTCACCCAACCGGCCAGGAAGTTCATGCCGGTCGAGTCGATGCCGTTCGGTCCGCCCTGACCGTCGATGCCTGCGGTTGGGTTGGGGGGGGGGTTCGAGCACCGGTCCTGGCCCCTGCGCACACAGGTTGTTCAAGAACTCGCACGTGACCCTTGGCTGTTACCTGCAAAGTACACCGCTGCGCCTCCTCCGCCACCAGCAGCCAGGAGCAGCTCCGCCTCGGTGTACACGAAGGAGCCTCCGCCTCCGCCGGACACGCAGTTGTCAGAGCAGGCCGGGTTAGCATGCGAGCTGCTCCTGCCCCGCTGGCCAACAACAACGGTCAGCACGGTGCCGGCCGAGAGGTTGAAGAACCCGGCGATGCGGGCACCGCGACCTCCTTCGTACAGCTCTGGCTCGGGGTCGACGGTCTGGCAGTTGATGGAGCCGCCGCTGGCTCCGAGCGCTTCGATGCGGTAGCAGCCGGTCTGCGGCACGGCGGCGGCCTGCACGGACCCTGCGGCACCTTCGTGTGGGTCTGCAGTGTCGGGGTGGGGCCGCACGGACCCTGCGGAACCTTCGTGCGGGTCTGCAGTGTCGGGGTGGGGCCGCACGGACGTTGCGGAACCTTCGTGCGGGTCTGCAAAGTGTCGGGGTGGGGGGCGAAGCAGGTCCACTTTCTCACTCACTGAGGAACTGCGTGTCGTTGGCCACCACCTGCTGCGGAGCAGCCGTGGAGACCTCCGTCTGCTGTCTCATCAGCACTCGGAACTGCTCAGTCACCCACACCTCGTCGCCTTCAGCGCCTCCCACGGTTGCTCCGTCCCGGCTGCAGCCGTCGGTCTGATAGAAGTGCACCAGCTGGCAGAGGCGGGCCCTCTGGTTGAAGCTGAGCAGCGCGCACTGCAGCTTGACGCAGAGAGCGGCGCAGTGGCCCAGCGACTTGCCTGCGGCCTCTTCTGCGGCCTTGGCGGACCCGCGTGCAGGTGCAGCCCGTTGATGCCAGCCTCTGCCGAACTCGCTGAGGCGTCAGTTCGGGTTGGTGTGAGATGTGGCTATTGCTGCAGGTGCAGTGTGAGCTGAGGTGTTGGTGTGAGATGTGGCTATTGCTGCAGGTGCAGTGTGAGCTGAGGTGTTGGTGTGAGATGTGGCTATTGCTGCAGGTGCAGTGGGAGCTGAGGTGTCAGTTCGGGTTGGTGTGAGATGTGGCTATTGCTGCAGGTGCAGAGTGAGCTGAGGTGTTGGTGTGAGATGTGGCTATTGCTGCAGGTGCAGTGTGAGCTGAGGTGTTGGTGTGAGATGTGGCTATTGCTGCAGGTGCAGTGTGAGCTGAGGTGTTGGTGTGAGATGTGGCTATTGCTGCAGGTGCAGTGTGAGCTGAGGTGTTGGTGGGAGATGTGGCTATTGCTGCAGGTGCAGAGTGAGCTGAGGTGTTGGTGTGAGATGTGGCTATTGCTGCAGGGCAGTGTGAGCTGAGGTGTTGGTGGGAGATGTGGCTATTGCTGCAGGTGCAGAGTGAGCTGAGGTGTTGGTGTGAGATGTGGCTATTGCTGCAGGTGCAGAGTGAGCTGAAGTGTTGGTGTGAGATGTGGCTATTGCTGCAGGTGCAGTGGGAGCTGAGGTGTCAGTTCGGGTTGGTGTGAGATGTGGCTTTTGCTGCAGGTGCAGTGTGAGCTGAGGTGTTGGTGTGAGATGTGGCTTTTGCTGCAGGTGCAGTGGGAGCTGAGGTGTTGGTGTGAGATGTGGCTATTGCTGCAGGTGCAGTGTGAGCTGAGGTGCCAGTTCGGGTTGGTGTGAGGTCTTTGGGTATTTATCAAGTTATTCTATGCTGCTTACCGCAGTTCCAGCAGATTGCCAGCGCAGACCAGAGCAACTTTCGATTCAATTTAGCTGTCATGGCGTTGATTTTTTCTGAGCTGGCAAACAGTCAGGACCGGATCTGCCGGTTTGTCTTCTTTTATACCTGGCATCTCACTGCTGTGGTTGGTCGCTTTCCATTTATTGGATTGCATTAAATTGATTGCAGCTGCCTGCATCTCTCTGTATATTTTTACTCTCAATTGTATCTCAGGTGCCGACGTCAGTAAGAGATTCTGCTGTCAGATGATCGCAGCTCTAATATTTGTTATTGGTTGCATTTTCACTTGCAGATTCTACCCTTCAAATGTGCGATGTGTTTCCTGCTGAGGTTCTGGCAAGCTTTGATTTGAAAGCCTTCCGGATGGCTTTTTGTGAAGATGTCTGTCGCATTGGTTCTTGAGTATCTTTATCCAGTTTAGAAAGAAAATTCGGCTCAAAGTTTTGTATTTACTCAAAAACATGATCTTTTTTATTCGCAGAGATCACAGAGATCACGCTCGAAAACTGTAAGATCAGTCTGCAATCTTATACAGAAATTTTTCTCTCAATCAGTTGTTGATTCCCTCGTAATGCCCGGCATCTGCAACACGAATTTCTTCGACACTTTAATTTTCTTTTTTCGACTTTTTAATGCTCTACTGTCAGTAGAACAAGTAAATCGATCTTATTTTACATTTCGATCAATAATCGTGTCTTTTGTGCAAAGCGACTGCCTGTCTCCGCAAGGCTGTAGACTGCCTGTCTCCGCAAGGCTGTAGACTGCCTGTCTCCACAGAGTGTTCGTGCATGTCTGACATGGCTGCGATTCATGCCAGCTTACACAGATAGACCAAACAACACTCGCTCAAGGTGAATGTTTGCAATGAGTTTTTTTCAATTCTGGAAACAGCCAGACTTAAAGAACCGGGATCTCCGTAGCCCAGGCCCAAAAGGAGGCATTAAATTCCGTGTATACTTTGCCAAGCCTATATTTGTTCTGACATATTTGCCCCAGCTTTTGCACTGAGATGCCCTTCCTAGCGAGAAAAGCTATCAACGCGTGAAATCGTCTCGATGACTGACCCGAGCGTGATAGGCAGGCTGTTAATGAGTTAAATAGTGTTCTACAGCACGGAGCCTATGCAAGCTTCTGTTGACATGGAAACCAAAGAAATAAAGCCGGAGCGCGAGAGCAACCCCCCCCCATTCCTAGAAATTGGGAATGGATATTGGAGAGCGCTTTCGCTAGCGTAAATTCGCAACTGAAAGCCAGAAAGCTTCAGAACAGGTTTCTGCATAATCTGAAAATGTACTGATGAAGCTTAACTCTCAGCTACCGATCAGCCTGAGTTCCTGATAGCTGGGTGCTCGGCCTCCAGCTGCCAGCAGCCGCTGCTCAAGCTGACCAAGAGCTCCGGCTGCGCGGCCGACCCGGGCTCCGCACAGCGGTCTCTGCAACAGAGTAGCAAGCAGCAGTGCGCGATGTCCTGCGCCAGGCAGACATGGTGCGCAGCTCTGAGCACAGATGAGTTCGACGTCTGCCGACTGTTCACAGCGGAGACCGCGCTGCTCCGCTGGAATGCGTCCTGCCGCGGGCAGTCAGCCATGGTTTTCGGCGACAGGCTGCGCAGCTTTCAGGCCGGTGAGCAGACCGCTGTTTGAACCAATATTTACGCTTTCCCAACTGCAGCTGGGCATCGCCATGAATTCCATGGTAGGTGGGAGACAAAGCCAAGAATGCCAGACATCCACTAAATTGCTACGTTATTTTGGGAATCAGTGTTGTTAGCACTCATTCTGACGCCACAGGCACTCATTTTGGCTCTGCAGGCACTCATTTTGGCGCTGCAGGCACTCATTTTGACGCTGCAGGCACTCATTTTGGCGCTGCAGGCACTCATTTTGGCTCTGCAGGCACTCATTTTGGCGCTGCAGGCACTCATTTTGACGCTGCAGGCACTCATTTTGGCGCTGCAGGCACTCATTTTGGCGCTGCAGGCACTCATTTTGGCTCTGCAGGCACTCATTTTGGCGCTGATAAGAAGAAAGGAGAGAAGAGGGAGAGAGGAGAAAAGAGAGGAGAGAAGAAAAGGAGAAGAGAGGAGAGAAGAGAAAGGAGAGAAGAGAAGATATAAGAGGAGAGAGAAGAGAGAGGAGGGGCAGAGGAGAGAAAAGATCTTGAGCGGACCGGATCGCTGTTGTGAAGTTTCAAAGGACCCTTTCTCTCTCTCGGATAGAGAGGCTTCGCGGGCACTCATTTTGATGCCGAAAGAGCTATATTTTGGCACACTGAAGCAAAACGATTGATTTCCATAACGGGTCCCAAGGTGGGGCGGGGGGACATTCGCATGTTCCCCTATCGCTTTTCTGGGCAAACAGAGAAAATCTTGCACTATTTTAGACTATTTAGCGGCTCGAAACATGACCCGGAAGTGGCTGCTCATCCCAAGCAACTCCGCAAAGATCTTTGCCGCCTGGCTGCTGCACCAGCCGGCTGCCTCATCGCTCATTGCCTGCGTTGCCAAGTGCAGCGAAGTGCCCGCCTGTCGCGGGATTCTGTTCAGTTCCAACTCCAGCAACTGCTCACTGCTCACCGACTACCCGCTGTGCCGCTGGTTTGAGCGCCCACCGAGCAGCTCTCAGCTCTACGTGAGAGTTGAATAAAATGATTAGTGAATGATAGTAGATGAATGAATTAATGCGTACTGCGTGTGTATAAAACTTTCTTACTCAGGAATTCTACACAGTGAGGACTCAGCAGTGCTTTGAGACGGTCAACCTACGCGTGTCGGACGCGCTCAGCTTCGACCGGCAGTGGGCCGAGTACAGGACCGGCTTCGGTGCTTATCATAGCAACTACTTTGCTGGTGAACTGAGTTCTACTCATATTTTATTTTAATGCACTACTGACAGCTTCTACTGATAAATGTCATTAGTTAAGGTTAGGGTTGGAGTTTAGGTTATGGGTTGGGGTTTAGGTTATGGGTTGAGGTTTAGGTTAGGAGGTTGGGGTTTAGGTTATGGGGTTGGGGTTTAGGATATGGGGTTGGAGTTTAGGTTATGGGGTTGGGGTTTAGGTTAGGAGGTTGGAGTTTAGGTTATGGAGTTGGGGTTTAGGTTATGGGGTTGGGGTTTAGGTTATGGGGTTGGAGTTTAGGTTATGGGGTTGGGGTTTAGGTTATGGGGTTGGGGTTTAGGTTATGGGGTTGGGGTTTAGGTTATGGGGTTGGGGTTTAGGTTATGGGGTTGGGGTTTAGGTTATGGGGTTGGGGTTTAGGTTATGGTCAGTAATGAATTATTATTATTATTGATTACACCGCCCCTATTGGGCCAGATGTACAACCGACAGCTCAGCCGCAGCTATTGCGCGGCGCATCTGAAGGCTGCGTACGGCTGTTCAGTCCAAGGACTGGGGGGTCGCCACACAGCCTCAATTACCCCAGCTAATGCTGGCACCCATTTTACAGCTGGGTGAACTGAAGCAATGCAGAGTTAAGTGTCTTGCGCAAGGACACAAATTGTTCAAATGGGGATCAGGAATCGAACCCTTGACCTTCATGTCGTGAATTCGACGCTCTGACCACTAGGCTACAACCTTCCAGGGTTTAGGCTAGGGTTGGGGATTAGGTTTGGGTTGGGGATTAGGTTTGGGTTGGGGATTAGGTTTGGGTTTGGGATTAGGTTTGGGTTGGGGATTAGGTTTGGGTTGGAGATTAGGTTTGGGTTGGGGATTAGGTTTGGCTGGGGATTAGGTTTGGGTTGGGGTTTAGGATATGGTTGGGGTTTAGGTTTGCGTTGGGGATTAGGATTAAGCATAATGTTAGTTACATGTAGGTTCAGGGCTAGGTTGGCGGTCAAAATGTTGGCGGTCAAATTGCAGCAGACTCACTCTTCGATGCCTTGAATCCAGGCCTGGAGTGGCTGCACAAGCGTACCGGCGAGCAGCCCAGCAGCAACCGGTTCCGCGTCGACCTGCTGTATTGGAACGACACCTACATCTACGCATATTACCTGAACGTTGTCATCCTTTCGGAAATAAAAAACTTCACGGTTGCTGCTTACACTTATCTGAGCGTGTCCGGTGGAGGTCTTGAGGATGACCTGTTTGCAGGCCCTGGTGCCCAGTTCTTGACCCGAGATCATGGGTCAGTCACTGCGGCAGTGCTGTAAGTTGTGCAGAAATCTACCTGCCGCACTGGCACGGCTGCTGCCACCGCTCGGGACCGTTCGGCAAATACTTCAACTATCCGACTGCGGTGAATGTCTCTGCAGCTGACAGAGCCAAGGGCATCGTGTGGGCTCGCAATGCTCCCAGGAACCTGACGGATGGATTTTATTACAGCTTCAAGCAGCTGGAGATTGCCATGCTTACCTGAGCAGGTGGAGTGCATGCACATGGTTATTGGCCAAATTTTTACGATATTCCTCTCGTGAACTATTTTGTTTAACTACTCACAGTAGCGCAGCAGTTAAAATCCACCGTATTTAAATTCGCATTGTAAGGTTCAAGTCACAAAGTCACGGTGTGACATTCAGCTTCGGCAGAAAAAGCACAAAATGTTTCTGAAAAGCACAAAAATGAAACTTTCTCTAAATGGCAAAATTGTTTGTTGCTTTTAAATGCTCCGTTTTTTTCAAAGTCTCATTTCAGTAACCACTAAAAAGAAAATTTACGCAACCATAAATTGTGTTAAATATTTTTGACGGTTGAACTGTAAAATTGCGCATGCAGTCAGAATTTTTTGTTCAGAACTTTGGTCTCATCAAAGATAAATAGAATCTAATGCACGACAAAAGCTATCTAGCTATTTGGAGGAAAAGTATACAGAGATAGAGATACGCGCGCAAGAGTGTACTACTACATCCGTGTACGTACATACATGCACATGTACATGATAAAGAGGCACGGTGTGCACTCTGCACAGGATCGCATGAAGTAGCCTAGTTATTTTTGCATCACCGCAAACCAGAGGAATAGCGGAGATGGCTGCAACTTCTTCCGAGCGAGAGATCAAAAATCGTCACAAAGAAACTGCATGTACATGTATAGTAGCTCTCGCATGCAATCGCATGCAATATCGGAGATTAAGTTTTGATAATCAGTTCGAACTTGTTTGAAAAATATTTGATTTCTAAATTTTCGGAAATATAGGCAGTATAGCTATGCTTTTATAAAATTAGAATTTTTAGAGTCTGCATGCCTGTCGAAAAGTCGTGACCATAAATTGACTCTTTGCATATGTCATTTGTACATGCATGCTTGGGAAAAAGCTGTTTTACAAACAGATCGACAGAGTTACTTGCACTGTGTATTAAAAGTCTATCAGTGACCTGTAGTTTAAAGCAATTAAAAATAATTCCTACACTAATTTTTTATGACGATATTTTTAGCTATCTCAAATTAAACGAGTACATGCATGTATTAGGGAATCGTTGTCATAGCCTTCGGCAAGCTTTTCAAGAAACGATCGATTGTGTCCCGTCATAAAAGCTTGTTCACACCGCCATCAAAATTTTCATCAAATCCAAAAACTAGCATAGAATGCGCAAAGCAACGAGAAATTAAGCTGTACACGCGCTGTATGGTGGCACAACAAATGGAGCTTTTTAAGACGGTTGTGAGCGGCCGGGGCATTCGTGTCTTTGGTCGCTGAGCATTTCATACCGCCCAAAAGTCGGATATAAGCATGCATCATTTATCAGCCTTTCAAGAACTATTTAACCTTTATCCGAGTGCTGCTTGCTTCTTCTAAAGCAGGCCTTGGTAACAAATTAATTTTGCTACATTTTGACGTCTCGATACGTACAATAATGCAGCCAGGGGGCGTCGCCATGTGGATTTTATGGTGGGGGGACCAGGGACAACTTAAACTGAGTTGTCCCTGGGGGGACAAAGCCCATAATTATACATGTACGTCATGTCCCCTCACATGACTAAATTCTTAATGCACATTATTTTCAACTGTACATGTAGTTGAGAAACAATGAGATCAGTCACTGACTGTAGTTGAGGAACAGTCACAGCGCACAAACTGAGTCACTCAGAATCGGTGTTTTCAGCACTCATTTTAGCGCCGCAGGCACTCATTTAGCGCCGCAGGCACTCATTTTAGCGCCAAAAACAATCCTTTTAGAGCCGCAGACTCATTTTAGAGCCGCAGGTATTTATGTTTTGTCGCCCAGCAGCAAAATTATTGATTACGGGTCACACGGTGGGGTGGGGGGACAAAGCATTGGCATCCCCCCCAGATCTTTTACTGAGGGACATGTCCCCCCCCTTGTCCCCCCGTTGGCGGCGCCCCCTGGATGCAGCAGTACTTTTACAGGCATAAAAGAGTCGATTAAAATATTGAGGCATATGTCGCACTGCTTCAATCGCTGAGTGATTGCAACTATGGAGAATTAAAGTGCTTTAGATGACATTGAAAAGGAGTCTATTTACTAAATATAATTCCGATTTTGGCATTAAACAAAGGGCTTGAAGTTCATTGAATGCTCCGGGTTTTTTGGTCTATTCGTAATTTGCTTTATTTCCTGCAAAAACCGTTTTTTATCTCGTCCGCATTCGGAGATATTTGGATAAGAATGACGGCGAGACTGCCCAGAATATTGCAATACAGTTACGCCACAGATTACTAGTCCATGATGATGATATCATAAGTTATCCTGCCCTAGGCCGTAGGCATATCGTTAGCATCAGTAAATAATCTGATTTAGGCCTATCAGGCTAGTATCTCCTGCTCCTGTAAATCTTCTAGACATTTTAGAGCGCCACTGGCCAGGGCCAGGCTTAGCCTTAGGCCCTACTTATGTTGGTGTGCTTTGTTCAAAAATGCCCAACAATTGTGATTGTAATTGTGATCTGGGTTTTATGCGCCAGGAAGTAACAACTTGGCATGCCATAGCCTCTTTAGGCCTAATCTATTTTGGCCTAGGCCCTTATGTCTATGACTATGACCTAAACCAAAATTGGAGCCTAGGCCTAACTATAGGAAGCCTATGTATGTTTTGTATGAGGCTGAAGCCATAACATGTCATATAGGACATAGGCCCTACTCCCTAGCCATTGGTAGGCCCATAGATGGTAGGTGGCAGGCCGGCCTAGGCTTAGGCCCTATGCTTTTTTTATAACCACACAGTACACAACACATAGTTAGGCCTAGATTTTGATGGCCTAGACCTACCTCATATTGCACCTTAGCCATAGCTGCTACCTGTACCATAGATTTTTAGATTTTTAAGGTTAAGTCTAACCCTTACCCTAGCCTAGCTAGCAATCTTCAAGTTTTGTTCGTTAAATTATTTTTTCAATGATTCCTGAACTATCTTCCTTAAGAGGCGTATTTATAGGCCTAATATTTATAATTTAATAGAGGCCTAGGCCTATACCAAATTTTTCATTAAATGTGCATTATTAGGTTTATTTAATTAAATTATTATTATTAGAAGAAAAAAGTAGGGGGCCTAAATAATATATATCAAGAGGGTCTACGAATTTTGCTTGCCAAACTTTGCTTGCAAGAAATTTGCTTATTGAAATTTTGCTTGCCAAAGTTTTTTTATAGAAATCAGGAACTACAAAGATTTATACTTGATGTAGGGCTAAGCTAACTTCTGTCCCTCCCTTAGAATAATCTTATCAATGTTATAATAGTATAATATACCTGCAGATCTAAGTTAAAAGTAAACAATTTCATATTTACTTTATATGCCTATCTGCTACATTTGTATTATAATATCTGTATTGTATTTATCTTTTACAGTACTATTTACTATATGTATTTATATAATTTAGCATAATTGTTTTATAATATAGTTTTTTTTATTGCTCAATATTAACTAATATATAATAAATTGTCACATTTCTTGTAAGAGTTTGCCACTCTGATTTGGCACTTTTGGCTGAGAATTCAAAACAGGCTCCTCGGTATTCATTTCTTTACAATGGCAACCATACGAGGACTCAAATTCCATGAAAAACTCCGCTGGGTGCTGGATCTACTGATTGACTGCAAATATGTATATTACAGTTAAGTTGAAGCTGATCAGCAGTGCGCACCCAGCTAGCTGACATCAGCCTGGCCAATCAAATTGCAAGTGCAGATAATTTTGCTGTTCTGAAGTCCAGAAGCTGTATCTTCCCATTTCTATGCTATGTTGAATGATTTTAATGTAATTGCACCTAATTTGTACCTACTGTAATTCTTCATATGTTTACTTTATACATTATACTATATTTTGGAATTGCTATGGTGTACTTTACTTTTCAAATAATTTTTCAATGTTGTATTATATTTTGTATTTTGTAAAGTTTCACCCAATGACAGTGCATCACAAAAGTGTATAAGTAATTCCTTTCGCTATAAAGTTTTTTTGCTTGATTCATGCTGTGCTCTGTGCTATTTGTGGTGAGGAGAACCCAGGGCTCTGCTAACCCTGTAGGGTTCTGGTTTTTGTGATTGTGTAACTGGCTTCTCTTTTTGTACCAGACCATTGTTTTTTTAATGTGTTCTGTCTCAATGTGAATGTCTAGTTGGGAATGCAAGCTCCAATATTCCTTTCTTCAAATTTTGCATATTTTGTAGCATGTACTGTATATTTTATTGACAGTGTAAACATTGTCTTTTCTAAGAGGAGGATAATGTAATATATCTGCAGATCTAATTTAAAAGTAAACAATTTCATATTTACTTTATATCCGCTGTATTTGTATTATAATATCTATATTGTATTTATCTTTACTGTACTCTTTTCTGTATGTATTTATTAATTTTGCATAATTGTTTTATAATTTAGTTTGTCACATTGCCTATAAGATTTTGCCGCTCTGATTTGGCACTTTTGGCTGAGAATTCAAAACAGGCTCCTTGGTATTCATTTCTTTACAATAGTGCCAATTTCCCTCACTAATAAATGTCCTAAAGCTGTCACCAAGTTGTGCTAGGGTAATACCTATATTCTCCTACTGATAGTTGATAATGTACTTTTGCATGTACTTTTACTTATTTCTATTGGTAGTGTATCTACTTGTCTTCTTCTGTAATGGTAGTATATATGGATCTATGGGTAGCATTTGTACATGTACTCTTGGTCTGAGCAGTCTTTTGGCACTGTATGTTCCTATTACTTACTCCTATAGAGATTCTCTTCCAGTCTTGGGCATTCCCTAGATTAGAGGGTCACAGCCTTTCTGCAATTTTCTTGCCCTGAAGCAATTTTTCTGCCCTGAGGCAATTTCCTTGCTCTGGGGTGATACTTGCTTCTAGTGGATTTCTGATACTCTAAAGGAAATGACTAAGTCTTTCAAACACTGCAAATAGCAATTTAAAAAGACTAAATTGATTGTACTCGTAAGACTTGTGGAAGAAGAGGCAACAGATGAAATTGTCTAAGCTCTGAGTTGCTTGAGTTGCTCGAGAGTTGCTTTTATTGGCCCCTCATTTTTGGCCTTCTATTTATATTGCTTGCATGATATATTTAAAAAAATTTATTTTGTAAACTGTTAATTGCTTTCACAACATTAAAACTAAGAGTATACTAATTTCTTTTTTGCATAAATTCAAATATGGTATTTTCTAAGCATACTACATCATACTATTACTGATCCCTATCTACCTATACTAAATCTCTAACCTAATAATTATATATACTAAATTCTTAGAATGAAACTCTATAATCCTAGGCCTAGTTTGAAAGCTTAGTGTCAAGTTAGTTTATGTTGATGCTAATAAGAATCCACTTGCAAAGCATCTGTGGTAAGTAATAATTGACTGACCAACTTCACAAGCAATCAAAGCAAGCAAGCAAACAAGAAAATAATTTGGCAAGTTAAAACCTTACAATTGTGATTGCAAGTTTCTTGGAAGCAGACATCAAAATTTCACAAGCAATGTTTGGCAAGCAATGTTTGGTATGCAAAGTTCAGCAAGCAAATTTCCACAAGCAAGCTTCCTACAAGCAAACAATGTACTCCCATATCAAGAAAAGGAGTTGAATTAGATCAAGAAAGGAAATAGAGTAGGCCTAAAGCCTATATGTAAATAAATTGGTTGCACATTAAATTGGTTGATAATACTAATAGTCCAAAAAGTCTGTACAAAAAACTTGAAAAGTTTGAAAATAGAATAAAAGTGTCTGCAACAAAAGATAGAACACTTCAAAGATAAAGGTAAGCAGTTAAAAGGTGATAGGAGTGCAAACAAAAAATGATAATATTTTAATTGAATGTGATAGTGCTTTTTGAAAGAAATTAAATACCAGAACTTTATATAGCCTAATTGCAAATCTTTCTAAAAGAATAATACACATGACACCATAATAATAAAGGAATATAATAAGTAATTTTGTTATAATTTGCATGTCAAATAAAAAATGGAAAATGTCTTTTATTTTGGCAGCTCAAAAGTAAGGTTGCATAATTTTGAAATTTTGTTTGGCATACATGACAATGCTTCCAATTTATTTTGGCATACTTGGCATACACTTAAAAACTCTGTTGTACACTAGTTACCTTTTGACAATAGAGAGCAATGTCATTTCTGTGTTTCATCTTTAAAAATTAAAAAAAACCATTGGCATTGCTAGTACCAATATTTTAAGTTGGATGTTGAAGGTTGGAAGACCAAGTTTTAATATACAAAAATTTTCATCTAAACTTTTAAACATAGGTGCCAAATAGTAAGGCTATCTGAATAAATATCTAAATATAAATAGGCAAGGTCACAATGAAATATTTTAATATCAAATGCACTTTGATTTTTTTGAAGCCTATTGTCATGCATTGTTTTGATAATAGTACATTGTATTTCGTCAAATGGAAATAACTGAAATGGTTAAAAGCCATTTTTATATGGCTTTCTATAAATAAAAAGCATCAGATTAATAATTGAATGTTATTTTAATTTTATAATCTATTTTAATTTCTTATTTCATGGCAAAAGCCTAATATTCAGCAGCCTGGGTGCACACAATGACCTCTGCAGCTAATAGCAGTGCCAATGGTGATGTCAGTGGCTCCCAG
This sequence comes from Macrostomum lignano, assembly GCA_002269645.1. Taxonomy (NCBI): domain Eukaryota; kingdom Metazoa; phylum Platyhelminthes; family Macrostomidae; genus Macrostomum; species Macrostomum lignano. The sequence continues at coordinate 315,582 of NIVC01000709.1, forward strand.
CAGCCAGACTGTGCAGCTGATCTGAATGAATTGCTGAAGCCCATTGCTAATCTGCCTCCAGAGGACCAGCTGACTGCGTTGATTGATTCTGGCCTGACAGAGAGCGAGGTGATTTTCTTTAGTGTTGTAAATTGCCTGCATGTACTAAAATATTATCCCACACCCTTATCCCATTTGCCCATTAACCCCCACCCTTATTTATCCCATTTTCCCAATTATCCTCATCCCCAACCTGTTAGCACTGTGATTAACTTTTATTTATTAGAGAATGTACTTTGCTTAGTAGCCGTCAACGGCTGAGAATTCTATTGATGTCTATGGACATTTGTACAGTTCAATTCGGTGGCTTAAAGAGTTGCCAAAATATAATTGAAAAGACCAAGCGTCTGCAGAGTTAAGCTAAAGGCTGAGACTCGATCAATTTTCTTACTCGTCCCAAAAAACGAACACTGGCGACGACGGCTGGTCTTATCGAGCCTCTGGAGACAGAAGCCCCAGCGGAAATTGAGCGCTGGTTCCAACGCTTCGAAGCAGTTTCCAAGCTGAACAAGTGGGATGACACCGCTCAGAAGTTCGCCCTCATCGCACACCTCGGCAAGAAGGCCTTCGCACTGTTGGCGGATGCGCTATTGCCAGATAAGCCTGACGCCAAGACCTATGCTGATCTGAAAACTCAGCTGATCAAGGAGACGAAAGCGGCGAAATCCGAGATTGCATACCGGTACGCGTTCCATCACCTCAAGCAGGACGATGGCGAAGACGTTTCTGCCTACGCAAGAAGGCTGCGACTGGGTTCGGAGAACTGCGGCTTTTCAACCGCCGAACTGAATGACCGCCTGCGGGACCAATTTATCTTCGGATTGTCGAACAAGGAGATCGTCAGAAAGTTGCTCACGGAGAAACTGAAAGATCTGACGTGGGAAAAAGTAACTACGGTGGCCAATGCATGCGAGGCCGTAAGTCGCGGCGAGAGACAAATCTCAGGAGGCGAAATTCTACATGTCAAGTCAGATCCTCCTTCGACATCGAAAGTCCACAAGCCAGCGTACCAGAAAAGCGACCAGAAGAACGGCCAATTGCGCCAAGTCAAGTGCTTCTGCTGCGGCAAGGAAGGACATACAAAGGACCAGTGCCACCACCGGACTAAGACATGCCTTCAGTGTGGTAAGGTTGGTCATCTCAAAGCAGTTTGCAGGTGCGGACCGAACAAAGGTGGACAACGGCCTTCAACGAGCAACAAATGGTCACAAGGAGGCGGACGGCATCCAAGGAGCAGAGTCAGCAATCGACGATGCAGCTGATCAAGTCGGGCACATTTTCTCAATGATGACGCCGGAAGATGGTCGTGGAAGCAGAAGGATAACGCGACATGTAGTAGTCAATGGTACGAAAATCAAGATGCTACTGGACACCGGGTCGTGCTCAACGTTCGTGTCAAGCTCGGTGTTTCAAAGCCTACTCGAACCAGCAAATGTAAGGCCCACAAGCAGACGATTCGCTGCGTATCAAGGGGATCCAGTGCTAGTGAAAGGCGAAGCTATTGTGAACGCCAAGCTAAACTCAGTAAGTTCCGACCTAACTCTGTTTGTGGTGGACAACCCAAAAGCCGAATCTATCTATGGCCTAGATTGGATTGCTGCCCCTGAGCCAGACCTCTACAATTTTATTACAAAATGTACGGTGCCTGAGGAAGACGGCTCGAATCCTACAACGGCATGCTCTGTAAAAAGATTTTCTGTATCATTGGCCATTGAGGCGGGAGCAAAGCCCATCTTTTTTAAACCTCGGCAAATTCCATACGGGATTCAGGACGATGTCAAGGCCGAGTTGATGAGAATGGAAGAGGCTGGACAGCTCCAGAAGGTGGAATCCAGCGAGTGGGCTACACCCATTGTCTGTGTTCGAAAGCAGTCAGGAAAGGTTCGGATTTGTGGTGACTACAAGGTTACCCTCAACCCACTGCTGAAAGACATGGTGTCAACAACGCCCACAATTGACGAAGCTCTGTCAAAACTAGGCCGTGCCCGCCGATTCTCTACGTTGGACCTATCAAATGCGTACCTCCAAGTACCGGTGGATGAAGACAGCAGCGTGATGCTGACGTGGAGCACTCCGTTCGACTTATACAGGCCCACTGCATTGGCATATGGAGTAAAGCAAGCACCAGCAATTTTTCAGTCATTCATGGACAGGTTGCTTCTAAACATAGAAGGTGTCATTTCCTACCAAGATGACATTCTTGTGTGGGGTTTCAACCAACAGAGTCATGACAACAGACTGTCCAATGTGCTTCGAATTTTAAAGGAGAGTGGACTGAGCATTAACGAGGAGAAATGCACTTTTAACAAGCCATCTATCATGTTCCTGGGATATGAGATCAGTGAAAACGGCATTCGTCCACCACCAAAGAAAGCCAAGGAGATTGCAGGATTAGAAGAGCCAAAGAATCTCAAGCAGCTGCAGTCATTTATCGGGATGGTCGATTTCTACGGACGGTGTATCAAGAATCTCGCGAGCCTGAAAGAACCTCTAACGAAACTGACCAGGTCAGGAACGAAGTGGGCATGGGGCCCAATCGAGCAGAGAGCCTTTCAGAGCATCAAGGACGAACTACACAATGCAGTCGCTCTCAAGCCTTTTTGATCCATCAGATAAAATCGTTCTCACTACTGACGCGTCACCATCGGGACTTGGTGCAGTCCTCGAGCAGTCGTCTGGGCCCGTAATATTCATTTCAAAGACTCTAACTCAAGCAGAGCGCAACTATGCTCAAATTGAACGCGAGGCCCTCGCCATTGTATGGGCTGTGAAGCGCTTACACAAGTATTTGCTGGGACACAAGTTCGTCATTCGCACAGACCACCAACCGTTAAAGTTCATCTTTGATCCTGGCAGATCCTTGTCAACTGTTGCTGCAGCGAGAGTGCAACGCTGGGCAATCACTTTGATGAGCTACGAATACGCCATTGAGTGCAAGAGATCTGCTGAGATTCCCGTGGCCGATGCCCTGTCAAGACTGCAGAACAGCACGTCTGAAGGAGAGCAGTTTGACATTAGCTCAGTGCAGGACTGCCTACTAGATTTTCAATCAACAAGGAGCGTTTGAGAAGACAATCGAAAGAGGATTCAGAGCTCCGGAAGTTATTCGCTCAAGTCAAGTTTGGCTGGAATGCAGAAGGACTTCGAGAACTACAACAGTTTAGCCGATTCAGGGACAAGTTAGTCATTGAGAATGGATTGTTGTACAGAGGTATTCGGCTGGTTGTACCAAAGCAGGAGCGTTCTGCAACTTTGCGATTGCTGCACGAAGGACACATCGGACCAGAAAAGATGAAATCCATAGCTAGACAATGCGTCTGGTGGCCTGAAGTAGATCGAGACATCGAAAAGTATGCGAAAGGATGTAGTTCGTGCCAGGAAAACAAGGATCATGGGGCCACCCGACAATGGACTTCGTGGCCGGATGAGACCGAATGCTGGTCAAGAGTTCACATGGACTACGCAGGGCCTATGAAGGGAGGAAACTACATGTTGGTACTGATTGATGCGTTCAGTAAATGGGCTGAAGTTCACGTGACTAAGGGAACCACTTCATCTGAGACAATCAAGCGACTGCGAAGAACGTTCGCCCAAGAAGGCGTGCCCGTGACTATTGTTTCCGACAATGGACCTCAATTTGTATCGAAAGAAATGCAAGGTTGGTTAAAAGGAATCAACTGCCGACATGTTCTCACACCACCGTATCATCCAAGGTCAAATGGACTGGCCGAGCGCTTTGTGAGAGATTTAAAAAATCACGTCCGAGCCGCTGAAGAAGACGACCTTCAGAGTTGCGTCGACCGGTTTCTGCTTCAATACCGGAACGCGAAACATTCTACGACCGGAAAATCGCCCTCTGAGCTGATGAGAGGCCACCTACTTCGCACCCCTGCATTTTCTCTGGCACGTGAGCCAGTCTGGGTGAAAACCTACAACAACGAGATGACAAAGTGGAAGTCTGGCGAAGTGGTGGCAACAGAGGGAAAGGTTGTGGTCGACGTTGAGCTGGAGGACGGAAGGCGTGGACGCTACCATCGTGAACAGACAAAGCCAAGGAGTTCCGGTTCCGATGACCTGGTGGAGACGCAGACTGAAGAACATGTGCACACGGATCAAGAGTCTGGTCTTCGGAGAAGTAATCGCCATCGGCAAGTACCAAGGCGACTTGAGTACCGCAAGCTTGGTGTACCTACCTAGCTGTTAACTAATGGGAAGGAGTGTTAGCACTGTGATGAACTTTTATTTATTAGAGAATGTACTTTGCATAGTAGCCGTCAACGGCTGAGAATTCTATTGATGTCTATGGACATTTGTACAGTTCAATTCGGTGGCTTAAAGAGTTGCCAAAATATAATTGAAAAGACCAAGCGTCTGCAGAGTTAAGCTAAAGGCTGAGACTCGATCAATTTTCTTACTCGTCCCAAAAAACGAACACAACCCTTATTTATCCCACTTCCCCATTTTCCCAGCCCTATTTATCCCACTTCCCCATTATCCCCAACCCTTATTTATCCCACGTCCCCATTATCCCCAACCCTTATTTATCCCACTTCCCCATTATCCCAGCCCTATTTATCCCACCTCCATCATCCCCAACCCTTATTTACGAGTATCCCACTTCCCTATCTATCCCATTCTCTATTTCTCCTCAGCCTCTATCTATCTCTGCCCACCCGTTCTCCCTTTCAGGCGCTGAATTCGTGGAAGCAGTTGCACAGCGCGCCAGAGCTGACGGCGCCATTCGTGCAGCGCGCCGAAACCCCGGACGGCGGGCAGGAGCTGTACCCCTGGGTGCAGCTGTCCGGCCACAGGGAGAATTTCCGGCCCGGCCTGCGTCCCGGCACGGTGCTGAAGCTGCTGTGCCCCTGCGAGGCCGACTGCCTCCGCCAGCTGACCGCCGATCCCCTGCTGGGCGAGTTCGTGCCCCGCTACTTTGGCACCGTGCGGCTGGAGGACGGCACCGAGTTCCTGGAGATGCAGGACCTGCTGGCCGAGTTCCCCGGCTGCACGGGCCTCATGGACTGCAAGATGGGCTCCAGGACTTACCTGGAGTCTGAGCTGGACGGTTCGTAATTCACTGCTGGTGCTCCACTGCTCACATCCTATCTCCTCCGTTTTCTCACTCCTTCCTGTTTCACCCTTCCCCCATATCTAATCTCACCCCATATCCAATCTCACCCTCCTCATATCCAGTCTCAACCTCCTTATATTCAATCACACCCTCCCCATATCCAATCTCACCCTCCCTATATTCAATCTCACCCTCTCTGTATTCAGTCTCACCCTTCCCATATCTAATCTCACCCTTCCCCATATTTAATCTCACCCTCACTATATTCAATCTCACCTTCCCTATATCTAATCTCACCCTTCCCCATATCTAATCTAACCCTCCCTATATTCAATCTCACCTTCCGCATATCCAATCTCACCTAGTTGTCTGATTAATCCACCAAAAGCTTCACCAACCCGTGCCCCACCCGCCAGGCGACCCGAAGCCCCGGCGCGACCTGTACAACAAGATGGTGGAGGTGGACGCGGACGCTCCAACAGCTGACGAGGCGGCCGCCCAGGCCGTGGCCAAGCCGCGCTACATGATGTGGCGGGAGCAGCTGTCCTCCACCGCCACCCTCGCCTTCCGCATCGACGGCCTTCAGCGGCTCATGGCCTCCGGCCGGACGCATCCGGTGGATTTGAAGCGGCTCCGCTCCCGGCCGGAGGTTTCGGACACGTTGGCCGGGTTCTTAGAGGGCCGGCCGGACTTGCGCGACGCCTATTTGGCCAGGCTGCGCAAACTGCGCGCCGCTCTGGCTCCGTCCGAGTTCTTTGCGCTGAGAGAGGTGCGGCTCTTGGCTCTGTGCTGACATGCAGCTTTGTTGTGTACCTTTGATTAGCTAGATGTACATTTGCTTGTGCTAGGGGAGTTGTAGCCTAGTGGTCAGAGCGTCGGACTCACGACTGAAAGGTCGGGGGTTCGATTCTCGACCCACTTGGAACAATTTGTGTCCTTAAGCGAGACACTTAACTCTGCATTACTTCAGTTCACCCAGCTGTAAAATGGGTGCCAGCATTGGCTGGGGTAATTGAGGCCGTGTGTGTGGCAACCCCCCAGTCCTTGGACTGAACAGTCGTACGCAGCTTTCAGATGCGCTGCGCAATAGCTGCGGCTGAGCTGTCGGTTGCACATCTGCCCATTAGGGCAGGTGTAATCAATAATCAATCAATCAATTGTAGCCTAATACAATCATTATTATTGTACTAGGCTACTGGGCTGGGTATGTACGTTTGAATGTACTCTGAATGTACATTCGCGTGTACACTGGCTATGTACATTTACACTCTGGATGTACATTCGCGTGTACACTGGCTATGTACATTTACACTCTGGATGTACATTCGCTTTCACACTGGCTATGTACATTTACACTCTGGATGTACATTCGCTTTCACACTGGCTATGTACATTAGACACTCTGAATGTACATTCGCGTGTACACTGGCTATGTACATTTACACTCTGAATGTACATTCGCGTGTACACTGGCTATGTACATTTACACTCTGAATGTACATTCGCGTGTACACTGGCTATGTACATTTACACTCTGAATGTACATTCGCGTGCTGCACAATCCGCATTGTCCGCACCTGTCCACAGTTCATCGGCTCCTCTCTGCTGTTCGTGCACGACCAGAGCCCCGGCCACGCCTGCGTGTGGATGATCGACTTCGGCAAGATTCGCCTGGCGCCCGGCCGGCTGAGCCACACGGCTGACTGGCTGCATGGCAACCATGAGGACGGCTACCTGACCGGGCTGGACAATCTGATCGGCCTATTTGAGGACATGCAGTTTCCACCCTCCGAGCCGCAGTAGCAGCGCTAACTAATTAGTTAGAGTTTCAACCATACCCCTGTTAAACTAGTGCTGCTAGTTGAGTAGCTTTAAAGGACATTCCTATAATAAATTTCCAAAGTCCTACAGTAGCTGTATAGTTCATCTACTGGCGCCCAGGAATGTTAAAATTTACAAGTTGTCCATCCGGCACAGCTTTGAGAAACACTGCAAAATCTCATTTTACAGGGAAGTTAACCATTTTTATAAAATTCTTGCATTCTTTCTTATAAAACTTGTTTTGCAGCCTATGCGATTGTTATTAGACTACTGATTATGATTCTTGTGAGTAGCAGTGCGCGCATATTAGCTGTATAATTTTGAGCGCTTTTAACTTTCTGAAATAGACATTCTTTAGAGTTTCAATGTGAGCGAGAACTGTTTTGATTGAGTAACCTGTGGGTTTTTGTGCAAATAAATTGACTGCATAATCACCATTTTATTTCTTTTCTTTTCTTTGTGCCGTCTTTTTCTAAGCAATAATTGTTCTGTTCTGTCCCGTGTTATTTCAGCTATTCCACATCGTGCGTTAATTATGCAAGTTGTTTTCAATTGTTGCATCCTGTTGTGTGCTAGCGAGCGTTATTTACTCCTTTTCAGTAGCTCTGCTCCTTTTGAGCTTCAATTCTGCAATAATCCCAGATTTTGCTGATCCCTGATCCCTGAAGCATGCTGATGTAGTTTTGTTTTTGAGTGCGACTCTTCACTGCTAGAGTTAGTAGCTTCAGAGCTTGGGCTACCGCCAGCCTCCCAGATTCTCAGTTGCTGGTCCAGCCTCCCAGATCCCCAGTTGCTGGGCCAGCCTCCCAGATCCCCAGTTGCTGGGCCAGCCTCCCAGATCCTCAGTTACTGGGCCAGCCTCCCAGATCCTCAGTTGCTGGGCCAGCCTCCCAGATCCCCAGTTGCTGGGCCAGCCTCCCAGATCCCCAGTTGCTGGGCCAGCCTCCCAGATCCTCAGTTACTGGGCCAGCCTCCCAGATCCTCAGTTGCTGGGTTGGCCTCCCAGATCCTCAGTTGCTGGGCCAGCCTCCCAGATCCTCAGTTACTGGGCCAGCCTCCCAGATCCTCAGTTACTGGGCCAGCCTCCCAGATCCTCAGTTGCTGGGCCGGCCTCCCAGGTGTTCCATTGACAGGAATAAATGATTACTATTAAAAAGTAGTTCCAATTTCTTGTCTCAGACTAAAAGAATCGCTTTTAATTTTCAAATGCCGCGCAATGTCCCCGTGTTGCAAAAACTCAGTTTCGTCTCCACTGTGTCTTGAACTTCTTGAGCTGCCCATTTTTTCTGTTATTTTTCCTTTCGTCTGTCTTTAAAAATACTTCTGAAACTTGAATGCGAGTGCTAATTAGATGGCTGGATTGCCTGCTCAGCTCGCCGTGTGCTCGGCTCATCGCTTGCCAGCATTGGAGCAACTTTTGCAGCAGGCTTTTAAACTAAAAAAAGACTTAAGAAACAGCTGTTGTTTGACTTTACTGAGTTTAGAAATGTAGATGAAATCATAATCACCCCTAATCTTACCTGATAATCACCCCTAATCTCACCTAATAATCACCCCTAATCTCCTGATAATCAGCCCTAATCTTACCTGATAATCAGCCCTAATCTCCTGATAATCAGCCCTAATCTTACCTGATAATCAGCCCTAATCTCACCGGATAATCAGCCCTAATCTCACCTAATAATCACCCCTAATCTTACCTGATAATCACCCCTAATCTCACCTAATAATCACCCCTAATCACCTGATAATCAGCCCTAATCTTACCTGATAATCACCCCTAATCTCACCTAATAATCACCCCTAATCTCCTGATAATCAGCCCTAATCTTACCTGATAATCAGCCCTAATCTCACCGGATAATCAGCCCTAATCTCACCGGATAATCAGCCCTAATCTCACCGGATAATCACCTCTAATCTCACCTGATAATGACCTCTAATCTCACCTGATAATCACCCCTAATCTCACCGGATAATCACCTCTAATCTCATCTGATAATCACCCCTAATCTCACCGGATAATCACCTCTAATCTCACCTGATAATCACCCCTAATCTTACCTGATAATCACCCCTAATCTCACCTAATAATCACCCCTAATCTCCTGATAATCAGCCCTAATCTTACCTGATAATCAGCCCTAATCTCACCGGATAATCAGCCCTAATCTCACCGGATAATCAGCCCTAATCTCACCGGATAATCACCTCTAATCTCACCTGATAATGACCTCTAATCTCACCTGATAATCACCCCTAATCTCACCGGATAATCACCTCTAATCTCACCTGATAATCACCCCTAATCTCACCGGATAATCACCTCTAATCTCACCTGATAATCACCCCTAATCTCACCGGATAATCACCTCTAATCTCACCTGATAATCACCCCTAATCTCACCGGATAATCACCTCTAATCTCACCTGATAATCAGCTCTAATCTCACCTGATAATCAGCCCTAATCTCACCTGATAATCACCCCTAATCTCACCGGATAATCACCTCTAATCTCACCTGATAATCACCCCTAATCTCACCGGATAATCACCTCTAATCTCACCTGATAATCAGCCCTAATCTCACCGGATAATCACCTCTAATCTCACCTGATAATCACCCCTAATCTCACCGGATAATCACCTCTAATCTCACCTGATAGTCACCTCTAATCTCACCGGATAATCATCCCTTCTCGCCAGCGACAAGCACTCCTACTCGTAAGTCTGTCCTACTCCTATAGTGGAGTTTGACAAGACAGAAAGTACATTTAAAACTCATTTCGCAGCACTTGCAGAACAAAAGTACAAGTACAGAGAATGGTTACTTAATTTATTTGTTTGAAAGAAAATCTGCCTTTGGATTGCCATCATAATGCCGCTTGCACAAGTCGATGCGCAATTTTAGAGAAGCAAAAAATATAGAAACTAAAAAATTAGATTCGCAAAGTACAAAACTAGGCTTGTACACGCTGGTGTGCCACCAAGGCACCGTACGGTAAACAGAAAAAATCAAAACATTTTGGCGATGCTTCATATTGCCTTCACTTAGATCTGCATTCTGTATCTTGAGATAAAGTTCGAAATTTCTTGCACCATGTCTGGGCAGGGGACTACGGTGTGCTCAAAATTTCAGGGGAGACAAACAGTGTGCTCAAAATCTCAGGGGAGAGAAGCAGTGTGTGCTCAAAATCTCAGGGGAGAGAAACAGTATGTGCTCAAAATCTCAGGGGAGACTGTGGTATGCTCAAGATCTCAGGTAATTAGAAATATGGTGCCTCGGTCTCAAACCGATGCTGCGGTCATTTTTGCTGCTCCAGTCAGTGAAAATTGCTTCACCGAAGCAACGGTAGACTCAAACGAGTTCGATTAAAAGATAACAGTAGTACTACGCGTACATGTACTGTCTAAGGAGTTATCCGAGGTCACAGCAGCGCGCAGACCTCGCTGTCCCGGTCCCGCTGGTTGCCCCGCCCGGCCGCTGAGTGGCTGAACTTCGAGGTGCCCGCTACCCGCCTCTCCGGCTCGTCCTTCTGCTTCTTTTTCTTGTGGTTTTTCTTCTTGGCCGTCTTCTGCTGCTTGTCTTCCACTTGGCTTCTGACAGTGGCCGAGCGTCGCTTGCTGGCTGCCTCATCCGAGTCGGAGGCTGCGGAGCTCATGGCTGCTCAGGTTTGTTTAGCAGTGAGTTGCTACTCCGAGACGCATGCGGCAAAGAAATATTGCTTTTCTTAGAGGCAGAGACCATCAGAGTCGCCTGGTTGGCTGGCTGGAACCCAGCCACAGCTTGCACTTTCTAACTCTGCAGCCTACAGCAAATCCCTTGCAGGAGCTTCCGGCAATTCTTTCTGGTTGCCAGTTCCGCTGAAGCTGGAGCTGTGCGGCGATGGGGGGCCGCCTGTTGTCACAGCGGCGGCTGGCAACAAGGCCCGCACTTTTATAGAAAATATAAGTTCGAATCCGTTATGTCACAAGTGAAGGTTTGAAGGGGTGAAAGAACAACAGGGGCACCTTGAGGCACTGAGAGGACAGCAGGGACACCTGAGGGACACTGATGATGTGGGAAAGTTTAGTTCTGTCCCTAACCTGTAACCAGCTTCCGCATCTGCACACGGGCAGCCGGTGACAAAAACTGCTCAAGCAAGACTGCAGAGCCTGAGGTGTCAGTAGGCTTGGTTGGGGGACCTCTAGTCTTAAAAAAACTTTTCTGGCCTTGAAGGTCGCTGTGGAGGTTGAAGAGGTGGAAAACTTCCTATTTTGGTGAGTACTCAAGCGGCAACGGTTGCTGGGGAAGCGAGAAGGCAGGGATTAAAAGAATAAGCTTAGCGACTTCGTGAGCTGGGTAGTGCAGCGAAGAAGAGGGGGATGGGGATGATCGATTGGCCATAGTAGTTGGAGGGGGGTGCTGGGCGGGGGTAGCCGAGATGAGGCTGCGCAGACTCTTGTCTCGGTTTCTCATTGTTGGCTCAGCTGAGCAGCCTGCGGTCGGTCTGCTTTGTTCAATGCGGTTGAAGGGGGGGGGCTGCAGCACTGCGAGGACTAAGAGTCAGCGCTGACTGCTGGACTCTGCAACTGCTCTGGGGCTTCCTGTGGGTAGGGGCACCAGGACCACGGCTACTTGGGCAGAGACAGACAGGGATAGACAGCAGGCTGAGACAGGCAGGCTGAGACAGGCGATCTGAGACAGGCAGGCTGAGAGGCGGACTGAGACAGGCGGGCTGAGACAGGCGGGCAGAGACAGACAGGGATAGACAGCAGGCTGAGACAGGCCGGCTGAGACAGGCAGGCTGAGACAGGCAGGCTGAGACAGGCAGGCTGAGACAGGCAGGCTGAGACAGGCAGGCTGAGACAGGCAGGCTGAGACAGGCAGGCTGAGACAGGCAGGCTGAGACAGGCGATCTGAGACAGGCCGGCTGAGACAGACAGGGATAGACAGCAGGCTGAGACAGACAGGCTTACAGCAGGTTGAGACAGGCAGGCTGAGACAGACAGGGATAGACAGCAGGCTGAGACAGCAGGCTGAGACAGGTAGGCTGAGACAGACAGGGATAGACAGCAGGCTGAGACAGCAGGCTGAGACAGCAGGCTGAGACAGCAGGCTGAGACAGCAGGCTGAGACAGCAGGCTGAGACAGCAGGCTGAGACAGCAGGCTGAGACAGGCGATCTGCGACAGGCAGGCTGAGACAGCAGGCTGAGACAGGCGGGCAGAGACAGACAGGGATAGACAGCAGGCTGAGACAGCAGGCTGAGACAGGCGATCTGCGACAGGCAGGCTGAGACAGCAGGCTGAGACAGGCGGGCAGAGACAGACAGGGATAGACAGCAGGCTGAGACAGCAGGCTGAGACAGGCTGGCTGAGACAGGTAGGCTGAGACAGCAGGCTGAGACAGGCGGGCAGAGACAGACAGGGATAGACAGCAGGCTGAGACAGGCAGGCTGAGACAGACAGGGACAGATACAGTCAATCAAATCCGTAATATTTGAGCTGCCTCACTCTGACAATCTGGACCAGCTCAACCCTAATCACGCACTGAAAGAGGATATTTTGCGTTGCCAGACACGAGTATTTAACAAGTGGGTGGCATCTCCCAGATAGAAAGGACGCTGGATATTTACAAGACTTTCAAAAATTTTATGGGTTACAGCGCGCGCGGTACAAGTGCGAAAAAAAGAAATGATGCAGGAGTACTGAGACAGCTTTGAAAGGCACTCTAATAGCGATTTGAGTAGCTCCGAATAAGGGACTGTCAATCAAGTTTTTTGTTTGGAAAAATTAATCAATACAACAAGGATATTCAACATTAACTGCGAGCGTACATGTATGAAGAAAGAAATCATCCGTTTATGTACTTTCCTCTTGCGGGCGAAGTCTAATCTAATGCTAGAGAGTTCAGTGCCGAGTGCCCAACTCGGATGCTCAACACCAAAGTCTTCAACCCACAGTGCTCACATCTGAGTGCTCAAAACGGAGTGCTCAACCCAGAGTGACCAACCCGTAGTGTTCAACCTAGAGTGCTTAGCTCGGAGTGCTCAACCTGGAGTATTCTGCCTAGAGTGCTCAATCCGGAGTGCTCAACCAAGAGTGCTCAACCCAGAGTGCTCAAACCGGAGTGCTCAAACTGGAGTGCTCAACCCGGTGTGCTCATCCCAGAGTGCTCAACCCGAGGTGCTCATCTCGCGAAGCCGGTGCTCAGCGGTCTGGGACGCAACAGTCATTGGGGCGATGTGGCCGCTCAGGCAGGGCAGCTGCCTGCGGCACAAGCGCCGGAATCGCCTGGACACGGCGGCCAAGATGAGGGTCCGGGCGCAGTGGCCGGTGTAGGCCAGCACGATGAGGAAATCGATGAGGCAGTCAGCCTCCGCCGCCGTGAGCCCGCAGCCGCTGGCCAGCTGCTTCCTGATCAAGAAGCAGGCCCTGCCGGGGGCGCCCGTGAGGCTGAAGTACGCCAGCACGAGCGGCAGGGAGCGGACCGTGTCGTCCAGCGGTCGTCGCTGAGTTGTTGTCGTCGTCGATGCGTTGCCATAGCAACTGCAGTAGTAGGCGCTGTACCTACATAATGTTTAATTATAATAGCACTTTTATGACCACATTAGCCTACTAACATATTTTGGCTAGCAGTATGGTGGAGTCGTATACTCGATGTGATAGGCTTGAATATCGACATTAGGATAAGGATTAGGACATAAGAAGAGGGCCTTGCGGAGTTCCAAAATCGACGTAAGTTCAGAAGCATCATTTGCAACTTTGGAACCCACGAAATTATCATGGAAATCTTAGCGAGCCACAGAAGATCATATAACTTTCATGATTAAAAAAGGATCATAGAGATACTGAGCTTTATGAGCCTCGAAAGCATCATAAAAATATTCATGAGCTATAAGCAGGTCATTAAGAGCTACATAAGCAACAGTCGCTCCAAAAGCTTAATGACTCACAGGAGGCTCATACAAAGCTTCATGATTCACAGGGGGATCATACAAAGCTTCATCTCACAGGGGGATAACATAAAGCTTCATCTCACAGGGGGATAACACAAAGCTTCATCTCACAGGGGGATCATACAAAGCTTCATCTCACAGGGGGATAACACAAAGCTTCATGACTCACAGGGGGATCATACAAAGCTTCATCTCACAGGGGGATAACATAAAGCTTCATCTCACAGGGGGATAACACAAAGCTTCATCTCACAGGGGGATCATACAAAGCTTCATCTCACAGGGGGATAACACAAAGCTTCATGACTCACAGGGGGATAACACAAAGCTTCATCTCACAGGAGGATCACACAAAGCTTCATCTCACAGGGGGATAACACAAAGCTTCATCTCACAGGAGGATCACACAAAGCTTCATCTCACAGGGGGATAACACAAAGCTTCATGACTCACAGGGGGATAACACAAAGCTTCATGACTCACAGGGGGATAACACAAAGCTTCATGACTCACAGGGGGATAACACAAAGCTTCATGACTCACAGGGGGATAACACAAAGCTTCATGACTCACAGGGGGATAACACAAAGCTTCATGACTCACAGGGGGATAACACAAAGCTTCATGACTCACAGGGGGATCACACAAAGCTTCATGACTCACAGGGGGATCACACAAAGCTTCATGACTCACAGGGGGATAACACAAAGCTTCATGACTCACAGGGGGATAACACAAAGCTTCATGTCCCACCAACTTCCCGCTCACCTCAGCGCCAGGGCGCCAGTCATGACGGCAGCTGGCGCCAGAATCCGCAGCGCAAAGTCGACCGCGTTGACGATCCAAAACAGCGTCTGGCTGCTGTCGACGACGTCGCAGGCTCCGCTGGACTGAAGCGCCACCACCAGGAAGATGCTGACGGCAGACAGCAGGGCGACGTTGCAGAGCAGCAGCACGAGAGCCAGCAGGCGGCTCCGGCTGGAGAAGCAGTGGAAGCGGCGCGGCCTGGCCGAGGCCACCCAGCGCTCGGCGCACAGCAGCGCCAGCAGCCAGTGGGCCGCGAAGGTGACGAAGTTCACCAGAGCCGGGTGCAGCTTGCACAGGAAGTGGCTGGCAGCCCGGATCGACAAGCCGTGCAGGCGGGAGAGCTGGTAGTTCAGCAGCGACACCAGCAGCACCAGGATGTCGGCCACGCTGCAGCCCAGCAGCAGCAGGCGGGTGGCGTCGTTCAAGTAGCAGGGACGGCGCAGCGCGAAAATGGCAAGACTGTTCAGCAGCAGGCCGAGCGCTAAGGTGGAGTAGCCGAGAGCGCACTGGGCTGCGAGCAGCGAGGAGATGAGCGGGCTGGACTCGGAGCTTGGCGACTCCTCGGTTGAGGGGATGCCGCTCCTGCCGGATAGGTGAGTAGATACAAGTAGATAGATAGATAGAT
The DNA here is from genome assembly GCA_002269645.1 of Macrostomum lignano. NCBI lineage: Eukaryota > Metazoa > Platyhelminthes > Macrostomidae > Macrostomum > Macrostomum lignano. Next base: position 330,886 of record NIVC01000709.1, read on the forward strand.
AGATAGATAGATAGATAGATAGATAGATAGATAGATAGATAGATAGATAGATAGATAGATAGATAGATAGATAGATAGATAGATAGATAGATAGATAGATAGATAGATAGATAGATAGATAGATAGATAGATAGATAGATAGATAGATAGATAGATAGATAGATAGATAGATAGATACGCTCACCAATTCACTCTCAGCATTCTAAAGCAGAGTTGATGAAGCGCAGCTTCCTTATAGCAACCAGAACGCACTGAGTTGCAGCTGATGAACCACCAGACGCACGAAAGCTCTGCTTGAATCCATTTTAACCCAAAGCCGCCCACAAGAGCAGCAGGCCGAGTTATCCCCGGATGAAGCTGGGGGCTCAAGCAAATCCCAGTCAGCCTCCTTCAGCTGGCTGATAAGATAACCTGCTGCAGTTGCTGCTGCTGCGGCTCACAAGCCAGCCGGATGTCAAACACAGATAATTTTGAACTTTTACGAGCTAGTAGCACCTTCAACTTCGACTTGAGCAGTTATCTCAGGCCCTGAGCCTCAGAGACCGTCAAGACTGCTCTCCGCCTTCCGCATTCAGTTTTACTTCGTGTGAAAATAAACCACTGAACGCGAAGAAAATAAGTATAAAAATCTATAAAGTTCGATTCGCAGAGTAAAACAATATAATTGTAAGAAGCCAGCAGAACTTTTGCGGAATCTACATGTATCAACACGGAAAAAAAAACAAATAATTTCTGCATCAAAAAGTTAAAAAGCGCGAATGCTTTGATTTTGAGAATTCGAGAATCAACATCGCATGCTGTGAGCTCTTTTGAGTCGCTGTTACTGAGAGGGCGAAACACTTCGAATTTGTTTCGAAGTCGCCGCTGGCCTGCCAGGAGCCGTCGGCAAGCCGGTGCATCATCTCCACCACGCTGTGCGAGTCTTCCAGCTTCCACTGGTGACCTTTTCGTTTCTTTCCTTTTCTTTTGTTGGGAGGGCAACGAGGCAACGAAGTTCAACCACGCTGCCTGCAGAGCGTGTGCTTGTTACGTTCGTAGAATTTCTGAATCGAGAAATATGACTGGTTCTCTCCTCGTCAGTGAATGCAGAATCAAATCTGACAAGTTGACAGCAAAGCGTAAGAATCGCGGTGCAATTTTCAACTTCCTCCAGTTTTGCCTGCCTCCACAATTAAAGTTTATAGTATCTGTGGTCGCGACTGGCTTTCGTGCATACAGATCTTAGGACCCTAGACAAAACTACCCAGTCCGGACTGGCTAGTCTGGACTGGGCTTTATACATACGGCCCATTGAAAGCTAAACTATAGAAAGCACATTTCATCACAGAACTTACACAGAATGCTCAGTCTATGGGCCGTATGCAGAAAGCTCTGTCTAGGGTAGTCCGGTCTTGAAAAGCTAGTCTAGACTTGGATTTGGTATGCAGAAACACAAAGTTAGACCGGTCTACTATAGCAGAACTAGGCTAGCTAGACCATAGACTATAGACTGAACTACCCAAGTCCGGACTAGCTAGTCTGGACTAGGCTTTCTGCGGCCCTACGGCCCTATGTCTATAATGACTCAGAAATGCATGCGCGTGCACACTACTTTTTCGATGAAGGCGCCGAAAGTAGTGCAGAGGAAACTGGTTGAGCATCATGTTTAAAACCATCTCAAGTCTCACCATCAATAGTTATGGAAAACTGCATGGGAAGCCGGCTCATATCAAGTCTGCTAAGAAAGACAAAACTAATTTACTATATTGAACTCAAGCGACACAAGATGAACGCACTATTGCATGTTTATTGTCAATAGTTAGCACCTACCTACGTGAATATCGATCAAATGGTGTAAAATGTAAAATGTCAAAGTGTAAAATAGAAAAGTATATATGTACCAGATATATAGGATAAATCTGTCCCACTCGCCACTCGTTATTGGCATGCATTGAGTCGTTGCAATTTCCTAATCACTGCTATGGGGCCAGCCGCCTGTCGCCGCTATCTCTGTTGCTGTGCTGCATCTCGCTGATTTCTGCACCAATGGTGCGGCCTGAACTCGGCTGTACAGCGCAGCAAATCTGGTTGTTGCACAGTTGGCATTGTGAGCATCACTGCAGGTAGATTCAAGCCCGACTTCATATACTTGTGCAGCAGCCACCATGGCATTACTTCTCCTCGTCTATACATGAAACTATCGTAATCATCTGGCAGATTGGCAAGATCTTCCGGCAAATTTAATTTGCCACACTGTTGTGTATGAACTTAAGTTCTATGGTTTATTGGTGAAGCCTTATTCATATTTTAAGTATAGCAGCCAGCTACTTCGCTGCTGAAAATATACGCGCTGCATGCATCTACGATCTCTTCCTAACTCGGTACCTTGCATTCGTCTTCGTTACTACGAAAAAGTTCAACATGGCGACGAGGAAAATTTAATTCGCCGCGGGACGATACTGCAGTCACCAAATCTTCATTCCGATGTCTTCCGGACTCGACTTCCGACTGGGGGAGATGCCGCTGTGCTACCCCGATGTCGAACAGTATTTCAAGCGCCTCGGTTTTTACATTAGCGCAGCGGAAAAGAATGACCAGAGCAAAGCCGTTCTACTTGCTACTTGTGGAAATGCCGCATTTTCACTGATTGAGACACTTGTGCAGCCAGAAGACATTTTAAACGATACAAAGTGTACGTTCGATTTCATCAAAGAAGCGGTACTGAGCCACTTGAAACCCAAGCGCCTTCTTCACTACGACAGACATCTGCTACATACCATGGTCCAAATACAGGGTGAGTCGGTGACAAAGTTTTTGGAGAGACTGAAGACACAGGCCAACAAATGCGAATTCAGCAACCTGCGAGAAGAGTTAATTCTTTCTCAGTATATTTTCGGACTGGCTGATAATTCTCTGAAGCAAAAATTACTAGTGAAGGAAAAGCTGGATCTAGAGACTGCGGTTAAGGATAGTCTCTTATCGGAGTCCGTATCTCAAGCTACTGATTCGAGCAAAACCGTCGCAGCAGTGCAGAAAACCACTCACTAGAAGACCGGCAGCAACCAAAAGTATCCAACGGTATCCAGGCCAATGCCAACAACGCCGAATCATTCTAAGTCTAGCTGCCATTCCTGTGGTAACCCCGGTCTTCTTAGAAATACCTGCAAGTTCCGTAATGCGACATGTCACAAGTGCGGAAAAACCGGGCACATTGCCAGAGCATGCAGGTCCAACATCGGTGGCAGCAAGAGAGTCACGTACGCGGAAGTTGAAGCAACCGACGCTGATCCACCTGATTCAGCTGTGTACTCGGTGATCAAGGCTACTCCATGCGACGAACTCTGGAAAATAGTCTGCACGATCGGTGATTCCACAGTCCATATGTGCGTCGACTCTGGTAGTCAGGTAACAATTTTGCCAGTAACCATCGTAGAGCAAGCCGGATTGCACATGGTTGACGCGGACATTCGATCACTCAAAGTTTTCGGGGGAGCTTCAGTTTCCGTACGAGGCATGGCTAAGGACGTCACGATTGAGCTGAGAAACGGCAAAACGGCATGCGGAGACATATATGTCGGGGACCCATCCAGTCAAGCCATTTTGGGAATAAATTTTATTCGTGCCTTCAACCTATTGACGGTAGACGAATTTCTGTGCCATCCAGTGCAGCGTGATGAAAATTCAAGATTCCAGGCCAGCTTTCGCCTGAAGGACGGGGCCTCTACCGATGGAATGTGCTTTCCTGCCAGATCCCTTCCGTTCTTAATTAAAACTTTGGTTGAACTGGAGCTGAAAAGACTGGAAAGTGCAGGTATCATCTACCCAGTTCACTCGCCTAAGGTATCGTGCCCTATTATTCCTGTGTTGAAACCAGAAGGATCAAAGAGACCCATTAGACTGTGTGGAGACTATTCAGTCACTCTCAACAGACTGATAGACCGAGATCGATATCGACTGCCAACTTTGAAAGAAATCCTTCAAAAGATCCCAAATTCGAAAGTGTATTCAGTGCTTGACCTCGAAGACGCATTCTTGCAGATTCCCCTAACGCCAGAAAGTCAGGATCTTACGTGTATTTCCACCCACGTAGGACATTTTGCCTTCCGCAAGTTACAATTTGGGATATCGGCAGCACCACTGATATTTCAGGAAGTTATGGATATCTTGCTCAAAGGAATACCAGGCACTGCTTCTTATCAGGACGACATCATTCTAGGCACTGAAACAATGGCAGCAGCAATGATAAGGAAATGGAGACTATGACTCCTGCTGAAGTGAAGACAACCAGCGATCAAATTCCCGAGTACCAAGTTTCACGTCGAAGTCAGAGGCTCCGAAAAGCCCCTGATCGGCTGACCTATTTCTGATATATTTGATCGTTAGACAAAATAGAAAACAGTCATTTATTTCTCTCTCATATCTGCTAAAATGTGGGGGTATTGTGTATGAACTTAAGTTCTATGGTTTATGGGTGAAGCCTTATTCATATTTTAAGTATAGCAGCCAGCTACTTCGCTGCTGAAAATATACGCGCTGCAGGCATCTACGATCTCTTCCTAACAATTGGCACCTTGCATTCGTCTTCGTTACTACGAAAAAGTACAACACACACGATGTCTGGTCACAGCCGACCGAGCCCTCTTCACACAGTCAGGTAGATGCCTGGTGGTCTGTCTCACGGATTGTTCAACATCGCAAGCAGCCGATGGTATGCCTCTGAATGGCTTATTTCAGTCAGTTAAAGATTTTGTGATTTACCTACATGTATTAGTTGCTGCTTAAAACGGGCTTCGACGCTCGCTACACGGTTACTTAAATTCCTTCATCGGAAAAGTAGTCGATGCGCGTATCTATTTCGGCGCAGTCCTCACCCTAACAACTAGCTGATTGAGCATTCTGTGTAAATTCTGTGCATTTCATAACAAGGCGAATTGTCCACACAGTTTTTAATATTAGCGTTCAAAAATTCAGACTTTACGAGTTTTCATCAGTTAGTTAGTTTCATTATCAGTTAGTTTCATTACTTGGAGACAATGGGCCCGTTCTATAAAGCCATCGTAAGATAAGATCGTTCTTAGCTCCTATCTCCGCAGTGTATAAGTTCCGACGTACGATCGAACTTACGCTACGACAGCTTTATAGTACGACCCCCATAATTTCAGCGGCTATAATTTGTCCAAATGCCGTTTCAACTTGATTTAATTAAGACAGCTTCGAAGCAGCCATAAAGGGGGGGCCGTAGCCCAGCGGTAGCGCAGCTGCTCTGGTGTGCCAGCGACCCAGGCTCGATTCCAAGTGCAGTCACATTAATTTGGGGCTGAATTGGAATCTCGGCTTGGCTCTGCTCGTGCAATTAACGGCTTTGAGAGCCAACCCCCCAAGGCGCAGTGAAGTGTACATGCCTAACGATAATATAAAGTTAGGGCCGCTGTACACTCCTGTGTGAGTGTGTGCCTGCGTACGTATCCGCGCGCTTGTGTGCCTGCTCAGGGGAGTCGGCGGAATGGGCATTAATGCCTCTCGCCGGTTGTGTGCCTATGTCGCTTAAAGTGCGCCAGGGTGCACACAACCCCCTGCCTCTAATAAAAAATAAAAAAGCAGTTATAAACCCCACACGGACGTCTACAGGCACTGCAAGCCAGTCCAATATCCGCCAAAGCCATGTTTTTTTAAAAAGCTCTAATTGTCAGAAATGCTCATTCTTTCGTTCAATAAAGGGCCAATTTTCGCAGTTTTTATGATTTTTAACGTTAAAATGCGAAATTTATTGATCAAACTTAGTAGTTTCATCCCTAAAACCATAATTTCAACCACTAATTTGTCCAAATTCTAGCTGCTTCAACTTGTCCTGCGACAGCTTCGAACCAAGAAAAATGAATTATCACACACACTGACCACCATATACATGTACATGCATATGCATGTCGACACAGAATAGTGATTATTGAAAGCAAAATTGCATTTTTCATTTAAGAAGGTCAATTTCACAGTTTTTACTATTCTTAACGTTAAAATGCAAACTTTATTGATCAAAATAAGTTATTATGCATCAAAAGAACCATAATTTTTTCAATATCGTCACAAATGCTGTTTTCAAACTTGACACAAGACAGCTATAGCTTTCGAGCGAAAGTCGAAAGAGCTGCTTGACCTTTGCAGAAAAAGCATGTTTTTTTATATTTAATCTCGTTAGCGCGCATTGAGCAATTTCTTAACCAAGACACTACTGCATTTACCACCACGGAAGTTTTAGTAGTTTTAGTCTATTAGCTGCCTACTACGCCACATTAGCAACTCCAACTAAGTAACCAAATCTATTTATCCCGCACCGCGGCTCTGCCGGACATTTAATAGTAGTTCGCGTGCTGAATATATAACCCCTCCAACCGTATTTATCTTACACCGCCTAATACATGTAATTGACAAATTGACAACGTACTAATATTAATATTTATCCTTCTTTGAAGCCCATAGCATTATCTTGAGTAATTTGCCCGTGAGGCGTAAAAGCAACCAATCGTTCTCAACTCTAAGCGAGCTCTGGGAAACTAACGTTCCGTAATACGTAAATTATGGTGGTGGCAGCGATACGCTACTATTAGTAAGCATCAACGAATATCGACGTACATTGAATTTACGGTGTCTAAAAGACCCAATTTGAACGACCGTGCCTAACGAAGACCGCTCGAATACGATTAAAACACCTTTCCCGGAACTGAGGACCCGGCAGACGGAGTACACAGCAAGGACCACTGTATATACACAAGGACTACTCAACAACTCAGGAAGTTACACTTGCGAATGGTAGAAATTCTAGAAAAAGCCGCTTGCTCCGCTGTGTCTATGGCAATGATCGAAGCCTTTTCACTAACAAACTCTCATACTCTCAGTGCAAGGTTTAAACAAAGTGAAGCAACAATTTTTGTTTTTCATCCAAATTCTTATCACACGTTCTTTTTGTTCAAAATGCAAATGAATGCTGCGTCCCAGGATGCAGAAGCAATTATATAAGCGGCGAAAAATGCACTGTTTTCGGCTTTCCAAAGGAAGAAGCTGAAGCTGATGCATGGCTCAATGCGTTGCCTGTGCAAGTATAAGGTAATTCATGTAACTTTTGACCCTAATTTCTCGTCCCTACTATAAAGATACGCGAGTGACTGTATTGCGGTGATTATTCAATTTTATCTATAGAAGGCTAGCATCTACATGGGAGTTGGGTTTTCAGCACAGGCTGCAGCGCAGTCAACTGCATGGAAGCAATTTTCAACAGGAAGCGCAGCTATGAAATCTCTGCAAGCCCTGCAGCTCATTCTCACATAGCTGCGCTTCAGTCGATCTGTCTACCGGTAAAATCATCTGATCCACGTCAGCAATTTCTTCTAGGCGATTCTGGGCAGCGTTGTGTTGACAGTCCGTGCTTGTTTGAGAAAATATTCGAAAAAAATTGTGTGTGCGAGTGTCTCGAAGGCTGGCCAACTCCGTCTATAAAGGAATCCGAGACTTCAGGCAGAGAATCCGAGACTTTCAGGCAATCAACCACTGCTTGCTCTCGCCGACTTCGCAAACTGAAACCTAGCTGAATGTCTCTTTTAAACATCTTTATGTTCATCTGGATCTATTTTGCCTTATACAGTTGTATACAGAGTTCCATCAGTTGCATATCCTACTCTTTAATTGTAATGTACTTCTTGTAGCGACTATATTTGTATTTTTTAATTATATATTCGTAAAAAAATATATATATAGCGAACAGTTTATGAGCACCTACCACTAGATAGGTTAGCACTTGCTTCTTTATCGAAAAAGCTTATTGAAAAGCCATAGAAACAGCTAAAGCAAGCGGCCTTTTCTAGAATTTCTACCAATCGCGAGTGTAACGTCCTGAGTTGTTAAGTAGTCCTTGTATATACAGTGGTCCTTGGTACACAGGAGAAAATTTGTTGAGATTTGACTGCGGGACTTTCCGGCATAATTCGTGCGAACTCAACGCTGGCGGCATTTCAAATTTGTCAAGCCGCCCAACTTTCGAAAAAACTTTCTAGCTATCCCCACTTCAATTATATAGTCTGTCATTTGCTTCTAAAGCTTAAAAAATATTTATTTATATTTTCAGAACCTCAAAATGGGCCGTAGAAAGATTGAAAAACAAACTTCTGTAAAGAAATCAAATAGAAAAACTATTGTCAATATGACAAAGAAGGCAGAGAAGAGATCGACCAGAGGGAATGGAGCCAATAAAAAAAAGCCTTCAGTAAAGCACTTGTCCCACTTCCTCCGTATCTACAAAGGACTCGAGGACTGGCACATACCTATCTTTGCTGCAGTTAAGCAGTTCTGTGGGAACATAGCCACTGTGATGTACCCTGGTTGCGACAAACATCTCACCGCTTCGCTCATCTTCGACAATGTGACCTACATCGACCTTAACTCCAAGATGCTGCCTTTCTTCAGTGATCCGGCTATTCATTCCTGGATTGAGGAGAACAAGCAGTATACTGGACCGACCATCTACAATTTTGAAAACACAAACTTTGATAGGTTTGTTCCTGTGAATAATAAGCCCTACGACCTGGTGATTTCGGCATCAGCTGGACTTGTCAGTAATTCCGCCTGCATGAAATACCTAAAAAATGGCGGCCATTTTCTAGTGAGCGATGCTCACTTTGATGCCAGAAATGCCTATACAAAGAAGCATTTTAGTCTGGTAGCTGTCTATGATTCTGAAAGTGGGCAGTTGATCAGCGAGAAGAAATGTTTGGATGATTATTTTTTGACAACAGAGAAAAAGAAGATAACTAAGGTGCAGGTTGAAGAAAGTGTTTCGAAACCTAAAAATAAGCGATCATTTAAGTTGATAAAGGAACCTTCAGCTTGCTTCTTCTTGTTTAAGAAAATTAAATAAATACTACTGCTATAAGCAACCTTTCTTTTGGTAAAACTTTATACTACTTATTGTCATAATTGTTTTTTTAATGATTAATAAGCGTCTTTTGCTATGATTTCATCGAGACATAATTTGTGTCTGTAACACAAAGACAATGAATTGTACTATAATGCAAAACAGCATGTAGTATCCTTTTGCGATATGTCTACCTAGCCTACTTTGTATTTTTAAACCTCCATAAAAATTAACATTGTTTTGAAAGCTTAGAAATCTTTGATTTGAAATGGTCAGCTCATTGTCTTTGCAATTGACTTCATCCTGACAGCCTCTGCTGGGTGCTGGCATAGAAATTTGTGCTTTATGAAATTGATTGTTATATATCCTAATTTGTTGTTTGTTACACTATTTGTTACTACTATTTGTTACATTTAATATGTATAATATTTTTCAAATGAATCCATAAATTTGTGCTTGTTAGCCTATGTGTAAATGTGTATTTCTTTTCAAGTAAATCCTGTTGGTTTATTAATAGCAATAGTTTTTTATGTTAATATAAAATTTAAACATTGCATAAAGTGTGAATCTTTTTTAGGAAAGCATATAATATACCTTTTTTAAATTATTTTTAAGTAAAATGACCCCAGTAACAAACTTTAATTGATGATTATCATTGTTATTTTATATATTATAATGCTCCTTGTCACAATGATGTCGTTGTTCTACATGTATATAAATCATGCATTAATTAAATTACTGCCATATAGTCTTATGTAGTGTTCCACCATAAGGGGGTCCCTGTGCCGTAGCCATAGCTGTAAGCAAAACTACTGCTTATTCTAATTCTCTGTATTCTGTAGCCATAGGGACCCCAATATTACCATATTCCTGTAGTCCCCATAGCCATAGCCATAGTTTTAACAAAAAGTCTAGGAAATAAAATATTTCAAATCAGGACATTCCTCCAGCCAAACTGACGTCACGACTCAACTGTGTGACCCAGCCGCTGCTGGTGGCGTTGCAGCAGCCGAAAGTGCAGAAGGAGCCGCCGCTGGCCCCAGCAGAGAATGATGAGCTCTCGAATCCGCCGCTGAAGCCTGTCTACCCTCTACAGACACCTCTCTACCTCCACAGACACCTCTCTACCCGCTACAGGCACCTTCTCTCCCTCTACAGACACCTCTCTACCTGCTACAGGCACCTTCTCTACCTCCACAGACACCTCTCTACCCGCTACAGGCACCTTCTCTCCCTCTACAGACACCTCTTGTGATGATGGGGCTCAAGGGCTCGGTCCTTTCGTGCCCCTTTCCCAGACCCGGGTTCGTGTACTGACCCTGGCTGCGGTCCTCCACTGACACGCGTACGACGCGGTGTCCGTCGGGACTAGGCTGCTCGAGCGTACGACGCACGACAGCCTACAGACTCGCGTACGACGCAGAGCTGCTTGGGGTGGGACCGGCGTACGACGCACTTAATCCCTCTAAGGTGCCTAGTACAGATGCAGACCCAAATGACGTACAAATTGGAAGGCTTACCAGCCGCGATTTCAGTCGTACAAGAAACAGCGCCATCAGAGCAGTGGTGATCTCGATATCCTTTACTTATATATTTGTCTAGCAATTCTGCGAGGAATAGCAATTCAGCAACCAACGCTGGCACAATCGCCGAGGAGCCACAAAGACGACGAGAATGGGGTCTCAAGGGGCTCTGAATAAATAGGCAGCAAACTGGAGGTTGAGGGCGCGGGATAAAGGCAGAAAAGGGGGCTTAGACATCAGCCAAGGCAACGCATGAGCTGTACCAGCCAATCGCCGGGGCGCAGCACGGCAGACTGGGACTGGCAGCCAATCACAAACAGGGGCGGGGCAGCAAAGCTAACAAAATAATGGGGCGGGGTCGCACGCAGAGCATGGGGGGGGTTGACTCAACAGAAAAGGTCTAGGCAGGGAGCGGAGGGGTACGCACGCGCAGAAGTGCAGGTGGGTGAGTCAGAAAATATCTAAGGAGGGGGGAGGGGGAGAGGACGGCCCACTGGCCCGGTGCAGCAACTTAGCAAAGAGCACACTGTCATAACACATTCATGACACTCTCTATCTGCTACAGGCACCTTCTCTCACTCTACAGACACCCCTCTATCCGCTACAGACACCTCTATCCGCTACAGACACCTCTCTCTATCCGCTATAGACACCTCTCTCTATCCGCTACAGACACCTCTCTCTGCCCTCTACAGACACCTCTCTCTACCCTCTACAGACACCTCTCTCTACCCGCTACAGGCACCTACATGTATCTCTATCCGCTACAGACACCTCTCTCTATCCGCTACAGACACCTCTCTCTATCCGCTACAGACACCTCTCTCTATCCGCTACAGACAACTCTCTCTATCCGCTACAGGCACCTTCTCTATCCGCTTCAGACACAAACCATCTATACAATACTGCTGCAGACACCTGCCATCTATACAATACTGCTGCAGACACCTGCCATCTATACAATACTGCTACAGATACCTATCTATACAATACTGCTGCTGACACCTGCCATCTATACAATACTGCTGCAGACACCTGCCATCTATACAAAACTGCTGCAGACACCTGCCATCTATACAATACTGCTACAGACACCTATCTATACAATACTGCTGCAGACACCTGCCATCTATACAATACTGCTACTGACACCTGCCATCTATGCTCCAGTCTTTCCTGCTCGCTAAGAGGGGACTTGTAAAGAAAGAAAGACTGGGAACAGATCAGGATGTGCTGGGCAAATACGAGTAAATGTACAATGCACATGTAGCTTTTTATTTTTTATTAGAGTCAGGGTCTGTGCGCACCTACCCTGGCGCACCTTAGGCGACTTTGTCTCAGAATCGGCGGTTCTGCACTACTGCCCACTCGGCGGACTCCCCTGAGCAGGCACACAAAGGCGAGGATACGTACATGTACGCAGTCACGCACAGGCACATAGGAGTGTACAACTTGACTTTATTTATCTATACAGTCTTTATCCCTCCATCTTCTGCTCACAAGCCAGAAAGAATTTCTAACACACTGGCCTCTGATCGGGCCCTATTACGAGTGTGAGGCTCACATCTCCGAATCTCTGATCCCTGTGCCGCAAATTATTCAAGGCAGTGTATTTTATAGTCAAGCAAGCAAACTGGTTTAGTTGACATAGGTGCGCATAGTTTGAGCGGGGCAGGGTTATCGCTCGAGCATTTTTCTCTGTCCCGTTGTTAGGCAACCATATCACCCCCCCAAAAGCATTGCTGCGAGTCTACTGTGTCACGCGTTCGCAGGCTGCTGGCTTGGCCTTCGAACCTCAGCTTTGTTATCTGCCCTTTAGTGTAGAGCTGGTCTGGCTGGATAGCACCGGTCGAGACGAGAGGAGGCCGTTGTTTTTTCGCTTCGATGTAAGCACAATTCCAGTGCGTACATTATCGTTAGGCATGTACACTTCACTGTGTCTCGGGGTTTGGCCCTCAAGGGCGTTAATTCCACGACTGCACTTGGAATCGAGCCTGGGCCGCTGGCACATCAGAGCGCCGCGCTATAGACCACGGGCTACGCCCCTCCCATACATGTAGCTTTGTTAAATACTGACAAATATAAAAGTGCCACTATAGATCTGGTACCTGCAAAGTACACCGCTGCATCTCCGTCGCCACCAGCAGCCAGCTGGAGCAGCTCAGCCTCTGTGTACACGAAGGAGGCATCCGCCGGTCACGCAGTTGCCAGAACAGGTTTGCCTTGAGTATTCTACATGATTCGTGCCCCGCTGGCCAACAGCAACGGTCAGCGCAGTGCCGGCCGAGAGGTTGAAAGACCCGGCGATGCGGGCACCACGACCTCCTTCGTACAGATCTTGCTCAGTATGTACGTTCTCGTTGATGGATCCGCCGCTGGCTCAGAGGGCTTCGATGCGGTAGCAGCCATGCAGTCTGCGGCACGGCGCGGCCTGCACGGAGCTGAGAATTTGTAGCAGCGCTTGTGAGAACTGCATCAGCCGGTCAGAACTCAGCATGGACTTGCAGTATCTACTCACCGACAAAAGTGCACCAGGGGCACCAAAGCTCGGCTTGAATCCACTCTAACCCAAAGCTCAAGCAAGTGTACGTGGGCTCAAGTAAATCCCAGCCAGCCTCCTTCAGCTGGCTGATAAGATAACCTGCTGCAGTTGTTGTTGTTGTTGATTGCGGTGAGCATCGCACAGGGGCCGCCAGTCGACGGCTCCCAGGAGCTGCGCCACCATATCCACACGTGCAAAGTCGCTCAGATTAGTGACGCCGATGTTGCGGCGAATTGTTTCGAGTCTAGGGCACGTTCAGAGGTGGAATTGGTCCGGGACATCCAGGCAAAGACGGCAGGGGCCGCCATTGGAGATGCCTGTGCTGTTGCGATAGTAGTTGGAGTCAGGGCAGTGGCCTGCTCTCTGACTTGCGCCACGAGGATTTTTTGGCGGCGTGGTCCCTGATGGAAGGAGATCGGTTTACCGTAGACCTCGGCCATGTGCCCTTGAAGGGTTGGACAGTACTTGAGATGACGAATGCGCTCTTTAGCGGCTGCAAAGAATATTTTGGACTCGTCCTGAGGCAGGGTGGCCGCGAGCTTGGCCTCCGCGTCGACCAGTTCGTTACCGGGCACTCCCGAATGTCCCGGAACCCATTGCAGGGTAATCTTCGTGTGCATGGCTGCGTTAGCGAGGAGATCTTTAACTTGCTCAAGCCGCAGGTTGAGGGTTGGACGGTCAGCTTTGACGGCGGCGATGGCGCTCTGGCTGTCGGTTAGAATGACGGCTTGGCGCGGCTCGGAGCTGAGAATGTCTTCCAGGGCGAGCTTGATAGCCATTAATTCGGCTTCATAGGAGTTGCACCAGCGACCCGCTGCTGCGTGCCTGCGGCGACGGATGGTGCTTTCTTGGTCGAGGAGGATCCATGCGGCTCCGCCGTTTTCAACCCCTCCGGTGGCCGAGCCATCCGTGTAGTAGGTGCAGGAACCTGGGCAGCGTTGCTCAATGGCTGCAAAAATTTGTTCGGTCGGAGTGGCTCCCAGGTCTGGCAGGTTGGTGAAACAGTCGATGCCCTGGTCGACAAGAGAGGCCCAGGGTGGCCGACGGGTAAGGTGGAAGGGCATGCGCGGGAGCGGCATCATGGAGTCGCAGATGCGCCTCGCTTGTTCGCGCAGGCCTCTGTTAGCCGCAAGACGGACGTTCGAGTGCCTTTCGCAGATCTTGCGAAATGGGTCGCTGAGAGGGCGACGGATGGCTTTCTCGTAGGTGAGCAGAGCACGCCTGTGGGCCTCAACGCTGATGGGGTCGACCTGAGCTTCCAGGTAAATGCTTCCGTGGGGGTCGATCGTGGCGGGCCGGTGATGGTGCGCAGCGCCTCCCTTTGGGCGCGGTCGAGCTCATCCAGGCGAGTCTTGGACAGCCAGGGCGTCCAGGCCGATGCTGCATGCCAGATTACCGACTCGACCAGAGCACGGTAGACTTTGATCAGGAGGAGGCGATTCCATCCCCAATCCCGGTTGACTAAAGCTTTGATGATGGCGGTTCGATGGAGCATTTTGTTCTTGATTTTGCTCAGGTGTTTGTCGAAAAGAAGACCGCGGTCAATCGTGACCCCGAGGAACTTCAGCGCCAGCTTGCTGGGGATAGGACGGCCAAGCACCGAGAGTTAAACGGTGGTGTCGCGATCGGCTCGGTTTCGGGAGAACAGACAGTATTCAGTCTTCGACGGGTTGAGCTCGATGCGAAGATTTTTGGCCCACTTTTCGATGAGGCGGAGGGCCCTTTGAATGAGCTCACGGACATCAGTGATGTTTCTGCTGGAGGCCCTGGGGTATTTCTGCTGGGGTATCCACTGTAATCGACATCTTGGACGATGTGGTCAGCCCAGGCGTTGATGTAAAGAAGGAACAGGACCGGGGAGCTGACGGCGCCTTGCGGGACGCCCTCCCGGAGCCTGCTGCCAATGCGGACCGCAAGCTGCATGCCCTCCAGGAAGCTGCCAAACCATCTCACCATACAGGCCGGCAGACCTTCATCCATCAGGCGGGAGATCATGAGCAGGGTCCTCCAGACGCGGTCGAAAGCGCGTGATCAGTACTGCTAGGGTCTTCAGGTGCGGAGACTGTTCCCAGCCGTCCTGGATAGCCTGGACCAGCCGGGCCACTTGCTCCTCACAGCTACGGCCGCGCTGGAAACCGGCTTGCCAGGGAAGGATTTTATTGTGTTGCTCCAGCCAGCGACCTGCTGCAGTTGCTGCTGCTGCGGCTCACAAGCCAGCCGGATGTCAAACACAGATAATTATTAACTTTTACGAGCTAGTAGCACCTTCAACTTCGACTTGAGCAGTTATCTCAGGCCCTTAGCCTCAGAGACCGTCAAGACTGCTCTCCGCCTTCCGCATTCAGTTTTACTTCGTGTGAAAAAAAACCACTGAACGCGAAGAAAATAAGTATAAAAATCTATAAAGTTTGATTCGCAGAGTAAAACAATATAATTGTAAGAAGCCAGCAGAACTTTTGCGGAATCTACATGTATCAACACATTTGAAAAATAACAAATAATTTCTGCACCAAAAAGTTAAAAAGCGCGAATGCTTTGATTTTGAGAATTTGAGAATCAACATCGCCTGCTGTGAGCTCTGATGAGTCGCTGTTACTGAGAGGGCGAAACGCTTCAAATTTGTTTACTGTCTGGCTAGATAGTAAGTTTTCCAAGAATTCACAAAAAAATGTTAACCCAAGTTGCTGAGCGCTTTGTACATCAACCTCCAATCAGTGAGTTCGAGTTTGAGCTCGAGCTGTTCAATAACCGGCCGGCTTCGAGGGCTTCCTGAAGTCGCCGCTGGCCTGCCAGGAGCCGTCGGCAAGCCGGTGCATCATCTCCACCACGCTGTGCGAGTCTTCCAGCTTCCACTGGTGACCTTTGCGGCCCAGGGCAGACAGCATCTCCTGCGAATGTTGGGTTGGGTAGTTATTGAAATTACTGTTCTCAAATCCCTGTTCTCAAATTCCTGATTGCAAATCCCTGTTTCCGAATCCCTGTTCTCAAATCCCTGTTTCCAAATCCCTGTTCTCAAATCCCTGTTTCCAAATACCTGTTCTCAAATCCCTGTTTCCAAATCCCTGTTCCCAAATCCCTGTTCCCAAATCCCTGTTCCCAAATCCATGTTTCCAAATCCCTGTTTCCAAATCCCTGATCTTAAATCCCTGTTCTCAAATCCCTGTTCCCAAATCCCTGTTTCCAAATCCCTGTTCTCAAATCCCTGTTCCCAAATCCCTGTTCCCAAATCCCTGTTCCCAAATCCCTGTTCCCAAATCCCTGTTCTCAAATCCCTGTTCCCAAATCCCTGTTCTCAAATCCCTGTTCCCAAATTTCTGTTTCCAAATCCCTGTTCTCAAATCCCTGTTCCCAAATCCCTGTTCTCAAATCCCTGTTCTCAAATCCCTGTTCCCAAATTTCTGTTTCCAAATCCCTGTTCTCAAATCCCTGTTCCCAAATCCCTGTTCTCAAATCCCTGTTCTCAAATCCCTGTTGTCAAATCCCTGTTGTCAAATCCCTGTTCCCAAATCCCTGTTCCCGAATCCCTGTTCCCGAATCCCTGTTACCCAAAACCAAGCACTAGAAGCAGACAATCACCTCCTGCGCCTTAGACGTGTAATTAAAGTACATGATGTAGTTCGGCACCAGCTGGTGGTGCAGCCGGAACGCATCGGTGGCCTCCTTGACGGTCTCGTTCAGGTAAATCTGCCTGGCCAGCACGTAGGCAACCGCCGTGGTGATCAGCGACCCGCCCGCTCCGCCGCCGATGTAGCGGAGCTCCCCGCTGTCAACGTCGGTGACGAACACCGGCGACATCGACGACATCGGGCGCTTGCCTGGGGGAAGCGGTGAGGGGTCACGGTAGAGATGGGAGGGGGTCACGATAGAGATTGAAGGGTCATTTTAGAGATGGGAGGGGTCACGGTAGAGATGGGGGAGGTCACGGTAGAGATGAGAGGGGTTCACGGTAGAGATTGGAGGGGTCGCAGTACAGATCTCGGAGTATTAGAGACTCTAGTTTGAGTCGGACTTCATTCCGGCTACACAGAAAGGAGTCAGGCCGCCTCGCACCCACCTGGCTGGATGAAGTTGGACTCAGACGGGGGCAGGTCGTACGAGTTGGTCCTGTTGGGCACAGAGAAGTCGTCCATTTCGTTGTTGTACAAAATGCCCGTCTTGGGGCCCTTCACCTTCGAGCCGAAGCTGAGTTTCAAATGCGAAGATTGAAACCTATTAGTCTTGAGGTACCCGGATTAACAAAAAACTAATTAACTACCTAACTAACTAACTAACTAACTAACTAACTAACTAACTAACTAACTAACTAACTAACTAACTAACTAACTAACTGACTAACTAACTGACTGACTGACTGAATGACTGACTGACTGACTGACTGACTGACTGACTGACTGACTGACTGACTGACTGACTGACTGACTGACTGACTGACTGACTGACTGACTGACTGACTGACTGACTGACTGACTGACTGACTGACTGACTGACTGACTGACTGACTGACTGACTGACTGACTGACTGACTGACTGACTGACTGACTGACTGACTGACTGACTGACTGACTGACTGACTGACTGA
The DNA here is from genome assembly GCA_002269645.1 of Macrostomum lignano. NCBI lineage: Eukaryota > Metazoa > Platyhelminthes > Macrostomidae > Macrostomum > Macrostomum lignano. The sequence continues at coordinate 348,408 of NIVC01000709.1, forward strand.
CTGACTGACTGACTGACTGACTGACTCACTGACTGACTGACTGACTGACTGACTGACTGACTCACTGACTGACTGACTGACTGACTGACTGGACTGACTGACTGACTGACTCACTGACTCACTGACTCACTGACTCACTGACTCACTGACTCACTGACTCACTGACTGACTGACTGACTGACTGACTGACTGACTGACTGACTGACTGACTGACTAACTAACTAACGAAGGAAGCCTCAGAACTCACTACTCATTGATGGTGGAGGTGACCACCACCGAGTTGCCCTCCGAGTCCACAAGCGACACGTGTGTGGTCCCGTGGTCGGAGGGCCACTCAAAGCTGGGCCCGTAATAATTAACGTCGTGCGTTGCGTCATCCGTGATCCGCGCCCTCGCCTCGGCGGCGTAGCTCTCCGAAGTCAAGTTTGTCACCAGCGCCGTCACGTTCACGAAATCCGCGTCTCCGAGCGCCGACCGCTTCGCGTAGCCGAACTTGAAGGCCTCGATGACGCGGTGCAGGAAGGTGGCGTAGCTGTCCAGCTGCTGCTTGACCTCCGGCCGGGTGTCGTAGCCGTCCAGGATGCCGAGGATGAAGCCGAGGACGGCGCCGCTGCACGGCGGGGGCATCGAGTGCAGGCGGAGGCGGCTGCGCGGCAGCGTCGCGGAGATTGGCGCCGGCTCCGACGGCCTGTACGAGCGCAGGTCCTTCGCGCCCAAGATGGCTCCGACGTCCGACATCTCCTGGACGATGTCGTCAGCCAGGCTGCCGTTGTAGAACGAGGCCGGGTCCTCGGCGATGCGGTCCATCGTGGCGGCGAGCTTCTCGTCGCGAAGCACCTCGCCGGAGGCGTAGATCCGGCCAGTGGCGGGGTTCACCATCCAGAGCTTCAATTCCGCGTAGGGGCCGTCGGAGGGCAGCTCGTCGAATTTGGAGGCCATGGCGTCAGCCAGCGGCTTCGTGACGCGCTGACCGTTGCGAAGCAGCTGCGACACCGGGGCCACCACCTGGCGCCAGGGAAGCCGGCCGAACCGGGAGTGGGCGAGGTGCAGGCCGGCCACCTCGCCGGGCACAGCGATGGCCAGGCCGCCCGCGGTGCTGGCGTTGCTCGGCAGCCCGTTGAACATGTCGCGGCTGGCGTTGGCCGGCGCCGTCTCTCGGTAGTCGAAGGTGGCGACTTGCTTGGTTTTGCTGGGGTAGGCGGTGGGAGCAGCCTGAATCCACAGAGTGCTCAGATAATCACCTGACACCCGGCTACGGTGGAACTCGGAACTATGAGCACATAGCTACCAACCCTGAGCACATAGCTACCAATCCCTGAGCACACAGCTACCGATCTATGAGCACATAGCTACCGATCTTATGAGCACATAGCTACCGATCTTATGAGCACATAGCTACCGATCTATGAGCACATAGCTACCGATCTATGAGCACATAGCTACCGATCTTATGAGCACATAGCTACAGATCTATGAGCATCTGAGTACATAGCTACCGATCTATGAGCATCTGAGTACATAGCTACCGATCTATGAGCATCTGAGTACATAGCTACCGATCTATGAGCACACAGCTACCGATCTATGAGCACATAGCTACCAATCCCTGAGCACATAGCTACCAATCCCTGAGCACACAGCTACCAATCCCTGAGCACATAGCTACCAATCCCTCAGCACATAGCTACCAATCCCTGAGACATAGCTACCAATCCCTCAGCACATAGCTACCAATCCCTGAGCACATAGCTACCAATCCCTGAGCACATAGCTACCAATCCCTCAGCACATAGCTACCAATCCCTGAGCACATAGCTACCAATCCCTAAGCACACAGCTACTAATCCCTGAGCACGCAGCTACCAATCCCTCAGCACACAACTTCCAATCCCTGAGCACATAGCTACCAATCCCTGAGCACACAGCTACCAATCCCTGAGCACATAGCTACCAATCCCTCAGCACATAGCTACCAATCCCTGAGCACATAGCTACCAATCCCTCAGCACATAGCTTCCAATCCCTCAGCACATAGCTACTAATCCCTGAGACATAGCTACCAATCCCTCGGCACATAGCTACCAATCCCTCAGCACATAGCTACCAATCCCTGAGCACATAGCTACCAATCCCTGAGCACATAGCTACCAATCCCTGAGCACATAGCTTCCAATCCCTCAGCACATAGCTACCAATCCCTCAGCACACAGCTACCAATCCCTGAGCACATAGCTTCCAATCCCTGAGCACATAGCTACCAATCCCTGAGCACATAGCTTCCAATCCCTCATCACACAGCTAATAATCCCTCAGCACACAGCTACCAATCCCTGAGCACATAGCTTCCAATCCCTCAGCACATAGCTTCCAATCCCTCAGCACATAGCTACCAATCCCTGAGCACATAGCTACCAATCCCTGAGCACATAGCTACCAATCCCTGAGCACATAGCCATTGTCTCTAAACACGCAGTCTCAGTCTCACCTGTCGAAGTGCATCAGGAAGGAGCCGCCGCCGATGCCGGCGCTGTGGAAGTTGGCCACCCCAACGCACAGCACCGTTGCCACGGCCGCGTCCATGGCGCTGCCGTTGAGCACGTTGATCACGTGACCGCCAATCAGGCTGCAGACGGTCGCGTCCGAGGTGACTCCGTTGTACAGGTAGGTCTCCAGCACCTGGTCAGACGCGGGGTCTTGCAGCCACGGCGGGGTTCCTGTGGGTTTCCATATTTGGTAATGAAAATGTGTTTCAAAAAATTTAAAAAAAACTGTAAGGGTTAACACCAAAGCTGCCAGATTAGCGCCAAAGCTGACAGATTAGCGCCAAAGCTGACAGATTAGCGCCAAAGCTGACAGATTAGCGCTAAAGCTGCCAGATTAGCGCCAAAGCTGACAGATTATCACAAAAGCTGACGGATTAGCGCCAAAGCTGACAGATTAGCGCCAAAGCTGACAGATTAGCGCCAAAGCTGACAGATTAGCAGCGAAGCAAACAGATTCGCGCCAAAGCTGAGAGATTAGCGCCAAAGCTGACAGATTAGCGCCAAAGCTGATAGATTGGCGCCAAAGCTGACAGATTGGCGCCAAAGCTGACAGATCAGCGGCAAAGCTGTTCAGAATAGCGCCAAAGCTGACAGATTAGTGTTAAAGCTGACAGATTGGCGTCAAAGCTAATAGATTAGCGCCAAAGCTGACAGATTAGCGCCAAAGCTGACAGATTAGCGCCATAGCTGACAGATTAGCGCCATAGCTGACAGATTAGCGCCATAGCTGACAGATTAGCACTAAAGCTGACAGATTGGCGCCAAAGCTGACAGATTAGCACCAAAGCTGACAGATTGGCGCCAAAGCTGACAGATTAGCTCTAAAGCTAACAGATTATCACAAAAGCTGACGGATTAGCAGCGATGCAAACAGATTAGCGCCAAAGCTGACAGCTTAGCGCCAAAGCTGACAGATTGGCGCCAAAGCCGACAGATAAGCGCCAAACCGACAGATTAGCGCCAAAGCTGACAGATTGGCGCCAAAGCTGACAGATTAGCGCTAAAGCCGACAGATTAGGGCCAAAGCTGACAGATTAGCGCCCAAGCTGACAGATTAGCGCCAAAGCTGACAGATTAGCGCCAAAGCTGCCAGATTAGCGCCAAAGCTGACAGATTATCACAAAAGCTGACGGATTAGCGCCAAAGCTGACAGATTAGCAGCGAAGCAAACAGATTAGCGCCAAAGCTGACAGATTAGCGCCAAAGCTGACAGATTAGCACTAAAGCTGACAGATTAGCGCCAAATCTGCTCAGTTACTACTCACCCTTAGTGGCCTCAGAGTACAGAGCGGCAAAGTACAGGAAGCACGCGAGAAACACAATGCTCAGCAGACCGAAGGAGATGACCAGGGCTGTCAGCACGCCACGGCCGCACCTGCAGCAAAGAAGGCTTTTGAACCTGGATTTAAATTCATTAATAAATTGACAAATTTTCACAAATAAGGAACCTCTTATCCCGGAACGAGCTTCTGGAGCTCAGCACAAGAGGATCGCTTTCTTCGGTGTAGCCCATGATGCGGTTTCTGGAGCTTCTGGAGCTGTTCTATTTGCAGTCCTTGCAATTTAAACTGCTGTTTCAAGTGCCAAGTTCGCCGAGTTCGCCTTTCTGTTTAGGGCAGGACAGGAGCAGAGCAGACGTTAGCAGAACGTTTGACCCCGCTGCGTCTGCAGAGTTCTTAAACAGGGGAAGGGTTGAATGTACAGTACACACTTGGCCTGGCTATGTACATTGATCCACTCCGCTAGCTGCCGTTAGCGGGAATGAAAGGCTTTTGGCGAGGAATAGAGGGGGTAAGAGAGTGGAACGAAGGGTAGAGCCAGTAAGTGTACACTCATCAGCAAGAAGCGTACGTTAGAGGCTGCAGATTGAAGACAGAAACACGTAGTTTAGTAGAAGGATTGGGCCGAAGTGTCCGTGTCCAGATCATTTTTATGGACAGGTAGCTATGTGCTCAGGGATTGGTAGCTATGTGCTGAGGGATTGGTAGCTATGTGCTCAGGGATTGGAAGCTATGTGCTCAGGGATTGGTAGCTGTGTGCTGAGGGATTGGTAGCTGTGTGCTGAGGGATTGGTAGCTGTGTGCTGAGGGATTGGTAGCTATGTGCTCAGGGATTGGTAGCTATGTGCTGAGGGATTGGTAGCTATGTGCTCAGGGATTGGAAGCTATGTGCTCAGGGATTGGTAGCTGTGTGCTGAGGGATTGGTAGCTGTGTGCTGAGGGATTGGTAGCTGTGTGCTGAGGGATTGGTAGCTATGTGCTGAGGGATTGGTAGCTATGTGCTCAGGGATTGGTAGCTATGTGCTGAGGGATTGGAAGCTATGTGCTCAGGGATTGGTAGCTGTGTGCTCAGGGATTGGTAGCTGTGTGCTGAGGGATTGGTAGCTATGTGCTGAGGGATTGGTAGCTATGTGCTGAGGAATTGGTAGCTATGTGCTGAGGGATTGGTAGCTATGTGCTCAGGGATTGGTAGCTATGTGCTCAGGGATTGGTAGCTATGTGCTCAGGGATTGGTAGCTATGTGCTCAGGGATTGGTAGCTATGTGCTCAGGGATTGGTAGCTATGTGCTGAGGGATTGGTAGCTGTGTGCTCAGGGATTGGTAGCTATGTGCTCAGGGATTGGTAGCTGTGTGCTCAGTGATTATTAGCTATGTGCTCGTTTAGTTAAGTGATTGGTAAGCTACTCATTCATTAAACAGACAGTAGTTATAGCAATGTGTAGCAAAGCAGCTCAGCGGCAAACGCTTCTGACTGTAGCGCTACGATCCCTGGTTCGATTCCCTGAGACAGTGAGAGTGTACATGGCCTGATGATTAGAAAGTCGGGGCCACACATTGTGTGAGCGTGCGTATGAGTGCGTACTTGCGAACAGTATTGGGGTGCTTTTGTGCTCACGAGTCAGCGGAACGGGAGAATTATCATTATATTATTATTATAAGTAGTATAGAAGGGATGCGCAAGTTGAAATTAATTTACCCTCTAGTGTGTCATGCAGTGCAAGGAATCCCTTAGGCTCGAGAGCAGTACTGTACATGCGGGCCATTTATTTGTAGTCAGAAAACTGTACAAAGATTAATGCTTTAACAGCATTCATAACACTGTCATATCACTGTCACTGTCATAAGTCATAAACACCCAAGCAGTATGAAACCCGCCGCACTAATCCTTAATTACTCGACTTTTTTAAAGGCTGAGCAAATTATGTGCCCTCCAGAATCCCTGCGACTTCAATTTTAAGCCACTGTCAAGTCACATCATTGGGGGTTGCAGCAGCCCAGTGGTTAGAGCGTCGGATTCACAACTGAAAGGTCGGGGGTTCGATTCTCGACCCACTCGGAAAAATTTGTGTCCTTTAGCAAGATACCTAACCCTGCCTTGCTTCAGATCAACCAGCTGTAAAATGGGTGCCAGCATTAGCTGGGGTCATTGGGGGTTTGTGTGGCGACCCCCCAGTCCTTGGACTGAACAGCCGTATGCAGCCATCAGATGCGCGGCGCAATAGCTGCGGCTGAGCTGTCGTTTGCACATCTGCTTGTTAGTTGTTATTAATATTATGAATATTACTATTAATTGCAAATTTCAAGTTGCCGGGAGATGACATGAAGGTCACTCCATGCGTTGAAACCGTCAGGAATAAGTTCACCTCGCTAGCCAGTCGCGAATTTTAATCAGACCACCAGTTTTCCGTCATCGTTTGATCTTCGCCGCGGGCGGTTTCTTATCGCCGCTCTGTCGGCTCACCCTCGAGGCAGAAAAAGTTGTTCAACTTTAACTTCAATTCCTTGGCAGATTTGAGTGCAAGCGGTGGAAACTTTTGGCTGGCAGTGAGGCAGCCAATCTGGTAGCTTCATTGGCCACCCTGACCGGGGACAGGGGCAGGTGCTGGGCAGCGCGGCTGCTCTAAAAAGCTGCAATTAGTGGCGAACTCCAGGCCTGCCCAAGGTACGGAAAACAGCAGGTGCCTGTTGCATTGGTTCGAGTTTGCTGGTCTGAGAATTTGCCTGATTTGCACACTCAGCCATGGCCTCCAAGGAGCTTGACGTCACCCCTGACGAGGCGAAAGCCAGATCGGACAAAATTGTCGGCGATCTGCACGACAAAGACCCCGACGGGGTGAAGAGCATGTACGACAGCTGGAGCGGTAGCTATGAGCTTGTGAGTGACCGGCTGCCAAGAACAGAGCTATAAACTTTCTATGAATGCTTATGCCTTTTGACCTCAGCAGTTTCCCCAAGAATTTTTCTCTGCCCAACAAATTAATTTCCATTTTTCCAATCCAGTTTGTTCTTTCGGCGTACTGCTTGCCTTGCTAAAGATAGCGTACCCGCGAGTCTCTCTCTCTCTCTCTCTCTCTCTCTCTCTCTCTCTCTCTCCTACAGTTGCGCTCTTAAAAGTGTCAACCATGCAGAGCACCCCCAGCTGTTTTTTTGCACCCTTCCACTTGAGCTAAACAGCACTCCAGCTAAACCTGGTACTCAGATAAATTCACTGCTCAAGCTTAGAGAGCCTTTTCATTTATGATTATAGCGTAGTTTATTTTTTAAAAATTACAAGCCTTCCGATTCATAATGGAGCAGCAGCAGCAGAAACAGCCGTTGGCAACCGAAAGCATTGCCAACGCCTTCTTTGCCCAGTTCGACACAATGACAAGCAGCGGAGCGAAGACATCAGAGATGTACAGCGGCTTCGCTGGAGAGTACGAGCATGTCAGTAGACACGCCGGATGTCTCAACCTGAGATTTTTACCTGTTAGGGAGTGAGGATTGTAGCCTTAGTGCTTAGAGCGCCTGACTCGCAACTGAAAGGTTGGGGGTTCGATTTTCGACATGCTCAGAATAATTTTGAGTCCTTGAGCGGGACACTTCACTCTGCATTGCTTCAGTTCACCCAGCTGCAAAATGGGTGCCAGCATTAGCAGGGGTAATTGAGGGTGTGTTAGGACCCCTCGACGTGACTGAACAGCCGTAGGCAGCCTTCAGATGTGCCGCGCAATAGCTGCGGCTGAGCTGTCGGTTGCACATCCGCCCATTAGGGCAGGTGTATTAATTATTATTATATTATTATTAGGAATCGTAGTTCCCATACTTCTTTCAGGTTGTCGTTCTTTCATCCTCCCACAGGACCTGCTGAACATGAGCCACGGCTACACTCATCCCCAGAAGATTGCCAGAGTGGCGGACACCCACCTGAAGGACAAGAACGCCAGAATTTTGGATGTCTGCGCCGGCACAGGCCTTGGCGGAGTTGCCGTGAGTGCCCTATGCGCTGGAATTCCTACTGCTAGTAGCAGTTCGCGTCCGACCAAAACCTTCCAACACACCGTGACTTTTTTCTACTCCCGCAGCTGAAGGAGCTGGGCTTCACCAACATTGACGCTATCGACGGCAGCCGAGGCATGCTGGACCTGGCGGCCAAGAAGCAAATCTACAAGAACCTGTTCGAGGAGCTCATCGGCAGCGACTCCGTCAAATCGGTGGAGCAGGGTAATTCAGGGTCCTCCAGTAGCTGTCCGGTCTCTACCCGCTGCTGACACCTCTCCGCTACAGACACCTCTCTATCCGCTACAGACAAATCTCTATCCGCTACAGACACCTCTCTATCCGCTACAGACACCTTTCTATCCGCTACAGACACCTCTCTATCCGCTACAGACACCTTTCTATCCGCTACAGACACCTCTCTATCCGCTACAGACACCTTTCTATCCGCTACAGACACCTCTCTATCCGCTACATACAACTCTCTATCCGCTACAGACACCTCTCTATCCGCTACATACAACTCTCTATCCGCTACAGACACCTTTCTATCCGCTACAGACACCTCTCTATCCGCTACAGACACCTCTCTCTACCCGCTACAGACACCTCTCTATCCGCTGCAGACACCTCTCCATCGGCCACAGACACCCACCATCTACACTAAGCTACCACTGACACCTGCTATTTATTTAACATCGATAGCTTTTCTGGCAGAACATTCCTCATTCGGTCACCCAACCTGCAGCCTCTTACGACGCCATCGTGACTTCGGGCTCTTTCCTGCCGGGCCACCTGGGCCCGATGCACCTGAAGCCGTTGGCTCTCACGCTAAAGAGCGGCGGCCTATTTTGCATGGCCATGCGCGAGGAGTACCTTCGGACGGACTACCTCCTTGACCTGGAGCCCACCATGGACCGGATGGAGGCCGAAGGCATCTGGCAGAAGGTGCAGAAGGGCATCATGGAGCACTATTACAATGACCTGCCTGGCGTGTTCTACGTCTATAGAAGAGTCTGAACCGATCAAGTTTGAAAACTTTGCACGGAAGCTCTGACGTTTTTAGAGATATTGAAAAATAAAATATCATTGCCTCGGAGAATCTGTTATCAATGAGCTCACATTATTGGCTAATTTCTGCTTGCTTTTTACTGAGTCCAAAAGGATCGAGTTTATTTCCAGTTAGATTTATTGGATTGAGTAGCCGAAGTCTTCTCATATCTCTGGGCCGTAAATTGACTTGAAAAGTTTGCCAGAACTTCTTCTCATCACGGCCATTGCGACATTCCTCCAGCTCTTTAAGCGACATTGTCACACAATCAGCAAAAGGCATTCATTACTGCCCATTCCGCCGACTCCCCCGGCCTGAGCAGGCACACAAACGCGCGGATACGTACGCAGTCATACGCACAGGCACACACTCACACGTGAGTGTACAGCGGCCCTAACTTTATTTATCGTTAGGCATGTACATTTCACTGTGCCTTGGGGATTGGCTCTCAAGACTACTACTAGTATGCTACGATCCTCCCGTAAATGTTGATTTGCTAAACAGTGATGGCTAATAAATGTGGCACTGATTAAGCTGGTTACCTGCAAAGTACACCGCTGCATCTCCGCCGCCACCAGCAGCCAGGAGCAGCTCAGCATCGGTGTACACGAAGGAGCCTCCGCCTCCGCCGGACACGCAGCTGCCAGAGCAGACCTGCCCCAAGTATTCCACGTTATTCGTGCCCCACTGGCCAACAACAAAGGACAGCACGGTGACAGCCGAGAGATTGAAGAACCCATCGTATGCGCGGGAGTTCGTCGACATCAGGACTGAAGAAGTTACATGTACGCGTCATTGAAACCCAGCAATACAGGATTTAATGTAGGATAAAACAGACAGTCAGTGCAAGCTTACAGAGCACTATCCAGTAGATGACGGCCTGAGCAGACATTTCCTTACTTCAGAATTGCTTGCCAATTGCTGCTTATGCTGTACTTTTCTCGTCGGAACTGAATGAACTGCTTGACTTTTCGATTGTAACGGAATCTAATTCGCTGATGCATGCTTAAACAGTGGATTTAGGGCAATCTGTAGTGGCTGACATCAAAATCATTGGATGTAATCCCATCAGGTTGAAATGGAAAATCCTATTACTTTTAATCCTATTCCAAAAAAATTACCCAGCGCACTGCTTCTGGTTGACTGAGTGCGGTTTTTCTTGCAATAGAAATATTCTATTTACCAAACGAATTTTAACTGATTGATTTACACTAGTCAAAATGCGCAAAATACGCTCGTACAATAAAGCCGTTGCCATAATAAAGATGTTTCGCTTTTCAATTTGTTCGTTACTTTTCGTTTTTGCGCCCTTTAAAGTGTTTAATTCTAAAGATCGAGTGTACCGGCATGGAAAAATTCAGTCAAAATATAGTTTTGAGAGACTATGTTGCCAAGCAGGCCCGTTTGATTTTTTGAAGTATTGTACGCGATTGCATGATTATTTTTCAAAGTTTGAAAGTTTTAATTTGACCAGCTGTTGTCGGTACACGCGATTAGTAGGCGTATGTGTATGTGTATGCTTGGCATTCAGCTACATGTACATATAGATCTATTGAGCATGCAAGGTTATAATTGCTAGTAGGCTGTGTTCATGCACATGGAGCAAGATTAGCCCCAGAATTGTGGACCTGATGCTAGGCTGTCGAACCATTGGCTTGTGATCGAAGCACTCGACAGAGGTGAACACCCAAAGGACATTGCAAGATTGCTGAATGTAAAGGAAAAGATGGTTTACAGCATCCATCAGCGCGTTGAAACCACTGCCGGCAGAGATTGTCTGCGAAAGGGTGGCAATCGCGGGATCGTCAAGGCAAGTTGCTCGAGAGCCTCAAGTCCAACTGCTACTCGATGCAGTTGAGACGAACCCTTTGTTGACGATGCAGAAATGCAGCAGAAGTTGATCAAGAAACAGTTCCAGTTGGTTATCAGATTTCGGCTATCGGCAGAGCTCTGGGAAAGCGACTGAAAATAGTTGGTAGACACGCTGACATCCAAACTAAATGGCACTGTGCCAGCCTTTCTACCATAGACAAAAGCTCCATTACATTAGTAAACCTATCTTGGATTAAATTCAATGCGCGTAGGCCCAAATGGGCTGCAAAAAGCTATATTATAATATTCCTTTTTTGCGGCCTGGTTGGTCCTGCAAGCTTTCAATTTAATCATGGATACGGAAATCAGACTTGCGAGACTTTTCTGTCTATAGTCGACACTCGCTGGCATAGCGGAGTCCAATTTACTCCTGGGGGCATCAATTTGATCATTCTAATCATATAACGTTAGATATCCTGTGTTGAAACAAAATTCGCTTCCTCTGCAACCCTTTTTAGGACAAGGATTCGCCACTCTCGTAGCGAATGACCATCAGGCGGAGTGTCCAGCTCTTCTTGCAATTGTGGTTGAGCCAGCTGGCGTTGATGGCTGCCTTCAGGCAGGCGTGTGCGTTCTCCACAGGATTGAGGAACTACGAGTAAGGAGGCAATGTCACCAGGCGCCAAGCGGGCTGAAATTGATCTGGGATTGTCACTCCATGATGAAAACGGGCGTCATCCATTATCACACAGAACTCCTCGCCATCAGGTACATCACCACGACTCGTCACGCTTTGCACCAGATCATTGATGAACGTCTGGAACCTGGATGCCATCATAGTCTCTCTGAGGATCGTATGATGTAAAAGACAAGCTAAAAACAAGTTACGATGACAGTAAAAATGTGCATTGAAAACATAGAATGATCAAATTGATGCCCCCAGGATTAAATTGAACTTCGCTATGCCAGCGAGTGTCGACCATCAGAAAATTTTCAGTCTCGCAAGTCTGATTTCCGTATCTATGATTAAATTGAAAGCTTGCAGTACCAACCAGGGGCGGCGGAGCCTAATATTTGAGGGGGCACCGGGCAAAGGGCAAGGGGGGCACAGGTACCTTTATAAGCTGCTAATTAGGACCTAAAATCAGAAAAAGCACTAAAAATTACCACGTGGACTCATTCTCTGGGGGGCACGTGCCCCCGGTGCCGCAAGCTCCCGCCGCCCATGGTACCAACTAAACCGCAAAAAGGAATATTACAATAAAGTAATGATAATGTAATGATGTAATTCATACGTTTATGTGAATTTATTTATTAATAAAGTTACTTGGAGTCATGAGTTACTATAATTAAATTTATATTTTGTTTACTTATGAAATTTTACGTGCAAAGCACAGTACTTTGTATTTCTATTTGTTTTAGCGCCTAGACCACAGAAATAAACAGAATCCTCGTTTAAATTTTTGTTTTTCAAAGAAACAAGATTTATTTTGCGCCATCACGGTCTAAATCACTGCGCAACTCATATTAGATATTAATGAGGTAGAATCTCTCCCGAAGGACTGTTACAACAAAATAAGCGAAAGAATAGCTTTACTATAAGTCTGGCGAATCTCTTCTCAATTTTAACGTTCTTTATTGCAACAATTTCCTAATCAATCAATATTTAAAAGCAACCTAAACAAATATTAGTATGGCGGAACAGAACGATAACAACGATTCACATAATGTCATTCCAATTAATTTTCAAGAGCACTTCCAGGTATGTTTTTCTTTATGATAGTCTGCATTTTGATTATTTGCCTAAGTTTAAAAATCAACAATATTTTGTAACTTACTTAATAGCTTGAATATAAATTATTCTGTTTTTAATTTTAGTTTTCTATGGCAATATTTGTTAAATTTATTAGTAAAAAAAAAAAATAAATTTATTACTATTCTTAAATTAGAAATATCAAAATAATAGTGATAACCATAAGCTGTAAATAATTCCTAACTTTTCAATTTCTAAGAATGTTTATAATAATTTTAAATTATTGGACCTAATATATGTTAATAAGTGGACTATAAAATGCCTTTTATAATGTACTAATTATCTTAAAATCATTTTTATATATGTTAATATTTAAAGCATAAATTTACTACACTAAAAATTAATGTAGCCAATTACAATTTGTCCATAATCTCTTTACTCTATCATATCAAAGACCTAGCATAAATTATTTTATATTGTTTTTGATTTGATAGCTAATGATATTTTCTTTTTAGTTTGAATGCGTGCTTTGATAAATAAATATTAATTTTACTATGCATATAGAAACAAAACTTTGATATCTATCCATATGATTATTTTTATAGATATCATAAAAGTGGCAGTTTTAGTAAATAGGGTATCCATAATTGCCATAACTATCAATTTTTATCATAAATATTATAGAATTCTATAGCTTTAGCCTCAATCCTTTTAGAAAAAAGATTGAAAACCTGTAGCTGCCTATGCTTAGTATGTAAGAACAGATGATTTTGCTACAAGATATATGTAGCAAATCTTGTACATTTGTATTTGTAGTACAATCTTGTGTATTGTATTACACTACAATTTAATGATGCTGTGGGTAAACAGTGGGAGTAACTATAAGTGCCTTAAAACATTTAAATTATTTGTCATCCAATTAGTGCTATATAAATACCTTTACAAACCTTAATTTAAACAAAACCATATATTTACCAAATACAGCTCACGGACATTGGTGTGAGTCAGGCCAGTATTGGCTTTGCCACCCTCACCATGGAGTCCGACAAGTACATCTGTGCCAGGGAGACAGTGAATGACGCTGTGCAGCTCACCATCATTGATGTGGCTGACTATAAAAACCCAATCAGAAAGCCGATTGCTGCAGACAGCGCCATCATGTGCCCAACTACTCAGGTCTGCATTGATTGCTTTTTGTATAGCTTTTTAAGTAGACTGGCATTTTAATATCTGCCTCACTGGCATCTCAATAACTGCCCCAATGGCATCTCAATAACTGCCTCACTGGCATCTCAATAACTTCCTCACTGGCATCTCAATAACTGCCTAACTGGTATCTCAATAACTGCCTCACTGGCATCTCAATAATTGCCTCACTGGCATCTCAATAACTGCTTCACTGGTATCTCAATAACTGCCTCACTGGCATCTCAATAATTGCCTCACTGGCATCTCAATAACTGCTTCACTGGTATCTCAATAACTGCCTAACTGGTATCTCAATAACTGCCTCACTGGCATCTCAATAACTGCCTCACTGGCATCTCAATAACTGCTTCACTGGCATCTCAATAACTGCCTCACTGGCATCTCAATAACTGCTCTAATGGCATCTCAATAACTGCCTCACTGGCATCTCAATAACTGCCTCACTGGCATCTCAATAACTGCTCTAATGGCATCTCAATAACTGCCTCACTGGCATCTCAATAACTGCCTCACTGGCATCTCAATAACTGCTCTAATGGCATCTCAATAACTGCCTCACTGGCATCTCAATAACTGCTCTAATGGCATCTCAATAACTGCCTCAACTGGCATCTCAATAACTGCCTCACTGGCATCTCAATAACTGCCTCAACTGGCATCTCAATAACTGCCTCACTGGCATCTCAATAACTGCCTCACTGGCATCTCAATAACTGCCTCACTGGCATCTCAATAACTGCCTCACTGGCATCTCAATAACTTCCTCACTGGCATCTCAATAACTGCCTCACTGGCATCTCAATAACTTCCTCACTGGCATCTCAATAACTGCCTAACTGGTATCTCAATAACTGGCTCACTGGCATCTCAATAACTGCTTCACTGGCATCTCAATAACTGCTTCACTGGCATCTCAATAACTGCCTCACTGGTATCTCAATAACTGCCTCACTGGCATCTCAATAACTGCCTCACTGGCATCTCAATAACTGCCTCAATTGCATCTCAATAACTGGCTCACTGGCATCTCAATAACTGCTCACTGGCATCTCAATAACTGCCTCCTTGAGCCAATCCAAGCCCACGACATGGTCAACAGTCACCGCTACAATCTCACGCTCTGTCCCCCCATTTTCCCAGACCATCGCCCTTCGAGCCGGCCGCAACCTGCAACTCTACAACCTGGAGAAAAAGCAGAAACTCAAAGCCCACGTCATGGACGAGGACGTCATCTTTTGGAAGTGGGCCTCCCCTGTAGTCATCGGCATCGTGACGGAGCGCTGCGTGCTGCACTGGCGGCTGGACAACGATTCGGGCCCAGTGAAGGTCTTCGATAGGCATTCGTCTCTGGCCGGGTGCCAGATTATCAACTACAAGTGAGTCTGCTGGCATTGCAGGAAGGGTTTCACTTTGACCAACCTTCCTAATCTCCCTTCCCAATCTCCCTTCCCAATCTCCCTTCCCAACCTCCTTTCCCAATCTCCCTTCCCAATCTCCCTTCTCAATCTCCCTTCCCAACCTCCCTTCCCAACCTCCCTTCCCAACCTCCCCAACCTCCATTCCCAACCTCCATTCCCAACCTCCATTCCCAACCTCCATTCCCAACCTCCATTCCCAACCTCCATTCCCAACCTCCATTCCCAACCTCCATTCCCAACCTCCTACCTTCCCAACCTCCCTTCCCAACCTCCTCCCTTCCCAACCTCCTCCCTTCCCAACCTCCTCCCTTCCCAGCCTCCCTTCCCAACCTCCCTTCCCAACCAAGGGCTTCCCAGCTAATTGATGTGCCCGCGCACGGACACGGAGTCGAACCTGGGTCCGTTGAAGCCAGAGTCGGACTCATTAACCGCTGAGCTGGTCTCCACCAAACCCAAACCCTGCCCTTCCAGATGCGACTCCACGGAGAAGTGGCTGGTGCTGGTGGGCATCGCCGCCCAGCAGGGCCGGGTTGTGGGCGCCATGCAGCTGTACTCAGTGGACCGGCGGGTCAGCCAGCCGCTCGAAGGCCACGCGGCCGCCTTCGCCCGCCTGAAGCCGTCAACCAACCAGGCATCCCAGGTGAACGTGTTCTGCTTCTCAGTCCGGTCTGGCGGGGCCGGCGGCAAGCTGCACGCCATCGAGGTCGGCCAGCTCGGCAGCGTTGCCGCGCCCTACGGCAAGAAGCAGTCGGACCTGTTCTTCCCGGCCGAGATCGAGGCCGATTTCCCGGTTGCTATGCAAACCTCGGACAGGCTCGGCTTGGCCTACGTTGTCACCAAGTTTGGCTACATTCACGTGTACGACTTGGAGACCGCCACGTCCATCTATCTGAACCGCATCAGCGATGAGACCATCTTCGTCACCGCGCCCTACGAGCTCACTGGCGGCATCATAGGCGTCAATAGGAAGGGACAGGTGAGGCTGGCTGTGGGGACTCTTTGGGGAATATTGTGTCTGCCTCCGCTAGCTGCACCCTTCACTAGCAGCACCCTCCGCTAGCTGCACCCTCCACTAGCTGCACCCTCCGCTAGCTGCACCCTCCACTGGCTGCACCCTCCGCTAGCTGCACCCTCCACTGGCTGCACCCTCCACTAGCTGCACCCTTCACTAGCTGCACCCTCCACTAGCTGCACCCTCCACTAGCTGCACCCTCCGCTAGCTGCACCCTCCACTGGCTGCACCCTCCGCTAGCTGCACCCTCCGCTAGCTGCACCCTCCACTGGCTGCACCCTCCACTAGCTGCACCCTTCGCTAGCTTCACCCTCCACTAGCTGCACCCTCCGCTAGCTGCACCCTCCACTAGCTGCACCCTCCGCTAGCAGCACCCTCTGCTAGCTGCACCCTCCACTAGCTGCACCCTCCACTAGCTGCACCCTCCGCTAGCTGCACCCTCCGCTAGCTGCACCCTTTACTAGCTGCACCCTCCACTAGCTGCACCCTCCACTAGCTGCACCCTCCACTAGCTGCACCCTCCACTGGCTGCACCCTTCACTGGCTGCACCCTCCGCTAGCTGCACCCTCCACTAGCTGCACCCTCCACTAGCTGCACCCTCCACTAGCTGCACCCTCCGCTAGCTGCACCCTCCACTGGCTGCACCCTCCGCTAGCTGCACCCTCCACTAGCTGCACCCTCCGCTAGCTGCACCCTCCGCTAGCTGCACCCTCTACTAGCTGCACCCTCCGCTAGCTGCACCCTCCGCTAGCTGCACCCTCCACTGGCTGCACCCTCCACTGGCTGCACCCTCCACTGGCTGCACCCTTCGTTAACTTCACCCTCCATTAGCTGCACCCTCCACTAGCTGCACCCTCCGCTAGCTGCACCCTCCGCTAGCTGCACCCACACTAGCTGCACCCTCCGCTAGCTGCACCCTCCGCTAGCTGCACCCTCCGCTAGCTGCACCCTCCGCTAGCTGCACCCTCCGCTAGCTGCACCCTTCACTAGCTGCACCCTCCACTAGCTGCACCCACACTAGCTGCACCCTCCGCTAGCTGCACCCTCAGCACCATCTACACAGTCTCCTCGCCATCCCCAACCCAGGTGCTCTCAGTCAGCATAGACGAGGACAACCTGGTGCCGCACGTGCTGACGGTGATGCGCAACGACCAGCTGGCCCTGGCGCTGGCGGCCCGCTGCGATCTGCCCGGAGCCGGCGAGTTGTTCGCCAAGAAGTTCCAGGACTTTCTGGACGCCAAGTCCTACATTGAGGCCGCCAGAGTGGCCGCTGCCGCACCCAGAGGCTCTCTGCGAACGCCGGAGACAATTCGTCTGTTCCAGGTCAGGCTGCTGGCTACCGCCTGGGACTGCCAGGGGAGATGAGAGACTAGGAGAGGGAGATGAGAGATTGGAAAGGAAGATGAGAGATTGGAAAGGGAGATGAGAGACTGGGAGAGGGAGATGAGAGACTGGGGGGAGATGAGTCACCGGGAGGGGAAGATGAGAGACTGGGAGGGGAGATGAGAGACTGGGGGGGGAGATGAGTCACCGGGAGGGGAAGATGAGAGACTGGGAGGGGAGATGAGAGACTGGGAGGGGGAGATGAGAGACTGGGAGGGGATATGAGAATCTGGGAGGGAAGATGAGAGACGGGGGAGATTAGAGATGAGGGCAAGAGATGGGAAGCAGGGAGCAGAGAGACGAGAGAGAGGCAACCAGAGGCTGAAGAGCGAGTTCTGCCGATTGACCAACTGCTCAATCCAGCTGATTCCCATTGACCAACTGCTCAATCAAGCTGATTCCCATTGACCAACTGCTCAATCAAGCTGATTCCCATTGACCAACTGCTCAATCCAGCTGATTCCCATTGACCAACTGCTCAATCCAGCTGATTCCCATTGACCAACTGCTCAATCCAGCTGATTCCCATTGACCAACTGCTCAATCAAGCTGATTCCCATTGACCAACTGCTCAATCCAGCTGATTCCCATTGACCAACTGCTCAATCCAGCTGATTCCCATTGACCAACTGCTCAATCCAGCTGATTCCCATTGACCAACTGCTCAATCCAGCTGATTCCCATTGACCAACTGCTCAATCAAGCTGATTCCCATTGACCAACTGCTCAATCCAGCTGATTCCCATTGACCAACTGCTCAATCAAGCTGATTCCCATTGACCAACTGCTCAATCAAGCTGATTCCCATTGACCAACTGCTCAATCAAGCTGATTCCCTTTGACCAACTGCTCAATCAAGCTGATTCCCATTGACCAACTGCTCAATCCAGCTGATTCCCATTGACCAACTGCTCAATCCAGCTGATTCCCATTGACCAACTGCTCAATCCAGCTGATTCCCATTGACCAACTGCTCAATCAAGCTGATTCCCATTGACCAACTGCTCAATTCAGCTGATTCCCATTGACCAACTGCTCAATCAAGCTGATTCCCATTGACCAACTGCTCAATCAAGCTGATTCCCATTGACCAACTGCTCAATCCAGCTGATTCCCATTGACCAACTGCTCAATCAAGCTGATTCCCATTCTACCATTGGTCAGGAGCAGCCGGCCCCGGCCGCCGGCCAGGCGTCGCCGCTGCTGCAGTACTTCAGTGTACTGCTGGACCTCGGCCGGCTCAACAAGGTGGAATCGCTGGAGCTGTGCCGCCCGGTGCTGCAGCAGGGCCGTAAGCAGCTGGCCGAGAAGTGGCTCAAAGAGGACAAGCTCGAGTGCTCCGAGGAGCTCGGCGACCTCGCCCGCCCCGTGGACCTGCTGCTGGCCCTGAGCATCTATGTCCGGTCCAACAGCGCCGAGAAGGCCATCGACTGCTTCGCCGAGGCCGGCCAGTACCAGAAGATTCCGCTGTACGCCAAGAAGGTCGCCTGCTCGCCCAACTATCCGGGCTTGCTGAGGAAGTTGTGCAAGCAGAACCCGGAGCACGCTCTGCAGCTGTCCCTGCTGCTGCTGCAGGTGAGGCGTCGTGTTGCCGCGCTTCTGAATGGGTCACGTGACCTCTCATCATGGGGTCACGTGACCTCTTCTTGATCATGGGGTCACATGACCTCTTCTTGATTATGGGGTCACATGACTTCTTCTTGTTCATGGGTCACATGACTTCTTCTAGCTAAGGGGTCACGTGACCTCCTCTCGCCATGGGGTCACGTGATTGCTTCTCAGCATAGAGTTATATAGGATCTCAAACTCCAACATCTGCTCTCTCATTGTAGCACCTGACCGCTCATTAAAGCAGCAGATCTCCAATTATGCAATAGAAATCAAAATATAAAATTGACAAATGCTCGCCATCACCTGCAGGAAGCTGAGCCTCCAATCGAACTGTCCGATGCAATGGACATCCTGATGGAGCACAAGCTGCTGAAGGAGTGCACCAGTCTGGCGCTGAACGTCCTGAAGCCCAACAGGCCCGAAGATGCCAGGCTGCAGACCAAAATTCTGGAGATTAACATTAATGAGGCCCCGCAGGTGACTGCCACTGCTACCTCAAATCTCCAGTTTCTGGGCCGCCCTCCAGATCCTCAGTTGCTGGGCCGCCCTCCAGATCCTCAGTCGCTGGGCCAGCCTCCCAGATCCTCAGTTGCTGGGCCAGCCTCCCAGATCCTCAGTTGCTGGGCCAGCCTCCCAGATCCTCAGTTGCTGGGCCAGCCTCCCAGATCCTCAGTTGCTGGGCCAGCCTCCCAGATCCTCAGTTGCTGGGCCAGCCTCCCAGATCCTCAGTTGCTGGGCCAGCCTCCCAGATCCTCAGTTACTGGGCCAGCCTCCCAGATCCCCAGTTGCTGTGCCAGCCTCCCAGATCCTCAGTTGCTGGGCCAGCCTCCCAGATCCTCAGTTGCTGGGCCAGCCTCCCAGATCCTCAGTTGCTGGGCCAGCCTCCCAGATCCTCAGTTACTGGGCCAGCCTCCCAGATCCCCAGTTGCTGTGCCAGCCTCCCAGATCCTCAGTTGCTGGGCCAGCCTCCCAGATCCTCAGTTGCTGGGCCAGCCTCCCAGATCCTCAGTTACTGGGCCAGCCTCCCAGATCCTCAGTTGCTGGGCCAGCCTCCGAGATCCTCAGTTGCTGGGCCACCCTCCCAGATCCTCAGTTGCTGGGCCAGCCTCCCAGATCCCCAGTTGCTGTGCCAGCCTCCCAGATCCTCAGTTGCTGGGCCAGCCTCCCAGATCCTCAGTTGCTGGGCCAGCCTCCCAGATCCTCAGTTGCTGGGCCAGCCTCCCAGATCCTCAGTTGCTGGGCCAGCCTCCCAGATCCTCAGTTGCTGGGCCAGCCTCCCAGATCCTCAGTTGCTGGGCCAGCCTCCCAGATCCTCAGTTGCTGTGCCAGCCTCCCAGATCCTCAGTTGCTGGGCCAGCCTCCCAGATCCTCAGTTGCTGGGCCAGCCTCCCAGATCCTCAGTTACTGGGCCAGCCTCCCAGATCCCCAGTTGCTGTGCCAGCCTCCCAGATCCTCAGTTGCTGGGCCAGCCTCCCAGATCCTCAGTTGCTGGGCCAGCCTCCCAGATCCTCAGTTGCTGGGCCAGCCTCCCAGATCCTCAGTTACTGGGCCAGCCTCCCAGATCCTCAGTTGCTGTGCCAGCCTCCCAGATCCTCAGTTGCTGGGCCAGCCTCCCAGATCCTCAGTTGCTGGGCCAGCCTCCCAGATCCTCAGTTACTGGGCCAGCCTCCCAGATCCTCAGTTGCTGGGCCAGCCTCCGAGATCCTCAGTTGCTGGGCCACCCTCCCAGATCCTCAGTTGCTGGGCCAGCCTCCCAGATCCCCAGTTGCTGTGCCAGCCTCCCAGATCCTCAGTTGCTGGGCCAGCCTCCCAGATCCTCAGTTGCTGGGCCAGCCTCCCAGATCCTCAGTTACTGGGCCAGCCTCCCAGATCCCCAGTTGCTGTGCCAGCCTCCCAGATCCTCAGTTGCTGGGCCAGCCTCCCAGATCCTCAGTTGCTGGGCCAGCCTCCCAGATCCCCAGTTGCTGTGCCAGCCTCCCAGATCCTCAGTTGCTGGGCCAGCCTCCCAGATCCCCAGTTGCTGGGCCAGCCTCCCAGATCCCCAGTTGCTGGGCCTCCCAGATCCCCAGTTGATGGGCCAGCCTCCCAGATCCCCAGTTGATGGGCCAGCCTCCCAGATCCTCAGTTGCTGGGCCAGCCTCCCAGATCCCCAGTTGATGGGCCAGCCTCCCAGATCCCCAGTTTGAGACCTTCAATACACAGTTCGCACCTCTAACTGCCGCAGGTGGCTGACGCCATCCTGAGCTCCGGGATGTTCACCCACTACGACCGTCAGCGAGTCGCCAACCTGTGCGAGAAGGTCGGCCTTGTTCAGCGCGCCCTGGAGCACTTCACCGACATGTACGACATTCGCCGCGCCATCGGGTCGGGCCAGGGCCTCAGCCCCGAGTGGCTCTTGCAGTACTTCGGCACCCTGAGCCCCTCGGATTCCATGGACTGCCTGAAGGCCATGCTGGCCGGGAATCTGCGACAGAACCTGCAGATCTGCGCTCAGATTGCGGCCAAGTAAGGCTCGCATGACTGACCCACTTATTATATGGTTGACCCACCTGTTATATGATTGACCCACCTGTTATATGATGGACTCACCTGTTATAGGATTGACCTGCCTGTTCTCGAATATTTGACCAAACTGCATTTTATTAGCTCACGGCCACCCGATGTACGAATGATCCATCAGATGTGTGAATGACCCATCAGATGTGTAAATGACCCATCAGATGTGTGAGTGACCCACCAGATGTGTGAATGACCCATCAGATGTGTGAATGACCAATCAGATGTTTGAATGACCCATCAGATGTGTGAATGACCCATCAGATGTGTGAATGACCAATCAGATGTTTGAATGAACCATCAGATCTGTGAATGACCCATCAGATGTGTGAATGACCTATCAGATGTGTGAATGACTCATCAGATGTGTGAATGACCAATCAGATGTTTGAATGACCCATCAGATGTGTGAATGACCCACCAGATGTGTGAATGACCCATCAGATGTGTGAATGACCCATCAGATGTGTGAATGACCCATCAGATGTGTGAATGACCCATCAGATGTGTGAATGACCCACCAGATGTGTGAATGACCCATCAGATGTGTGAATCACCCATCAGATGTGTAAATGACCCATCAGATGTGTAAATGACCCATCAGATGTGTGAGTGACCCACCAGATGTGTGAATGACCCATCAGATGTGTGAATGACCCATCAGATGTGTAAATCACCCACCAGATGTGTAAGTGACCCACTAGATGTGTGAGTGACCCACTAGATGTGTAAGTGACCCACTAGATGTGTGAGTGACCCACCAGATGTGTGAATGACCCACCAGATGTGTGAATGACCCATGGCACAATGCCCATCAATCGCTCTCCTATCCCCAGATACCACGAGCAACTGGGCACTGTGCAGCTCATCGACCTGTTCGAATCCTTCAAATCCCACGATGGAGTTCTCTACTACTTGTCCGGCGTCCTGGGCTCGAGCTCTGACCCGGAAGTTCACTTCCGCTATATCCAAGCCGCCTGCCGCGCCGGCCAGACCCAGGAGCTCGAGCGGGTGGTGCGCGAGTCCGCGTCCTACGAGCCGGAGCGGGTGAAGAACTTCCTGAAGGACGCGGGACTGGCGGACCAGCTGCCGCTGCTCATTGTGTGCGACAGGTTCGACTTTATCAGCGACCTGGTGCTGCACCTGTACCGCCAGCCGCAGCTGCACAAGTACCTGGAGATTTTCGTGCAGAAGGTTTGTGTCCTCTGACCCAAATTTACATTCTGACTGAAATCTATTTGGAATGAAATTCACAAGCAACTTTCCATCTGTTGATCAGTTAATAGACTCCCTGACTCGAATCTCCCTGACCCGAAATACCTATCACTTGAATTCCCTCCGAACCTAATTCCCCTGACCCGAATTCCCCTGACCCGATGCCGAATTCCCCTGACCCGAATTCCCCTGACCCGAATTCCCCCTGACCCGAATTCCCCCTGACCCGAATTCCCCCTGACCCGAATTCCCCCTGACCCGAATTCCCCCTGACTCGAATTCCCCTGACCCGAATTCCCCTAACCCGAATTCCCCCTGACCCGAATTCCCCTAACCGAATTCCCCTGACCCGAATTCCCCTGACTCGAATTCCCCTGACCCGAATTCCCCTGACCCGAATTCCCCTGACCCGAATTCCCCCTGACCCGAATTCCCCCTGACTCGAATTCCCCTAACCCGAATTTCCCCTGACCCGAATTCCCCTGACCCGAATTCCCCCTGACCCGAATTCCCCTGACCCGAATTCCCCCTGACCCGAATTCCCCCTGACCCGAATTCCCCTGACCCGAATTCCCCTGACCCGAATTCCCCTGACCCGAATTCCCCCTGACCCGAATTCCCCTGACCCGAATTCCCCTGACCCGAATTCCCCTGACCCGAATTCCCCCTGACCCGAATTCCCCCTGACCCGAATTCCCCTAACCCGAATTCCCCCTGACCCGAATTCCCCTGACCCGAATTCCCCTGACCCGAATTCCCCCTGACCCGAATTCCCTTGGCCAGGTGAATCCGGCCCGCCTGCCGGAGGTGGTGGCGGCCCTGCTGGAGCTGGACTGCCCGGAGGACACGGTCCGCCAGCTCGTCAGCCTGGCCGGCACCGACTTCTCAGTCGAGGCGCTGGTGGAGGCCGCCGAGTCGCGCAACCGGCTCCGCCTGCTGCAGTCTTGGCTGGAAGCGCGGTCGGCTAACGGCGACACGCAGGCCGCGGTGCACAACGCCCTGGCGAAGATCTACATCGACACCAACACCGGGGCTGAGCGGTTCCTGCGGGACAATCAGCACTATGACTCCAAGGTGGTCGGCCGGTACACGGAGAAGCGGAATCCCAACCTGGCCGTGCTGGCCTACGAGCGGGGCGGCTGCGCCGATGACCTCATCCGAGTGTGCCAGGAGAACTCCTTCTACAAGACGCTGGCCAGGTTCCTGGTCAGGCGCAAGGATGAGGCATTATGGACCAGCGTGCTCAGGGAGCCATCGGATCACAGGAGGCAGCTCATTGATCAGGTGAGTTTGGCTTTTGCTGCTTAGTTATCTTGTCACTCTAGGTAGCTGCTACCTTGTCACTCTAGGTAGCTGCTACCTTGTCACTCTAGGTAGCTGCTACCTTGTCACTCTAGCTAATGTACCTTGTCACTCTAGCTAGCGTACCTTGTCACTCTAGCTAGCGTACCTTGTCACTCTAGCTAGCGTACCTTGTCACTCTAGCTAGCGTACCTTGTCACTCTAGCTAGCGTACCTTGTCACTCTAGCTAGCGTACCTTGTCACTCTAGCTAGCGTACCTTGTCACTCTAGCTAGCGTACCTTGTCACTCTAGGCAGCTACCTTGTCACTCTAGCTAGCGTACCTTGTCACTCTAGCTAGCGTACCTTGTCACTCTAGCTAGCGTACCTTGTCACTCTAGCTAGCGTACCTTGTCACTCTAGGCAGCTACTTTGTCACTCTGGGTAGCTACCTTGTCAATTTATGTACTCCTTGTCACTCTAGTTAGCTACCTTGTCACTCTAGCTAGCGTACCTTTTCAATCTAGTTAGCTACCTTTTCAATCTAGTTAGCTACCTTTTCAATCTAGTTAGCTACCTTTTCACTCTAGGTAGCTACCTTGTCACTCTAAGTAGCTACCTTGTCACTCTAGGCAGCTACGAGTACCTTGTCACTCTAGGTAGCTACCTAGGGCGCTAGGCCGCTACCTTGTCACTCTCTTTTATTCATACTCCTAGTCATTTGAGAAACCTGGTCACCCACCAGTACACTGTGTCGCCAAGCCTCCCAACCCGACGCCCCTCACCGGCCCGCAGGTGGTGCAGACGGCCCTCGGCGAGACCACGGATGCGGAGGAGATCTCCGCGACGGTCCGCGCCTTCATGCTGGCCGAGCTGCCGAACCACCTGCTGGAGCTGCTTGAGAAAATCGTCCTGGACAGCAGCGCCTTCTCCGAGCACCGCAACCTGCAGAACCTGCTGATCCTGACGGCCATCAAGGCGGACAAGGCCCGGGTGATGGACTACGTCACCAAGCTGGACAACTTCGACGGGCCGCAGGTGGCCAACCTGGCCATTGCCGGCCAGCTGTACGAGGAGGCCTTCGCCATCTTTGTGAAATTCCGCTCCAATTTAGACGCCGCCAAAGTGCTCATCGATCACGTGAGTCCTGCGGGGGGGCTCGGGTTGCCGGTGATGAGTCACTCGATGACCGAAATATTCTGTCATGAATCATTCCACATTGGCGTAGCAGTCTTGAACTTATGAATTGCTTCGCGTTAATAAAACACTCTTGATTTAGCGGAGTACAGATATTGAGTCACTCCAGATTGGTTGATCACACAATGAGTCACTCCAGATTGGTTGATCACACAATGAGTCACTCCAGATTGGTTGATCACACAATGAGTCACTCTAGATTGGTTGATCACACAATGAGTCACTCTAGATTGGTTGATCACACAATGAGTCACTCCAGATTGGTTGATCACACAATGAGTCACTCTAGATTGGTTGATCACACAATGAGTCACTCTAGATTGGTTGATTACACAATGAGTCACTCTAGACTAGATTGGTTGATCACACAATGAGTCACTCTAGATTGGTTGATTACACAATGAGTCACTCTAGATTGGTTGATCACACAATGAGTCACTCTAGATTGGTTGATCACACAATGAGTCACTCCAGATTGGTTGATCACACAATGAGTCACTATAGATTGGTTGATTACACAATGAGTCACTCTAGATTGATTGAACGCACAATGAGTCACTCTAGATTGATTGAACGCACAATGAGTCACTCTAGATTGATCTATCACACAATGAGTCACTCTAGATTGATCTATCACACAATGAGTTACTCTAAATTGATCTATCACACAATGAGTCACTCTAGATTGATCTATCACACAATGAGTCACTCTAAATTGGTTGATCACACAATGAGTCACTCTAGATTGGTTGATTACACAATGAGTCGCTCTAGATTGGTTGATTACACAATGAGTCACTCTAAATTGTTTGATCACACAATGAGTCACTCTAGATTGGTTGATCACGCAATGAGTCACTCCAGATTGGTTGATCACACAATGAGTCACTCTAGATTGATCTATCACACAATGAGTCACTCTAGATTGATCTATCACACAATGAGTCACTCTAGATTGATCTATCACACAATGAGTCACTCTAGATTGATCTATCACACAATGAGTCACTCTAGATTGATCTATCACACAATGAGTCACTCTAGATTGATCTATCACACAATGAGTCACTCTAGATTGATCTATCACACAATGAGTGACTGTAGATTGATCTATCACACAATGAGTCACTCTAGATTGATCTATCACACAATGAGTCACTCTAGATTGATCTATCACACAATGAGTCACTGTCACTTCTCATCTCCCAGATGGCCGACCTGACTCGAGCCCACGAATTCGCGGAGCGGTGCAACGAGCCGCAGGTGTGGTCGCTGCTGGGCTCCGCCCTGCTC